>OU618551.1:15088024-15688024 GCA_914829495.1 Eilema sororculum
GGAGCACATACGGAGCTATGATATTAGAGCCCGGTAATACTTGTTCTTTAGGTATTTTTAATCTTCCTTGTTCTATTGATCTTCGAAAGGGGCATTCTTCAAAAACACCGGCATCGTTGTCTTTTCCATAGGAACCCACATTTATCATTACGAACTTATAATTTGCGTCAGTGACTGCTAACAACCCAATCGAAAAAAAGGATTTGTAATTATAATACATGGAACCACTCTTTTTTGGTTTTATTATGCGAATGTGCTTTCCGTCAATACATCCAATGCAATTAGGAAACTGCCATCTGTCCCAGAAACATTGCGCTATGTTTTTAAAGCTATCTTCTGAAGGTTCGGGCATGTGTTTCCTAACTAATTGAGTCCATATAGCTTTGCAAACTTGTGGTACGATTGTAGAAATAGCAGATTTTGAAATTCTGAACGAGAAAGCGAGTTGCCGATATTGTATACCTGTGGCCAAATACCTGAAATAATGCAAAATATTAAGTTTTTAATTCCTTTTCTTTTTTCAGGTGAAATGACTAAGAAAAAATGGAAAAATTTGAGAGACACGTTTAGTAAAGAATTAAAAAAAATTCCTAAGCCACGTTCTGGGACTGACGCCGATAATGAGCCGAAGTATACAGGCACATGGCCACATTTTGAGGCCATGTCTTTTTTAAAAGTAGTTCTGAAACCCCGATAAACAGAAGGGAATATTATATCACAAGACTCCGAAAGCAATTCTGTAGATCTGTCAGTGTATTCAGACACGGCTAGTCCGGAAGAGATATTCAACATGAACGCATCCGACAATGACAACACCCAGCTCCCTGAATCTTTATCTATTTTAGAAGAAATACCACAGAACATGTCCATAGATAACAGCCTTCGACAAGATCGTCCACCATCGCCCTCGTTGCCAGGTCCTTCGCCTTCATCCTCGTTACCGGTGCCTTCTTCTTCGTCCTCGTTGCCAGCTATCACAAGACAAACACGCAAAAGAAAAGATATAAGTCTCGAAGCATTTCTCGATATTGAGAGAGAAAAAATGAAAATTCTTCGCGAAGATCAACCAGATAATACTGACGACGACCTTCTTTGGTTCAAATCAATATTACCTTACATGAAACAGTTGCCATCACTCAACAAATTACATTTTAGAACGCAGATGCAGGAGCTTCTTCTAACGGAGCTGTCAAAGTTAAACCCACCACAATTCAGTGCTCAACAACATGGCTATTACACATCTTTGTGAAAGTATTGCAATTATGTACATACTTACTAATTAAACTTAATTAATATTATATGTAATTTCTAACATTTATTTCATAGTTTATTATTTCATAGTTTTCTTACCTCAAAGTCACCATAAGTCGTTCTTCTACAGAAATAGGTTCCTGAAAATTTGTTGTAGTAAATTGCAGAACAGGTTTAATGGCTTGTACAATATAGTCAAACGTTGTAGGTAACATTCGACAGTATTCCTTGAACAACAGGGGTTGAGTACGTAAATCCTGGTACAAATTATGAAATTCCCCATGAGTATGCCTTTCTAAGTACACAGTATTAGTTCCACTTCTCTGCTTTATACACTTCTTCAATATTTCATATTTGAGATATGAATTTTCCAACAACATTAGCTTCCATCCGTCCATGACAAATGTTTAATGCTAACTGAACTGAACGGCGGCGGAGGGCGCGGAGGGAACGGTTCGCGCGCACGTAGGACAGAGTAGCCGCATCGCTCCGCATCGCATTAAATTCGCATCGGATCGTTTCGCAATCGCGTTCGCGTTGAGTCGTCCACGCAGGACACCGCATTAAAGTGCAAGGTCACACGCATCATTTATTTTTCGAAACACCTACTACGTATTAATTGTGAATTGATTTTGTAAAAGTTTGTTGGCACTGTTGTTTGCTGTAAATTATAGATGTTTTTGAAGACTTTGAATTAACAAATGAAGATTTGACGGAGATCGCAAATATTGAAATTTCCTTGCGCGATAATAGTTGTCACCTAAGTTCGGAGTCTGAGGAAGAGTATAACTTACAACCGCCTTTGCGAAAGCGACGTCGAGTTCTTTCCATTAGTGACACAAGTGATATGGAATCTGAAAATGCCGTGCCAAGTACGTCTGGTCACACCGTCGTGTCCTACACCATCTACAGTGTGGCATGAACCAATGGGTAATCAGCGTAGAATTATCCTATACACTGAATTCCCAGGGTTAGATTCTGGAGTTGCAAGAGGGATGAGTGATAAGACCCCGGTAAATTTTATCATCTTTTAATACCAGACGAAGTGTTTGAAATGGTGGCTGATTGTACTCATAGCTTTGCTATCACAGGGTCTGACGCAGCATCTATTCTAGATTATAGTTGCAAAACTTCTGAAAAATTCCGAATAATTCCCGAATACTTCTGGGAAAGTTTCTTTAACTCAGAATTATTCAAAATGAATTTAATTCTAATATTCTTTAAAAAAATTAAGATTTTTTTTTTGCTGAAATATCGTATTTTGCATCGATCGTCGATCGCCGCCGCCGCTGCCCCTCTGTGCGTCCGCCGATCCCGATGGCGCCGCACGCGCCCGACTGCCACGCGAATGCGTGCAGGCGATGGCTTTGCGGGGTGCGGTAACAGGGGAGATCCTCCCTGGAGAAGTTTTCCCTCGCCAAGCGAGAAAGATTCGTACCCCCGCATTCGAATGTTTCCGCCGAATATTTCGCCAGAATAATTCAATGGTAATAAACGTGTTTGTTTGTGGTGTGGTGGGTGAGTTAATTATTATTGTTCAGTGGAACATACCTAGGTAAAATATAAATGTTTATTTTATTATAAATGGGATTGATTAAGTATATTCTGATAGGATTTTTATAGATTAACAGGATTTTTATTCTTGTTTTTAGGTAGGTACCTACTTATTTCGAAATCGAATGCTATCTTTATATTAGTGTCAGTTGTGGAATAAAAAAACAGGTTTTATTGGATTTGTTTTTGAAAAAGGGTTACCTATTTTTAGGTTAGTTTGTACGTAACTAGTATGTATTCGCTAATCGCATAGGTAGGTAATTAATACTTAACGCGTATAATATAGCCCAGTCAATAAAAACAAGTAAAGGCTAACCTTGCAAGCGAACATGTTTTGATGCGGTTTTCAGAAAAGTATTTGTTATACTTAGGAGCAGGTTTTGGTATGTAAACCCACTTCAAAAAAAGGAGATTATGAGTTTGAAACGTACGTATGTGTGTATGCCTGCGATTATCTAGTGTTTGGCTGAACTGATTTTCATGCGTATTTCAGGAAGGTATTTACTATACTTAGGCCTGTTTTTCTACGTTAACCGACTTCAAAAAAGGAGGTTATGAGTTGGAACCGTATCTATGTAATGTATGCATGTTTGTCTAATGTTTGTCCGTGATTATCTCGCGTATGGTTGAACCTATTTTGATTCGGTTTTCAGAAAAGTATTTATTACACTCAGGAGCAGATTTGGTATTATTAATCGACTTTAAAAAGGAGGTTATAGGTTTGAACCCTATGTATGTAACACAGTTTGTCCACGATCATCTCGCGTTTGGTTGAATCGATTTTGATGCAGTTTTCAGAACAGTATTAGTAGTCAAATAAATGTTGAAATAAATATGTTTGTTTGCTTGCTTGCAGTCACAACCATAAGCTTCAACTAAAGAAGATTAACTTCCAAGCGTGAAATAGGTTGGAAGGTCGATTTTCCTCGTTTATTTTTTAACATAACATAACATAAACTCACGACTGTATTCCCCGAAGGGGTAGGCAGAGGTGCTAGCACCCACATTTCGCCAGTTTATGTTTAGGTCCCAATGTAAAAGGTGGCGAGCCTATTGCCATTAACCGGGCACTTACAAATCTGCGATAAATACACACATAACTTCGAAAAGCATCGAAAAGTCATTGGTGTGTGCCATGGTAAACCTGGGATCGAACCCGAGACCTCGTCTCAGCAGTCCATTACCCATACTACTAGGCTACCGCGGTTATTTTTTACAGTTGAAATATTCCCAAAGTTTCGGAATATTTCGGAATACTTCCGAAGTATTCGAAGGGAATGATTCGGAATTTTTCCCGCCAGCATCTATAATCTAGATCTGCGCGAATTCGCCAGTGGAAACCTACATCAACAGCAGAAATAAAAAGATTTTTCGGATTGATTATTTTCATGGGGATTGTGAAATTACCAAAAATATCCGACTACTGGTCAAGAGATCCTGTGCTTGGACAGAATTTTCCTCGAACAATAATGAGTCGAAATCGATTTGACTTGCTGTTGCAAATGCTGCACTTTTCTCAGCAAGATGAAGAAAATAAATCTAATAGATTACACAGAATTGAGAAATTGCTCGAAGTTGTGAACAGGAACTTCCAAAAAAACTTCACCCCTTCCGAAGAGATCTGCATAGATGAAAGCGTGGTGCCTTTTCGAGGACGAATTATTTTTAGACAATATAACAAACAAAAAAGGCATAAATATGGTATAAAAGAGTTCAAGTTATGTACCATTCCTGGCTATACATACAAAATAAATGTATACGCAGGAAAGAATAACGATGAAGTCAATACTACACCGTTGAAGGTCGTTATGTCTCTATGCAGCGATCTTCTATACAAGGGACATACACTAGTGACCGACAATTGGTACACCAGTGTAGATCTTGCTAAGAAACTTTTGGATGCAGAGACTCATCTCGTAGGCACGATTCGCAAGAACCGAAAGCATCTGCCAAAGGATGTAGTAAATGCTAAACTGAAGCGAGGTCAGTTTGTGGCAAAAGAAAGCAATGAGGGCATAACGATTATGAAGTGGAAGGATAAGAGAGACGTGCTATTGCTGTCCACGAAACACTCAGTGCGATTCCAAAATGTCCGAAAACGCAACAAAATTATATCCAAACCCAAAATAGTCATTGACTATAACAGCGCTAAAGGAGCTGTAGATCTGTCTGACCAGATGGCTGCTTACTCAACTCCACTAAGGAAATCTATAAAATGGTACAAGAAGTATGCGATCAACCTCCTCCTGAACACAGCAGTGGTCAATGCACTGGGGTCTTGTATTAAAGCGTGACTGGCAAGAAAATACAAATGGCAGACTTCCGGCTGGAATTATTGAAGTCGTTTTGTAGCGCACAAAACATTCCAGTTGAAAGACCTAGAAGATTGGTACACAAACTACAACAAAAAGAAGGGCAAGCTAGAATAAGCAGGCGAACATGTGTCAATTGCTACAAAACTAACGTAGCTGCTCAGGTGCTTTGGGGTCCCACCAAGATCTTCGGGACCCAAGCCAATCTCACCTGCAAGCCGGTGCACCTGCTGAAAAACGGACGAGGCTCTGGCGCTGGCTTTCCCTTCAGGGTTGGGGGGTCAGACGGCTGTCGCCCCCGGAAAGGCCAAAACTTAGCCAAATCAAAATGATAGGCAACGTAAGGGATCGCGCGAGGGATAGGGCGCCGCCGCAAAACGGCGCGCAGGAGTGTCGCCCGCCTCTTGTGACAAGTGGACGAGGGCTACCGTGCCTGAGCCGGGCACGGCTAAAGAAGATAGGCCAAAATCGCGATCCCCGTAAACTCCGCTTCGCAACGTGGAACATCGGCACGTTAACTGGTCGCGCGAGGGAGTTGGCCGCCGTACTCTCCAGGCGGAGGGTGGCCGTGGCGTTCCTGCCGATCAATCTCAGTAGATCCATGGACCAGATCCATTATGGATCTAGTGAGATTTTTTTTTCTCCGTAGATCTGTTTTTTAATAAACTGGATCTAGTGAGAACGATCCCTCTCAGAAGATCTATTGACCAGATCCATTATGGATCTAGTGAGATATTTTTCTCTCCATAGATCCAGTTTTGACAGCATGGATCTACTGAAATATAGATCCGTGTCATAAGATCCAGAATTAAAAGTGTGTTTCTACTGAGAAATTTCTGTTTCACCAGATCCAATCTTGTATCTAATACAAACTTACTGTCGCAGTGGATCCGATGTTTTCTTATTAAACCTTCGGCGATTATCGTCTATGACCCCGTGTCATATTGACATTGCAATTATAGTTGTTATTGCACTTTATTATTCCGTTATTTGAACATAGTATTTGCTTAATTTGTAATAATACATACAACCAGAAATGAGTGAAACTGTGATAAAGTTAATTAAAAGTGGACGTGGAACAGTATTATTATGTGAGGGTAACAGATACCATAAGCATTTTCATAATAAGAAAGGCACTAGCGTCTGGCGATGTGAACATTACAAAAGGTCAAAATTAAACTGTACTGGATCAGTATCTTTAAATTCAGTAAGTTTTTTTGTTTTTTATTATGTACCAATATTATATTGAATAAAAAAATATCCAGTTAATATTTAAATTTACCTACAATGAATGTTTTGGCACCAGCATATCATAAGACAAAGAGCACACCGCGAAACTTGTGTACCTGATTTCGCATATAATTGCATTGAAAGTACAATAAGCGATTACTGTGACGAGGCTGCAAGAGGTAAAGAACCTGCTCCTCGCACCTTCAAAAAGGCGCTCGCTCATATAGAAAGCAAAGGATGGCATTTGGCATCCAATCAACCTGTTCCTACTTTCGATCAAAAGAAATCTGGGATATATCGTAAAAGAAACAAATTGGCTCATGTTCAAAAAACCAAAGCAAAAAGAGGTAGAAATACCTGAACAGTATGAAGAGTTTTTACTTGCAGATTATTTACATAACGGTGCGAATAATTGTATTTAGTTCAAAAGACGCTCGAATGCGTCTAAAACTTTTAACTAATTACTTTATGGATGGGACCTATCAAGCTTGCCCAAGTCCTTTTCGTCAAATCTATGTTATTCAAGGAGATATAGGTAGTGACCAGAATAGTACCAATATTGTGCCATTAGTGTTTGCTTTTATGAGTCATCAAACAACACAGGCATATATGACCTTGTTTGACTTCATAAAAGCACAGGTTCCGGAATGGCGGCCCAAGGAAGTGACTATTGATTTTGAAAAAGCAGCTATGATGGCACTGTCAAAAATGGATGTAGAGATTCATGGTTGTCACTATCATTTCTCTTATGTTCTCTATAGCAAAGCGAAGACTTTGGGCATAAAGCGAACTAAAAGTAACATGAGAATAATTTCCCTGTGTACTAACCTTGCTTTACTTCCTGAAAATCATATTGAACATGGTTGGAATTATATTAAAAGCGAAATTTCTCAAAATAAGAATGCTTAATTGCAAGCTTTTCATTTATTCGTTTCAATACATCATAACTATCACTCTGCCCTTCGGATTGGGATATCGTCAGATCAACGAATAGGTTGGATATTTCCTGACCAAAGTCCGATACTGATTTCTCATTTTGTCTCAAAGATTGCAATTTACTTTGTATGGCCGTAAATAAAGATGTAATTTCATATCCGTAAGTAATTGAGAGACACTGGCATAATTTTATGCTGATGCTTTGCTGATGCTTTGCTGATGGATTTAGGAACCATAGGTTAAGCAAGATTATAGCAGCTAGCTAGGAACTATAATGCGTTAAATTACGCCATACAGGCGGCTATCGACGAAGAAGTTTCGTCATCCGCCAATTCTTCGGATATTCTTACAATGTGCAAACCTAATAATGGGTCAAAATATAACAATTACAGAGGTAAACAAAGGGGGTTTTATTCGAATCCGCACTCTAGAGGCAGAGGTTCATATACGAGGAGACCTGGCCAGCCTGCACAGCATCATATAGCTCAAGGGAGCTGGACACGTACGCAGCGAGGTCGTGGACGTGGATCTCGAGGTAGGTTTAATCAGAATAATTCTTATAATAATAGGAATTCTCAAAGGAGTTATCTTAAATGACTTTCATATGTTACCTACGAGTGGCCACGCAGGTATCAGACGAATGGCCAATAACATTAAGAAGTACTATTTTTGGTCAGGCATCGAACGAGATGTTACTGAGTTTGTAAGTAAGTGTGATCAGTGTCAAAAACAAAAGCACTCGGTTCGTATTCGAGAACGCTAAAGGAAATAACTTCCACTGCCCATTCCGCTTTCGAGAAAATTTATTTAGATGTGTTAGGACCGATGGATAGGTACAGATTAGCAAGGTTACTCATACATATTAACACTTCAATGCGAATTATCGAAATATATTGAGGCATATCCCTTAACCACAAAAACTAGCACTGAAGTGGCAAACGATTTCGAATGTAATTTCATTTTACGTCATGGGATCCCTAGAGAAATTGCTACCGACAGAGGATCCGAATTTATGTCAACAGTCATGCAAGAAACTTGTAAATTACTTCACATAAATAAAATTAACTCCACTGCTTATCGACATGAGAGCATAGGCGCGCTCGAAAATGCTCACAAACATTTAGGAAGTTTTTTAAGAATACAAGCAGGTAAACATCCTGAATCGTGGAGCACTTGGTTGCCATACTGGTGTTTTAGCTACAACACTTCCGTCCATATGGAAACTAATTATACTCCCTTTGAACTAGTATACGGCAAGAAATGTACTTTGCCGAGCAACCTTACAAAAAATTTAGATCCACTTTATAATTCATATATATCACACATTCACCTATTGTGTAGCTTACAGCACAGTCGTGTTCATTGTTAATTATGTATATTAGAAATTTATAATTTATAAATATCGAGTAATAATAGCAGTGTAAGGAAAAATAAGTGTGTCGCGTGATCGCAAGTGTCGTGTGTTTCGTTTTGCATTTTTGCTGATATGTAAAAATGAACTAAACAGAAAAAGAAATCGTTTTATACTAAATGTCGATGGAAAGTTCAGGCTCTAGCCCGTTTGGCCGAAGCCAAATAATGCACCCAAGTCCTCCGCCGACGCCTGCTCAGCGACCCCAATCGATAGCACCACCAGATGACACTGAGTGTGACTTGTCACCACAAGTGTTGCCGACCACGGAAATCCAGAAATGGATGAGGAAGATTGACGAAATGCTTAGCGAAGTTTGCACTATTGTAGGGGAAGGGAAGATGAACTCGGACCAAAAGCTTCGAGTAAATAACCTGTGCCGACAGGTATCAATAGGTACATCCCAAATGGCCGTTATATACCAATCCTTGAAGCAGAGGACACTCGTGGCCCACGAACGCATCCAGCACCTGCAGGGCCAACAGAATGTTGTGACCTCCCTTGAACAATTTAAATTTGTCGTTGAAGAGAAAATGGAGAAAATGAAACCAGCAGAGGCATCTTCGTACGCGAACATGGTGAAGAAAGGAACTGCTAGAGTCGTCCGTCCTGCAAACCTCAGTGCCGTTGTCATGTATTCTAACGACAGAAGCAAAACCAGTGATGAGACCAAGGCCTTGGTCCAAAAAATCATATCACCGGAGGAACTGAAATTACACGTTCGTGGGCTTAGGAAAGTCAGAAACGGGGGCGTTATAATAAGCACGGAAGGAAAAACGGACGTGGAAAAACTTAAGAGCTCCGACAAATTCACTTCATCAGGCCTTACGGTTGAAGAACCTACCAAGCGTAGACCAAGAATAGTGGTAATTGGAGTCCCTATATCACTTACGGAACAGGAGGTACTAGAGTGCATTTATGAGCAGAACCTTGTAGATAAGGTGCCGAATTACACACGTGAGTCCTATATTAAAGACATTAAGCTGAGCCATAAATCAGGTAAGAAGAACCTTTCTTCATGTAATTATATCTTGGAGGTACCTCCTACCATCAGAAAGGTACTCATAAGCCAAGGGCGCATTTTTATCAATTGGACATCGTGTCCAGTAAGGGATTTCACTATCGTGACCAGATGTTTCAATTGCCAGATGTTTGGGCACGCAGCGAAGTTCTGTCGTGAAACAACTGCTACTTGTAACCACTGTGGAGAAGCGGGTCATTCTCACAAGGAGTGCACCAAGAAAACTTCTCCCCCAGTATATGCTACGTGCAAACGTTTTAGGAGGAAATGTGACCACCAAACAGGCGATGCTAGCTGCCCAGCTCGTAAATACGCGGAGGCCAATTATATAAATTCCATAGACTATGAGGGCGCCTAAGAGCGTCACCAATCAAACTATATTTTAAGCACATTAGAGTTTGTTTAGTTAACTTATTTCTATATTTATTTCTAAAGTTGTATAATGACATCAAATCAATTGGTAAATGATCTAGATAGCTTTTCCGTGTCAGAAATGAATATTTGTAATGTGGAAAACTGCAAACAGTTCCTACCCACAGGGGGAAAATTACTAACACTATTAACGCAAAATATTCGTAGTATTAACTGTAACATAAATGGCCTGGAGGTATTGTTGCATGATCTAAACGTAAGTTGTGATATCATAGTTCTAACGGAGTGTTGGCTAGAGAGCCAGGGAAATAACCTACCCTGTCTTGATGGTTATTCATCATATGCTTCCGGTAATTTTATTAACCAAAACGATGGGCTCGTGGTGTATGTGAGAAAAAACCTAATCACTGTGGTAGAGGAACCGTTGTTTCATGGATGTAGCTGTCACTATTAAAATGAAGGATGATACGGTAGTCATCGCAATCTATCGTCCTCCATCAAAAAATGTAGACCTATTTTTAGAATCTCTTGACATAACCTTAAAGGGGTTAACAGCTTTTAAAAATGTCATAATCATTGGGGATATTAACATTAATATTGTTCCTGAGGAAGCCAAGGCTGAAGCGCACAAGTATCTGAATATTTGCTCATTTCATGGTTTGCTACCCACCCAACATTTAAAACTGGTTCATGTATGGACCATCTTATCATAAAAACTAAAGTACCAGCTAAAACACTAATAACTAACTCTTGGCTCACTGATCATCGGGCTATCTTATTAGCATTACAAACATATTCACCTAGGAACACTTTCATAAACAACGTGACTAAGGTGAACATGCGTAGCCTCGAAAATGACATACGCAGCATTAATTTTGACCCAGTTACTGGACTAAACTAAGCTCTTTTGTTTTATTAAATTCTGACGCTGAAGAAATACTGAGAATAATAGCGGGGCTGAAGGACAATTGTTCTACTGGGTGGGATAACATACCTAATAGCATACTAAAAAGATTCAGATTCGTGTTTGCACCTCCCTTGACACATATTTTCGAACTATGACTAACTAATGGCATATTTCCAACATCGCTTAAAAGGGCAGTCGTCACGCCGATATTTAAATCTGGTGACAAAACCTGTGCGAATAACTATAGACCTATTTCAGTACTAACAGGCCTTTCTAAAATATTAGAAAAAATTATACACACTAGATTAACTAAATACCTGGAAGATAATAATTTACTTTCTGATAGTCAATTTGGTTTTAGGCCAAATAGGTCAACCAGTCAAGCTGTACATACACTAACAGACTATGTCACTAACAACCTAGATAAAGGCATGCACACCATGGGAATATTTCTTGACCTGGCCAAAGCGTTTGATTCTATTTCCTGTTCTATACTAATAAAAAAACTAGAAGCTCTTGGAGTAAGAGGGACGCAACTATTATTACTGACGGATTATCTGAAGGACCGTCAACAATGTGTTAAAATTGGACAGAACGTGAGTTCTGAAATGAAAAATAGTGGGTATGGAATCCCTCAAGGGAGTGTACTAGGAACAACTTTATTTTTAATCTATATAAATGACCTTTGCAGTTCGACCCTTCAAAATGGATTTATTATATCTTATGCCGATGACACGGCTCTTTTATTCGCGGCCAAATCAAGAGAGGAGTTATTTAAACACGCTCAAAATGGTTTCAATCATGTGACTAAATGGCTTCAGAGAAATCTTCTATCACTAAACACTCACAAAACGAAATACATGTTATTTACAATGCGGAACACCAATAAGCCAATGACTTATATAAACATATATGCACATTACTGTACAACCGCTGACATTGCATGCAAGCGCATTACATTAACTAAAACTGATAATATTAAATATCTTGGTGTAACGACTGACACAAATTTGAATTTCCGAAAACATATTGAATTGCTATGTACTAGATTACGAAAATTAATGTATATCTTCAAGAACTTACGCTCAATAGCGGGCTCTAAGATAATTAAATTGGTATACTTGGCCTTGTGCCAGTCCATTCTTACCTATTGTATAACTTTCTGGGGTGGAGCAGGACGCACAATCTTGCTCCCCCTTGAGCGCGCTCAAAGAGCAATCCTAAAAGTAGCCACGTTTCGGCCATTTAGGTTTCCCACAGATCAACTCTACAAGATATGTAAAGTACTAACAGTGCGTCAACTATTTATTCTAAATATCACTCTATACCAACATACCAAACTTACACCCACAATAAATCTAGATAAGAGACGAAAAGATATAGTTTGTGAAAGACCAAAAACTAAACATGAATTTGTAAATAGGTTTTATATATTTTTGGGTCCTTTTCTATATAATAAACTTAACAAACAACTAACCATACATAGCTCAAACTATTGGAACTGTAAGGTTTTAGTTGCAGAATATCTAGAGAAACTAGATTATGCTGACACGGAGAAACTGCTAGAAATATTAAAGTAGGTAGCGATAAGCTGTAGATATAGATTCTTTTGTTTATATTGTTTAATTGATTGCAATACGTAACTTGTAATTGAACGGACATAACCTGAAACACAGGTTTTTCAAAAACCTAGATCAGGTAGGTCGCAAATTGTAAATATTAGTGATATATATTTTAAATTCCATTTCTTTAACGTATAATATACAGTGTTTTTATTGCACATGAACTCTTAATGTAGACATTATTAGCAGTAAAGTAATTATATTTGACCTCATTTGTAAAACTAGTAATAATACAATGTACAGCCCTTTTTTGATAAATAAATAAATTATTATTATTATTATTATAATTATTATAATTGAATCGTTTATTTCAGAAACCACCTAAGCGACCAAAATGTTGTTTTGTTGGTACTGTTCACTTCGGAGGTGAATACATCGTTTAGTGCAGAAAAAACCAATGTTCCATATCACCGATGCTATTTGGCAGTCTTGAAAAGAATCCGTTTATTTCAGAAAGAACCCAAGCGTCGTCGCATAGGTACTTTCTGCGGTACATTTCGTTCGCGACGTGTTCCGACGTGTTCCGTGGCTCGCTGTTTTGTTTGTAGTTTATATCGAACACTACTGAGTGGATAATATTATTTTTCGTGCGTTTTCAGTGAAAAATAAGGTGTTATTTTGTAGTTTATCATACATTATTATAGTTCTTAAGCCATGTCTGATAGTTCGGATAATGAACCTAATCCCAAGCGTAGGCGTGGTGTTGTGCACCAAGAAAAATACCAAAGGAACATTATTCGGAATGCTAGGCTCAAAGGATTGCAGTACGTCTCGTACAAAGGAAAAGAAGTTCCCAGCAAAGCCCCGCTGAATGATGTAAACTGTAAGTGCCATTTGAAATGTTATTTGAAACTTACGGATGAAATAATACGAGAACAATGGGAAACATTTTACTCTATGGAAAGTAAAAACACCCAAGACACGTACCTACAAGCTTTAATGTAGGTTCTGCCTGTGAAACGTAGACGCAAAAACTGCAGCCCTAATGAAAATAATGAGCAAGCTCAAGAAAACACTGACGTGCCTACTGGTGACTTAGCAACCCGAAAATCCTATTCATACATCCTATTCATACAAGTACAACTTGAAAGTAAATGGTGTTCTTACTCAAGTTTGTAGAGGTGTTTTCTTGAAAGTGTTTCAAATTTCTGACAATAGAGTCAAAAGAATAAATAAATGTTCTGTCCTTCGCAAAACCCCCACAGATATGAGGGGAAAATCTAGAAGTGGAAACGCACTTCCAAGTAACATTTGTGTGAGAATACAGCAGCACATTGAGAAATTTGATGTCAAGGTAACCCATTATGGGGGAAAACCTAAAAAATATCTTGACGCTAGGCTTGATGTCGCAAAAGTGCATATAATGTTTGTTTTGGACAACCCTGATCTAAAAGATAAAGTAAAGTATAGTTTCTAAAAAAATTCTACAAAGAGAACTTTGCCTACTGTTTTGGAAGGCCACAAGTTGATGTGTGTTCAACTTGCGAAAGCCTGTCGGCCAACCTGAAAGACAAGGGTTTAAGTGACAATGCTAAAAGAAATGTAGCTGCTGAAAAAATGGTACATTCAAGGCGAGCAAAGAAGTTTTACAAAGCTATGGATGAGGCAAGCAAAAACAAAGATGACGACACGGTCGCACTAGCCTTCGACTATATGCAAAACTTACCGTTGCCACACATACCTGTACAGGAGGTTTTATATATGAGGCAGCTCTGGGTAAATGTGTTTTCGTTACACGATTTGAAAACTAATGCTTCCAAACTGTATGTCTATCATGAGGGCGAACCAGCAAAGGCCCAGACGAATCATACAGTTGTACGTTTTTTACTAAACCTCTGTGACTCGGGACGTTTTGAAACAATAACTCACAATTTCCCTGTACGTGGCCACTCATTTTCCCCATGTGATAGAGATTTTGGAAGCATAAAGCGTCTCTTGAGAAAGACGGACAGGATTTATACTACTGATGAATATGCAGAGCTCATGCTAAAAGCCAGTAAGTGTGGCCGATTTTCTGTATATCACCTCACATCAGACGATATTCCCAGTTTCAAAAAGTGGTGGCCCAAATCATATAAGAAAATGACAAATTCGGATGAAACTTCAGGCAGAAACATACCCAAAGAAAATAAGCAGCCATTTAAAGTGTCCAAGTACAAGCAGTTTTTCTACAACAAGGATACTCCGGGAAAATTGGTCGCTAACGAATACATTGGAGGAATAGCAACATCTACCTTCACATTACTAAAAACTGCTAACCCTCCGGAACTACCAACAGAGAAAGCTTATCCTCTGGGGAAGGTAATATGTTTACTTTTATTTTACCAAGGTTATTTTGGGTCTAGATAGCGTTGTGTAGAATGTTGTGGAATATTTATTATTATTATTTTAAACGTTTACTTTAAGCGAAACATTTTTATAGGACATACCTAACAAATTTTAAAATTTATCGGGTTTGTATAGTGAGATTTTTGTTTTTAGGTCCCAATCAACCAAAAAAAGATTGATGATATTAAAAAGTTGATGGAGTACACTGTTGGATATGAAGCCTTCTACGACACCATCATCCAATGGCCAACAACTGACCACGAGTTGCCAGAAGCTGAATAGACCTGATCTTTTCTATAAGACATACTGTAGCGTGTAGTCTACTTGTACGAGTATTTTCCGTTTAATGTCTAATAAAAATTCTTTTTATACTTAAGTGTGTCTGTTACTTACCTTTGATACCGAAATACGTGAAAATTAATCATTTGACTTAATTTTTAATATTCTTATTTTTTTAAATCACTTTGGATTACACTAATTTATTGCAGAAATCACCTAAGGGAAAATTTTTACAAAATTTATAACTCAAAATCTTGAAGGATTTTTTTTTAACAAAATAGATTATTCCAATTGCACGTTCTTGATTTAGTAAAAAAATATTTGAAGGAGACTAGAGCTATACTGCAAAACAGCTTTCTTTTAGTTTTCCGAAAGTTGAAAAATACTCACTTATGCACTATGAATCCTATTCATTATAAGGAAAATGACTTAATATTAATAAAAAAACGAAACTGGTAATAAGCTAGACAATGTTTATTTAGGCCCGTTTACTGTTATAAAAGATTTATCACCCAATGTACAAATCTCTAGAAATGGGAAAATCGACATTGTACTTAAAAATCGAACTAAATTATATGTTCCAAACAATTGAATAATGTTGTATCATGTACTTAATTATGTCTAACTTGTTAAAGTTGTAACCTTGGTAGGTACTTTAGTACCTACAAACTTATGTAGGTAGGTATTCGTAATACTTTTGTCATCTAATTAATATTATATTCTGTCACCAATTTATTGTTTAGCTAATAGGTTTTATGTTATTGTAACAAAACATCTATTTACTCAATAGGCTTATTGGACGATTCGCACGAATTGAACTCGCACGAAACGTGCGAATCGACTCCTTTAAAAATAATTTTTTTTCTGTAGGCGATTCGCACGAGGCTTACTATGTTATATGAAATTATATAACCATGTTTACTAGGTTGAAATGACTTATTCAATCATGTGTATTGATCACTTATATGTTTAATGAATAAAAAAAAATGTAATTTTATTTTATTTCAACCTCCGTGGGAGATGTAATGGAGGAAACATACAACACATATATATACGTTGTTCTAGAAATAAATGATCAGTCTTATTACAGCATTCGTTTTGTTTTATTTGTCTATCCCCGACCTTACACTATAATGTCATTAAAATTCTTCTAAAAACAATAATACAGAACTCTATGGACGATGGAAGAAGACTGTATTGCACCTTTTGCCCGAATAAAAAAAGAATATTAATAACGCCAGGCGTCTGGAAAGAAATCAGTTTGTTGTGAACACAACAAAATTCCAAACTGCATTTCGTTATTTTCCCGGATGAGAAGGATCTTCCGCATATGGCGGAATCATGTCGTCACCGGCATTGCTCGCCATAGAGAAGGATTGGATTGAATAAAACGATATTTGTTTTATGTGCCTCTAAAGGAAATTATGAGCCAAATAAATAATTTTAATTATTTTTTAATTGATTGATTAGTTATGAAAAATAATCAAAGTATAGCTTAAGAAAAAAAAGTATTATTTTGTGAATATATTTAGGTACATGTAAACAGAAGACAATTTTTTTTATTTTTCTAGTTTTTTTTATTTTAATTTAATTACCTATTATAAATTTCAATAAGATATGTTTTTTATTATTAATTCATTAACCACTCATCAGAATTGTCAAGTAAATCTTAATATATATAAATCTCGTGTCACAATGTTTGTCCTCAATGGACTCCAAATCACTTAACCGATTATAATAAAATTCGCACACCATGTGCAGTTCGATCCAACTTGAGAGATAGGATAGTTTAAATCTTAATTTAGCGATAAGTGACATCCACGCGGGCGGAGCCGCGGGCGACAGCTAGTAAATACTATAAGGTCGGATTTATTTACATGATTATTATATTTAAATTGATAGATGAAATTCACACTCATATATGCGGCTCCGAAGCGTTTGGTTATCTTTTGGTCTTCTTTGTTAAACGATTAATATTTCAGTAAACGAAAGAACACTGCAAATGACTCTTCGACATTATCCCTCATCAGCTTTAACAGCGATGTTGGTTCACGGTGGAGTAGAATAGAACTACCCCAGCTCTTCCTGTGGGTGTAGTAAAAGGCGACCAAGGGAGAGGGCTGTTCTACATCCTTCTAAACATACAGCCCACAAGACAAAGAGCCCGCTAGACGGCAATAGGCTCGTCTATTACGTTATGGCACCGAAAATCATTAATAGCGAAACGTGGGTGCTAATACACCCCTGCCTACCCCATCGGGGAATTACAGACGTGAGTATATGTCTGTATGCAAAACCAGACAACGCAGGAAACAAAGATATTTGAAAAGACATTCAAATTCCATTTCAAGTATAGTACTTCATGAAACTATTGCTTATATTATAACTGGGTTTCTTATAATACCATTTTTATGGTATCACACGAATCTTTTTAAGACCATTGTAATGGTTCTATTAGGATTACATAATAAAAAAGGTATTTTTCTGTACATATTTCTTGCTTTATTTATCTTCCGGTAACTAACTACTAACTAAACTAACTTACTAATTAAACTAAAGGTAATCGTACATATCTATCGAACCTAGGCTAGTATTACAGGGAATATAAAAACTAATGAAATGCCGCACAGTTAACGCTTTTGTTCACAACATTTGTTCAATGTTCAGCACAATTCTCTACTGACTTTTATTGCTAAGTAACTAAGCTACTACTCAATTACGACAATTCTCTATTAAAACTCATGGACTGGACATACGTCATTACGTTGTATGACGTCATTATGTATGTGTTGTGAGTTTGAAGATCTTTACCGACTCTCTGTGTGTGTGTGTACCTATTCAATTCTCAAGTTGTATACTCGATTGGTAACACCCTTGACGAGATAGTCATTGGTCGATCTCCAGTGACGTCCACCCAGTTCGACCAATGACAATCGTTATCAAGGGTCGTTGCGCTGTGCTCGTCGTTGTATGCTTAGAGAATTGTACTGCAGTCATTATAAGATCAACTTTTACACTGATTACACTAAAGCCATTCTTTCTTAACAGTACAAGATCCGGTCTTCATAGTATTTACCCTTTGAGTGAGGAAAAACGCCACCCTGTATTGTACAATCAGCAAAGAAAATAAAGCATATAAAGGTGTACGAATTTCAGTACTCTGGCATTTTCGAGTAAAAAGTAGGCAAAACTATTAAGAATATAAGAAGTGCCCTTTTCCCCCCCTCTAAATTACGGCTCTCATCAAAATCCTTTTGTCTCTCCCAGGGGAAAATGACCCCAGTGCTTACTTGCCTACTTTGCCCGCGCCAGACTGACCTTCACATTACTCTGTCACATCAGTGTGAAGGATAAGAAATTTTATTCCTATTCTTCACTTTTATACTCTCACTAAACGGCGTCACACTAGTGTGAAGGTTGGGAAAAGATTATTCCTTACATTTACCTTTTGCTTCCACACTATAAAATAATATGGCTTACGGACACATTGTTTTTTTTAAGTTATGTAAGCCTATGTACTTAATGGAGATATTTCGATCGGCAAGAGTTTTTCACAAAATGTGAGAAATATAGCTATAACTGTGTCCGCGATGCTGTCGTAGACAATAACTGTACCCACGATGCTGTCCACGTGGGGAATTACTAATTAAAATTTAAACCAAACAAATGTTGAAATTTTGTAAAATAATTACAATTCTCTAAATCGTCATTCGTCACACTATCAGACTTTGCATGCTTTATTAGTCCGTCATTGGCAAACAAATAAAATGGAAATTAATATTATTGATCGGAACGGCGGAAAAGTGCTGTTATTCAAGGGTACCAATACCACAAACAAAGAACATAACGTAAATGGTAATACCATTTGGTACTGCACTAATAGAAGGCATAAACATGCAGAAATAAAGTGTACTGGATCAATAACTACAAAAGTAAGTGAATAAATTTATTTTGTTAACCATTCTTTTGCATGAGTTTTTAAATAAATTATACCACACAACTTCACACAAACTTGTGTTAGGGGTAATTGACGACGTTATAAAAATAAACGTTATTATATTATATTATACTTTATTAAAAAAATAGAAATCTATTCGGTTTCAAATAGTAACTTGACACCTTAATAGTTAAAATAACATTAAGGACATATACTTTTTAATATTTGGACCTCTACAGGACGATCATATGGTGAAATCAAATGAACATAATGTTAACACTGTGTGCCAGATATTGCAAAAAATGACATTTCAATGTGCGTGCAGAAAATGAAGGAACAGGCATGCACAATGGTGACTTCGATGCCGGTTATATATAAAGAAAACATAAAGCCGGCATTTGACAAAGGCTTACAAATTGTTTCTAAGGTTCCGTCTTTTGAAAGTGTCAAAGGCTCATTATACGACGCACGAAAAAAGGCACAGCGAGTTAAGAAGACCGTTTTTACAAGTTTACATGATATTGAAGTTCCTGCAACATATCATGACATTTTACTAGCCGACTATCGGTTTGACCGATCAGTTGTACTACTATTCTGCCTTGAGGAGTCAAAACAAGTACTTGACAATGTGAAAGAATATTTCGGCGATGGAACCTTCAAAGCTGCACCGAAACCATTTGTACAATTATATGTTATCTTTGGAGACGTGGGCAGTACTTCAAAAACCACCAATGTGATTCCAATATTTTATGCCTTAATGACAGATAAAAAAGAGTCTAGTTACTCAGCCTTATTCGATTTAATAAAAACTACATGTCCCCAATGGAATTCAGAAAAATTTCATGCTGATTTCGAAACTGGAGTGACGAACGCCTTGCAGAACATTATACCTACAGTGATAGTGCGAAAATGCTTTTATCATTTTTGTAACAGCATCTGGCGAAAATCGAAAGAAATTGGATTAAAAACGAAAACTCTAAAGCGAATCGTTGGATTATGCACCGCACTTGCCTTGTTATCTCAAGACAAAATTCGAGATGGGTGGACATTTATATCAGAGATTCAAGTGAAAACATTAAGAATACCAAATTAGACAATTTTTTTACATGGAAAGGACCTGGCTAAAAGTGACGAATGTATTGAGGAATGGTGTACTTCCAACGAACGTCATCGAACCAACAATGTATGTGAAAATTGGAATTCGCAATCAATAAAAAAGTAAACAAGAACCATGTTACAATAGCTAAATTATTAATGGCTTTAAAAGAAGATTCGACGACGAATATAATAAAATTAAACTCGCCTTCCAATAACAGACGACACATCGAACAAGAAAAGGATGCTTACGAAACTCAGTTGATACATGGCGATATAACTATCCGCCATTTTTTGGAAATTCATCGTTAGAAGCATTCCACAACACATTGTATAGACCAGTCCTATCACTGTAGGTACAATTTTCTGCAAGGTGTTTGAGACTCCAGTTTCGAAATCAGCATAAAATTTGTTCAAATCTAGCCTGAATTGTTTTATTTAAGGTAAATGTGGGATAGATGCCCAACCTCTACAAATGTACTTGTAAAACAAAAGGGATAAGTATTTCAAAATATAATACTTTTGTTATGGGTAGTGTATTTATCGATGAAGAAAATAAATGAGATTATTTCATATTATCTTCTTCATTTGTTTTGTAATAAACGAAAAAAAAAAGTCTTATGAATGAGGATAGATGCCTAATGTATGGGTTAGATGCCGTAACGAGAATATGGCCTAGGGGATAGTTGCCCTGGGGGAGTAATGAAAGAAATTTTCATTTTTTAAACTGTAATCAACCTCAGTCAAATGGCACAATCATCTTTGGTAAGAACTAAATTATTACTGTAGTCTTTAGGTATAAATAATTCTAAATTTTCTTAACTTTAATCAATGGCACAATCATCTTAGGTATTAAAATTTTAAAAATATTAGATATAATATATATCTTTAGGTACTTATTGTTTAATAAATTTTTGCTTTTTTTTTCATGTCCAAATTTTAAACGCTGACATTGATTGCAATAATCTCCGTACATAGTGCAGGTTTCATGCAGCCACTTTTTACACATGACGCACTGTATCCAGTCTACATTTAACTTTGTCTTCCCAAAATCTTCAAAACACTCCACACATTCATTTGTCGCATCCGATGAAGGGTCCGATGCAAAATTTTCTTCGTCGCTTTCAACAAAATCTTTATAAATTTGTTTTTCAGCTTTGCGAATAGAACGCTGAATTCTGTTACTTTTCTTAGTCTGATCTCTTTCTTTATTTTTATTTATTTCAGCTCTTTGGTAAAAATTAGGCTCATTTTCTTTGACTGAATCATCTGATTCACAGGTTAAACTTCCGTCTATCTCATCTAAAGATGCTTTAGCCCCTATTTTCTTGTTTTTCTCTCTGTTATTTTTGCTTGATAAGTTTAGAGTAGTTTTTCCTCTACTTTTTTTGCTTTTCGTTGCAAGATTAGAGTCTTTTTCTTTGGATGAAACAACCAAATTTCCGCTTAACTCATCTGAAGCTACTATAGCCCTTTTTTTCATAACATTCCTGGGTTGTTTGCTACTTTTGCATGGTATGTTCGGAGTAGCTTTTCCTTTAGTTTTTTTGTTAACAGGATCAGTTTCTTTTTCTTCCAACGAATCATCCGAAGCACAGGTCAAACTGCCCTCTGTGTCTTCTGAATCTGCTCTAGTCCTCTTTTTCGACAAGTTCTTAGGTTGTTTGCTGGTTTTGCTGGGGATATTAGGAGAAGCTTGAATTTTACTTTTTTTAGCAATAATATTCTCCTTGGTAGACAATACTGCAGCTGATTGCTTTCCTCTTTTATATAAAGGTACCGGAATTTTAGGTAAGGGTGAACATTCTTGTAAAAACTTGCTTGGTGTCTCTTTATATAACTCTACACTAAACTGTTGATCAAGCAAAGATGGCGAATTGGTAAGATCTTGCCTCTCTATCAGACTAACAGTAGTCTCATTATTTATAACTTGATCTGTTGGCGTAGAACTTCGCATTTGAGCCAATGTTGGGCTCACACGAATTTCGTCATCCAAACATGCCAAAGGCTGATTATTACATGAAGGAGCAGGCGAAGGCTGATTAGTACATGAGGGACCAGGCAAAGCTTGATTACTACATGAAGGACCAGGTAATTATAATATGTCACGCCCTACAGTGGAAACATTTTCTCGATCATTATGAGTTTGGGATACAGAAGACAAATCAGAGATCGCAAAGAAGCTATCTGGAACAGCTGAAGGATTAAATGGATAAATTCCGCAAGCTCTAAACCCGGAAACAGCATTAGAAGGTGTTGCCGCACGTATCCCCATGCATTACCAATCAGTTTACCAGCAACTGCACGATTGATTTTTCTGTCTTTATTTGCAAGCATCCAGTTTTGAGTCTCCGCTGCGTAAAATGTTTTAAAGGGCTTGAAAAAGCTGCGGTCCAAAGGCTGTAATGCTTGTGTACTGTGACTTGGCAAACAAAAGAGAATTATATCATTCTTCTCTGCAGTCTCCAACATATCTGCAGAATTTGTATGAGAAGAATGGCCATCTAAAACCAAAAGGACCTTACCTTGAGGCTTTCGAGGAACAAAATGCTGCACCAGCCATTTCTGGAATAACTCCGCGTTAACATAAGCAGACTTTTTGTTCATGTAAACATCTGATCCTGGGGGAAGTTCATCTTGAAATTCTGGCTTTCTAATTACTCCTTTTATAATAATAACCGGAGAAAGGAAATTTCCAGCAGCATTACAGCACGCTATTATCGACATCGTCTCACCCTTTTCTCCAAAAGTTACAGAGTGGACGGATTTTACACCTCTTGTAGCAATGACTTTTCCCGGGTTATTATTTAATTGGACACCAGTCTCGTCTATATTGAATATACGTTCTGGCTTGTCCAGCAAATCGTGTTCTGTTAAAATATGCAGTAGGAGGTCAAAAATCTTGTTAACTTCTTCACGATTAAGTCCCTGAGCACGAGCAAGGAATAAACCTTCAGCTTGTCGAACGCTAAGTTCTGTGTGCCGTTCCATAAAGGAGCGTAGCCAATGATGTCCAGCTCTGCGACTTTCTTTGTCAAAATTATGTTTAATGCCAAGTTTTTCTGCGAATTCAAAAGCCAGTCTTCGTAACATATCACGTGTTGCTGGAAACCCCGCTGCCTCTAACTTTTGAATGTGTGTGACGAGCCGCTTTTCATTGTCGAAGTCCAAACTTGGGTGTTTCCCTATAAATAAATCCATGCAAATATTAATTAAAGGAAAGGCAAAAATAAATAAAAAAATAACGTAGGTAAGTACATTCAATTCACAATTATAAAATTCACTTAGTAAGTAGGTGTACCTACTTAATGTTAATTTTTGCGTATCTTGTTTTTCAAATCGCCTTCTTAAAGTTCTGGAAGGAATTCCATACCGCCGAGAGATTTCATTCACGGGGTATTGGTTTTGTCTTAACTCTTCAAAGGCAGCTTTAAGAGCATCTTCAGTCCATACGGCTCGGGGCTGTGTACCTATTTTACGCACGTACTTGCGTGGCATGTCTATAAAAAGATAAAATAATAAAATTCATAAAGTCATTATGGGATAGATGCCCCTAAGGGCACCTATACTCACAATTAGTGAGGCATCTATCCTTTTTCTTAGGGATAGATGCCTTCTGGCTTACCAAAAAAAAACCTCTCAAAACCAACCTAAATTACATCAAATTTGGTATATTTGACATATTAACTGACTATAAATACAAAAATATTATCACTCACCTCTTAACTTTAAAAATTCCGGGCGCGTAAAGGTTAAACGTAACAAAGGTTTATAAATTTTTCGCCGTCAACAACGTGTTTCGCGCCAAAACTTTCGATACGCACATCCCAGTGAAGCGCTTGGCCTCGACTGGCGGGAGAGAGGGGCTGCGCTTGTATTTGAACAAAAGACGACGAATGTAGTACTCGCACAAGTCGCTACGTGTTTACTTAGGCATCTATCCCACTAGGGCATCTATCCCACATTTACCCTATAAGTTCTGTTAATGCTAAGGGAATGTCAATACTTGATGTCGGACATTGAAAATACTATTTAAATTGTTTGAGATAGTGAACATCTGAAAACTTTTTTTTTAAGTTGCTGAACAAGTGTTATTCACTTTGAAGAGTAAAATTTATGTTTTTAATTTATTGCTTATTGTTTAACGTATAATGATTCTATTTCAACATTGTAAAACTGGCTTTGCAATTGAATATCATTTATTTACTTTCGTAATACTACGATATAATAAACAAATGAACATTCTGGTGGACGACGTGAAAAAACAAGTTCCCGTAGCTCACCTAGGTGAACTGGGTAAGTGGACCATCAGCAACAGAGGTTTCAGATAGATATTTTTAAGGTAAAAAAAATGCCGCAATCCATCAATCGTCAAAATAGACCTGACTGAAATAAATAGTTTTCTTAGTTGCATTTATTTGCCGTGATAGCAACCTATACGGAAGCAGGGTTCGGAGCAATAATATCATGAATATCCTGATATCCTGCGTAATATTGTGAAGTTCATGGACACGTGCAGAATATGACAAGCAAAATAAAATAATCTGTTGTCATAAATAGATACTTAAATTTCAAATAGCAGAGTTTTATTACACTCAATCTATTTACGTTGTCGCGACATAGGTATACTTGTACTATTACGTTTTGATATTTAGGTGTTCAGCGGGGCTTAGGATTTTCTTCCCGACTTCCACACTGTTCTTTTAGATAGTGTAACTGTTAAGAATTGATGTCCCGGCAGGCCCACTAGTGTGATAGTGAGAAACATAAATTCTCCACCTTCACACCGCTCTGTCACACCGCTTCACACTAATGTGAAAGTAAGGATTTTAGTTTCTTGACATACACACTGATGTTGCGGTTAATAATAAATATATGACAGTTAGGAAATCCATTGTCTGTCTAACACATTGGTAGTAAGGGTGGGATTTTTATTTCCTTTCCTTCACACTGATGTGACAGAGTAATGTGAAGGTCAGTCTAGCGTCACTTTGCCGACTGTGCAGGTCTCGTGTTTATCAGCAGTGCAGTTCGCATATAGCGTCGAGCGCAGCGCTGCCACACCCTTGATAGATAGTCATTGGTCGAACTCCAGTGACGTCACCCAGTCCGACCAATGACAATCGTTAACAAGGGTCGCAGCGCTGTGCTCGTCGTTGTATGCTTAGCGTATTGTACTGCAGTCATTATAAAATCAACTTTTACACTGATTACACTAAAGCCATTCTTTCTTTACAGTACAAGATCCGGTCTTCATAGTACTTACCCTTCGGGTGGGTGATAGAACAAGAAGGTGGGGAAAAACTCCACTCTATATTGTTCAACAGCAAAGGAAATAAAGCATATAAAAGGGTACGAATTTCAATACTCTGGCGTTTTCGAGTAGACAAAAACTATTAAAAGTATGAGGGCCCCTTTCCCCGCTTCTAAATTATGGCTCTTATCAATATCCTTTTGTCTCTCCCAGGGGAACATGACCCCAGTGCCTATACTTGCCGACTGCACAGGTCTCGTATTTATCAACAGTGCAGTTCGCCTATAGCTTCGAGCGCAGGGTTGCGACAGCCTTGATGGAGATTGTCATTGGTCAATCTGCAGTGACGTCACCAATTCCGACCAATCACAATCGTTATCAAGGGTCGCAGCGCTGTGCTCGTCGTTGTATACTTAGCGTATTTTACTGCAGTCATTATAAGATCAACTTTTACACAGATTACACTAAGGCCATTCTTTCTTTACAGTACAAGATCCGGTCTTTATAGTAGGTACTTACCCTTTGGGTTGGGAAAAACTCCACCCTGTTTTGTACAATCAGCAAAGGAAATAAAGCATATAAAGGTGTGCGAATTTCAGTACTCTGGCATTTTCGAGTAAAAAGTAGACAAAACTATTAAGAATATAAGAAGTGCCCCCCCCCCCCCCTCTTGTGCGAATTTCAGTACTCTGGCATTATTTTCGAGTAAAAAGTAGGCAAAACTATTAAGAATATAAGAAGTGCCCTTCCCCCCCCCCCCTCTAAATTACGGCTCTCATCAAAATCCTTTTGTCTCTCCCAGGGGAACATGACCCCAGTGCTTACTTGCCTCCTTTGCCGACTGTACAGGTCTCGTGTTTATCAGCAGTGCAGTTCGCCTATAGCGTCGAGCGCAGGGTTGCGACAGCCTTGATGGAGATTGTCATTGGTCAATCTGCAGTGACGTCACCCATTCCGACCAATCACAATCGTTATCAAGGGTCGCAGCGCTGTGCTCGTCGTTGTATACTTAGCGTATTTTACTGCAGTCATTATAAGATCAACTTTTACACTGATTACACTAAGGCCATTCTTTCTTTACAGTACAAGATCCGGTCTTTATAGTAGGTACTTACCCTTTGGGTTGGGAAAAACTCCACCCTGTTTTGTACAATCAGCAACGGAAATAAAGCATATAAAGGTGTGCGAATTTCAGTACTCTGGCATTTTCGAGTAAAAAGTAGGCAAAACTATTAAGAATATAAGAAGTGCCCTTCCCCCCCACCCCCTCTAAATTACGGCTCTCATCAAAATCCTTTTGTCTCTCCCAGGGGAACATGACCCCAGTGCTTACTTGCCTCCTTTGCCGACTGTACAGGTCTCGTGTTTATCAGCAGTGCAGTTCGCCTATAGCGTCGAGCGCAGGGTTGCGACAGCCTTGATGGAGATTGTCATAGGTCAATCTGCAGTGACGTCACCCATTCCGACCAATCACAATCGTTATCAAGGGTCGCAGCGCTGTGCTCGTCGTTGTATACTTAGCGTATTTTACTGCAGTCATTATAAGATCAACTTTTACACTGATTACACTAAGGCCATTCTTTCTTTACAGTACAAGATCCGGTCTTTATAGTAGGTACTTACCCTTTGGGTAGGGAAAAACTCCACCCTGTTTTGTACAATCGGCAAAGGAAATAAAGCATATAAAGGTGTGCGAATTTCAGTACTCTGGCATTTTCGAGTACAAAGTAGATAAACATATAAGGGCCCTTTTCCCTCTTTTTTTTCTAAACTACGGCTCTTATCGAAATCCTTCTGTCTCTGGAGCATGCCACTGATTACACTAAATCCTTTCTTTCCTTACAGTACTAGTTCTTTCGAAGTACTGCATCATTGACAAACATAATGCAGATTCATGTGGTCTTCTGAAATAACTTCCTACATCGATTCTGAAAAAAAGAACAACTATTGTATCCATCCATACATAAACTCACGTCAACATACTTAAGTAAAGCCAACGAAGCGAGAGAAAAAAGGTAAACATAGTTTCAGCGGTTCCAAACATTTGAAAATTATTACATACTAGCTTTTGCCCGCGGCTCCGCCCGCGTGGAAGTCGGTTATCGCGACCAAACATAGCCTATGTCCTTTCTCAAGGTCCAATCTATCCCTATACCAAATTTCATCAAAATCGGTTCAGTGGTTTAGGCGTGAAAGCGTAACACACAGACAGACAGACAGACAGAGTTACTTTCGCATTTATAATACTAGCTTTTGCCCGCGACTCCGCCCGCGTGGATGTCGGTTATCGCGACCAAACATAGCCTATGTCCTTTCTCATGGTCTAATCTACCCCTATACCAAATTTCATCAAACTCGGTTCAGTGGTTTAGGCGTGAAAGAAGCGTAACATACAGACAGACAGACAGACAGACAGACAGACAGACAGACAAACAGACAGACAGAGTTACTTTCGCATTTATAATATTAGTATGGATTAAGTATGGATCACTTCAAGCGCATTCCAGACAGGAATGAAATTGCTCATAAGATGGCGGATCTGATAGTTTAGAACCGCTGTGCTGACAGCTTTCCTGTACTACGAAACACGCAACGTCAGCTGTCGCTCGGCCATTGCCGCGTACGTGACATGTGCGACAAGAGCAGGGAAAATAATCGCTACTTTTCGCAACGTAACTCAGTAATGGTCGCATCTATCCAAGCCATTTACCTAGCCTAACACTGTCATGAGTTACAGTCCAATTCAAAATGTTTGCCAGTTGTTTCTGTTTTGCTAATGATTTGATTGTAACTTGTTGTGTATCAACAAATAAATAAATATAAAAGCGAAAGTTTGGAAGGATATTTTTTGTTTCTCTTTCACGTCTAAAAGGCCACAGCGATTTCAATAAAATTTGGTATGGAGTCAGCTGACACCGTGGATAAACACATAGGCTATCATAACATAGGTCGCGATAACCGACATCAATTCGGATGAAGCCGCGGGCGAAAGCTAGTATACATCATACTATTATATGCTCATGTTTAACTTACTGTTTCAATGTGTGTGTTCTTGCCTGAATACTCAAATCAATGGTTTGGTGTATCATCATCCAAGGCAGGGGTGTGTGGTGCCAATGGTCTAAACGCTGACAGATGTGCCTCACTGTCCTCATCCTGTGCATTCCGTGTACATCCTAAAAGATTGAGAATTTATTACCTCATGGTACACAATACAAAGTAAAAGAACTAAGAAAGTTATCACAGACAAAATAATGTAAGTTGGCAGACGGCATAAATTAAAATTTTGTCTAAAACATGTGGGATCTCTTTTTTTTATACTTTTTACACTTTGATTGGAACCTTTTATAAAAAGAAACACAACCTACTAATCAACTGACTACCTAAACAAGTGTTTCTAATCCAGTTTTTACCTTTAAAATGAGTTTCTAAACCGAGAAATATTAAAAGTATATTCTAAACAGAGAATTATTAGACAAAACTATTAAAAATATAAGGGCCCTTTTCCCCCTTCTAAATTACGGGTCTTATCAAAATCCCTTCGTCTGTCCCAGGGGCTGCTGGACCGCTGTTGCTCAAGTCGTGGATCGGATCCGGCGGCTGGGTCTCGAGGTGGCTCTGCACAAATCCGAGGCCTTGTTCTTTCATGGTCCTCGGCACATGACCCCCGGGATCCAGCCTGACAGTAGGAGGTACTCCCATCGACATCAAGCCGGCGCGGGAGCGGGGATACGATCCCGAGCCCGAAGATATTCGGGCCGAGAGATCCCGGCTCCACGGGATCATGGTAGCGGAGTGGGAGCGACGACTTGAGCAACAACGCGCAGGGCATGCCGTCATAGAGGCGGTAAGGCTCATCATGGGGGAATGGCTAGAGAGGCCACATGGCAGCCTCTCGTATCGACTGACGCAGATTATCACCGGGCACGGGTGCTTCGGGCGGTATCTGTGTCGGATCGAAAAGGAGCCAACGTCCGAGTGCCATCATTGCGACGCGAGCGAGGACACAGGGCTGCACACGCTCACCGAGTGTCCGGCATGGGCCAGTCCGAGGCGGGAGCTAGTGTCGGCCCAGGGAGTGAGAGTTCTCACCCTCGCCACCCTGCTCACAGCAATGGTCCGCTGCGCGGACGCGTGGGTGGCCGGCGTCTCCTTCAGCGAGCAGGTAATGGTCGTGAAGGAGACGGCGGAACGGGAGAGGCGGCGCGAGCGAGAAAGACTCGCGGATCGCGCCGCCCGCGCGCGCAGGCAACTCGGGCGTCGGAGGGCACTGACTGACCTCCGTCCCCCATGAGCGCGGGCCTGGGGATGACGGGTGGAGCCGCCTGTCACCCCAGCAGAAGCAGGCCACGGCGGCGGCGCGCTGAATAGCGAGCCTCCCCATTCCGGGGGCGAGTTGGGGACACCGTTGTCCCCCCTCCTGAGAGGTCAGACCGTAAGGGATGGCCATTGGTCGGCCGGGGTGCGAGGGATATGAGTCCAGTGCCTACACTTGCCTCCTTTGCCGATTGAACAGGTCTCGTGTTTAGCAGCAGTACAATGCTTTAAGCGTCGACCACAGCGCTGTATGCTTAGAGAATACGTGCGTAAGCTACGGTTGTTAAGCCGTCGTCGGTCCCGGTTGCCAGAGTAGCCGAGGGAATTTCCACACTATAAAAAACATCACCCTCGCTGACACAGTCAGTTAAAAACAACTGCTATTGAAAACTAATTTTGATGGTACTAACTTGAGTTTCTGCATGGTGCAGTGCAAGTCAAACTAGTCACTGTGGTTAGCAGCACACTCCCAGCAGAAATGTTTACTGCTAGGAAGCTGTCAGTGGACATGGCAATCATTCTTGGGCAGATGTTTTAAAATAGAGTTGAACGGAACTGAATCATTCTGGTGCAATCATTGGCTGTCCCACGAGTGGGAAATGTGAGATCTGTCAACAAAGTTCATAACTTATTATCAGATATAAAATAGGCTACTTGATTGATACATACATACTACTAATATTATAAAAGCGAAAGTTTGTAAGTATGGATGGATGGATGGATATTCGTTTCTCTTTCACATCTAAACAGCTGCAATGATTTTAATAAAATTTGGTAAAGAGTTTGTTACGTGAATACTGGTTCCGGGAATAAAAATTGAAAATATTTAGAATATATCAGTACTAAACGGGAGATACCGGCATCCCGCGATTGCAGCACGCGTCCCATCACTAGCGAGAGAATGGAAGCATCACCATTATAATATGCGGTAACCACTTCCCATCAGTTGGGCACTGCCAGAGGCAATCTCACCCTTGGTAATTAACACAATAAAAAACTCGCGATAGCCGACATCCACGCGGGCGGAGCCGCGATCGAAAGCTAGTATATGTATATTATTATATGCTGATGTTTAACTTACGGTTTCCATTTGTGTGTTCTTGCCTGAACACACTAATCAATGGTTTGGTGTACCATCACCCAAGGTGGGGGTGGGGGTCTAAACAACTGTTCTGTGGTCTAAACACTGACAGATGTGCCTCACTGTCCTCATTCTGTGTCTCCCTGGAGCCACATGTGGCTGGAATTCGGTACAGGGATTGATTGTAGTCTGGAATAAAACATAGACTACAATTGAAAGTGAGCGTAGCCATGGGTATCAGCTAGTAGTACATAGCACTATACATAAAAGACAGTCAAAAACATGTAAGTCTATTCAACTTGGTACCTACTTATTGAACCCTAATAAAATATTTCTAAAGTTAAAATACAATGTTAATATGCTACGGTAACCACTTCCCATCAGTTGAGCACTGCCAGAGGCAGTTGACGACCAAATACAGTGTGCATTTTTAGTCAGCTCTAACCCGAAATAGCCACACCCACTGGCTTTGACTTGAGGAGTATCCAAGGTAATTTCCACACTATAAAAAAACATCACCCTGGCTGATGCAGTCAGTTAAAAACAAGTGCTATTGAAAACTAATGATGGTACTAACTTGAGTGTCTGCATGGTGCAGTGCAAGTCAAACTAGTCACTGTGGTCAGCTGCACACTCAGTCAGCAGGAATGTTTACTGCTAGGAAGCTGTCAGTGGACAATCATTCTTTGGCAGTTGTTTGCAAATAGAAAGAATGTTGAACCGAACTGAATCAATCTGATGCAATTGTTGGCTGTCCCACGAGTAGAAAACGAGAGATTTGTCAACAAAAGTTCATAACTTATTATCAGATATAAAATAGGATACTTGATTGATACATACATACTTCTAATATTATAAAAGTATAAGTTTGTAAGTATACATGGATGGATATTTTGTTACTCTTTAACATCTAAACAGCTGCAGCGATTGTATTAAAATTTGGTATGGAGTTAGCTGACACCCTGGATAAACACATAGGCTATATTTGCTCACGATAGCCAACATCCACGCAGGCGGAGCCGAGGGCCGAAGCTAGTACATCACACTAATATATGCAGATGTTTAACTTACTGTTTCCATGTGTGTGTTCTTGCCTGAATGCTCAAATCAATGGTTTGGTGTATCATCACCCAAGGTGCGGGTGGTGGTGCCATGCATAATATATGGTCTAAACGCTGAGAGATGTGCCTCACTGTCTTCATCCTGTACATGCTGTGTACATCCTAAAAGATTGAGCATTTATTACCTCATGGTACACAATACAAAGAAGTAAAAGAACTAAGAAAGTTATCACAGACCAAATTATTTAAGAGGGCATAAATTAAAATTTTGTCTAAACCATGTGTGATCTCTTTTTTTTATACATTTTATAAAAAAGGTCCCAATCATATGGAGTAAAAAAAACACATAAACAAACGAAGCTAATCAACTGACTACCTAACAAGTTGTTCCATTTCAGTTTTTACCTTTAAAATGAGTTTCTGAACAGAGAAATATTAATAAAATGAGTTTTGAAAAAAAAAACTAAAATAGCTGCTATTCTGCAAAGAACTTTAAAATGTCACCCACAAAACCTAAATTTAAAAAGAAATATTAAAGACTAGTTTAGCAAATGGATCACCAGTTTAAAACTCCGCGGGCATTTTCTTTTTTTGGTCTATTTACAAAGTCAGTAGTGAGTAGCTTAGTTGAGCGAACAAGTCATTTTCAAGCTTGTTTATCATCTAAGTCAGTACCAACTGGGTTACTTATACTGTTGATGGATGGCACTAAGTGGAAATTGTGACACAAATATAGAAAACACAATTATTAGGAACCCAACCAGTTTCATCCTACAGCATTCTCAAAGAACTAAGTGTGCTGACAATATGTTGACTGTGCTTCTAAACAAATAAATAAAACTAAGTGTATTATAAAGTTATTGTATGCCTCGAAAAAATTGCATACACCGCAAGTTAACTAGCTTGATTTTAGTGTACCCATTAGGAGACACAAGGTTCTCATGAATAGAGAGATCCGGTTCTTAGCATTCCATGGATTCACCGTGCGGTCGCCGGGTCCATGGCGTGGTTCAGAGAGGAACACTGTGACGGCGCCTGGGACTTGCGACCCAGGTGTAGGTTTAGGGTGGCCACCTTGTGATGCATCAGCGCTCACCTCCACCGTCAGTCGTGTTCCCCCCTCTACCTATCCAAATTTGGTAAGATCCTATCAACGCCGTTTTAGATATTCGTTTGAGTAAAGAGCTTACTGAAGCTCTTGGCAATCCGAGGTCTTTAAATAAGTTATACAGGGATTTAGCTGGAATTCCCCTTGCTCCTACTTCCACGGCGTAGAGTTTAACCACATAGCCATTTTTGGTTAACTCGTTGGTCAGGTCAAAGTATTTGTTTATTTTTATAGCGTGGTCTTTAGGTATGTTAGTTTCCCACGGTACTGTGAGTTCTACTAGTACTGCACGCTTTTGCTGTTTTGAAAATAGGAATATATCGGGTCTGGATGACGAGGCACAAACATCCTCCGGTATTTTATAGTGTTTCTCATACGAATCTGCGAGTAATGTCCAGTCAGCGGCTGCTATCAAAATTGAGTACGGCTTTTGATTTGTCTTTTTTGAGCAGCCTTCCTTTACAAACGCGACGTCATTTCTTTGGTTTGTGGTTAAACCCTTTTTCGCTCTAGCTACCGCCAAACTTACCGCCTCACGTACGATTTCTAATACCTTATCATGTCGGCGCGAGTAATGACCCCGGTCTAATAGCGTCCTACAACCCACCAGTAGGTGCCTAGCAGTACCAATTGCTTCACCGCATGAGTTACATGTTTTATCTGTGGCTTTTCCCCATCTGACAAGATTGCTTTGGTCGGGGAGGGTCAACTGGAATGCATTGAGATAGAATTTAAGGAGAGCCGGTGACCAGTCGTATATTAAGGTACGCCATTTTAAGGCTATGGGAATACAAAATTCACCTAGTGTTAACCATTCGTTTTGTACTTCTAGGTTCATTGCGTGCACTTTGTAGGTATTATTTTCATCTACTTGAAGAAAAGATTTTGTTATGTCTTTGTCTGACTGCCTCCTAGTATTACCCAAACCTACCCTACCAGTCTGCGAGCCTATCATGAATTTTTTATGGAATTGGAGGCGCGACTCGAGCTCTTTAGTACTTTGGTCTTTTGGAAGAGCTTGCACGATTTCGTCTTTTGATTTCGCTAGGACGTGCATTTTGGTTACTCTTAGATGTTTATATAGTTCCGATGGTTTCTTGAACGTCATTCCAAAGTTATTTGAGGCTCTATATAATGTCGATGGGTCTGCCGACTGAGCTAGCCCCAGCCACGACTTCAATGTCTTCGTAACATTCGCATCTAGTTTTTTGAGAAGGCTCTGGCTTATATCATAAACAAGAAACGGCCAGTTAAGACGCGAGGTTAAATAGTTGTCGTAAATCCACGCTTTTAAACCCGAATTCCCAGCTTAACTGATGGGTGTGTCCGGCTTTGAGATTGGCGAACCCTTCATTTATTTTCGTATTTCTACGATAGCAAATCCAACTAGAACTACTTATGAGGCAAAGTTTTAGCCGGTTTGCAGTTAACTCTTCCCTATAATTGAATCTCTTTGCTTTTCGGCTAGTGCTTTGGGTTGGCCGCTATCCGTCCGGGTTTCTCTGTCTTTGTCTTGGTTTAAGGAGGCGTCCCCCCGGACGCCTCCTTAAACCAATTCGGGAGCATTCGGGCCGGATTCTCGAAGTGTTGCAATCTGAGGGTGAAAGCTCCAAAGTCTGGGGATTTTACGCATTTCGAATACGATAGCGCATTTGTCCGGGTTTACGACGTTTGAAGATGGCAGAATGATGAAGGCCTTTGATTAAAAGAATGCAGCCCTACTATTGATCGATAGGATTAGTGTATTTCAGATTATCGTTACCTACCTTATTCAGTGCACTGAGACACACTAGTTACTGCTATACGCCAAGCCAACAAGACAGTTTAATCATTAGTTTAAAGTTTATTTTATTTTATTCTGAAGGGCAGGCCAACCAAGTAGTGTCATAAAAACATAAAAATCGATTCGCGGGACATGCGCGGGACGACCGACCACAGAGTAAGTAATATACTACGTAAGACGACCGACGACGGGACCCAGACTCGCCCACAGAGTAAGTATAGTTACACAGAGTAAGTAATATACATAGACATAGTAAATATAAAGACGTGAAGCTACTACGAAATTCATTCATAAAATCATATGAGGAAAACGCCAATTCTCCATCTTGCTTTCCAACGTAGTGAGGATGTAGTAGCACCTGATTGGTCAAATAAAATTGCTAGTGATGCGGTGATAGAATTTTAAGTATCGATATTTTTCCAAATATTTAAAGAACGAAGACCACTTTCCATGCATAGTGAATGACTTTTGAAATGCTTGACTTTTTATTATTCTGTCGCATAATGGTACTGGTATTACTGATGAATAGATACTAAAACATTTTTTACACCTATAAAACTACAAAATCAATATGATATAACTAGTTGAATTAAAAAAAATATATATAATAATTTTTTTTTTTGGATTCTTTTTATTTTTTATTTTGCATTACTTACTCTCCATCTTGTTAGTAAAGCTAAATGAAACGGTAATTTTATAAAAAAAAACACCACTACAAAAGAGCACGCACTTGGCGCTCTAGTTGTTTTTTCTTTGTAGTGATGTTCTTTTTATGAACTTACCGTTTCATTTAGCTTTACTAACACGATGGAGAGCAAATAATGCAAAATAAAAAAAAACTAAAATATTATTTATTTTTATGCCAATGTGTTATGTACCTGAAGTACTATAAAAATATATATATATATATATATATGTATATATATATATATATATATATATATATATATATATATATATATATATATATATATATATATATATATATATATATCGTTACTCAAAGACTGTAAAGAATCTTTGTAGACTTTACGTCCTTCTGGGCGAATTATTCGAAACTCCGGCTATCACAAGGAAAGTCTAACAGAAAGCCCTAAGCACACTGCAACCTGAGAATACAAATAATCGGCATCCACTTAAGCTAACCACTTAATTTTTTCTTTCAAATGTAGAAATTTTTAGTCTGTGCCTTTTTTATATCGATAACTAGTTATCGACAGTTTACTGGATTCCCTACTAGGCCGCCATACTGCTTTCCATTCATTCATAAAATCCAAGTTTAGGTAGGCAGTTTTTTTTCGTAGGTATGGCAGCTCTTGATACTCTAAGGTAATATACGTAAGTTAAGTAAGTTGCCCTCGGCCTTAGAGATTAAAAAATTTTTCGAAATTTTTTTGGATTCTTTATATATATAAAGAATCCAAAAAAAACGAAAAATTTTTTTTGCCCATATCCGTTTTATTTTTATGCCAATGTGTTATGTACCTGGAGTACTATTAGGGGTTTTCGGCTTCGGGAGCGTTCCCCTTACACCCAGTATATATACATACAGGATGTATTTTTGAAACGGGGCAGTAAGAGCAAGTACCTTAACCGTTGCAGTTACAGCAAAACGTTCTTAGAAGACCTTCCCTAACTTTTTGACATATTTTGAACTGCATTCACAGATTTTGTAAAAAACTTAGTTGGCAAAAAAATGCAAAAAGTCCAAAAATTTTTTTTTATGCCAATCGATTCTATTTCATGCGGGGATCAAAAAACTCTATGAGACCATTTTAGCTTTCAGTACTAGGAAAGACAGAAATCGCCAAAAACGTTTCCCATACATTTCGGCAACAGAAACAAATTTCTACGATGGTCTAACTTTTTGTTATGGCCAGGAAGTGGGTAGAATTGACTGTAAAGTAAATAAAAAGAATTTTTACCCTCAAATTTCGAATTTGATTCGAAAATCTGTGTGTTATACTTAGTTTCAGCTGAGAAACTTCGTATGAGTTATTAATTAAGGATTTTCGCTAAAATGTCTTCTAATCGTGAAAAAATTGACTTATTAGAAGCGTATTTTGTCAATAATCGAAATTCGGGAGCTGCATTAGTGTGGTACCGCAATAAGTATCCGTTGCGGCATGTGCCAACAAGAAAGGTTATTACAAATCTTTTGAAAAACCTGGAATTGCAGGGTTCTTTCAAAAGAAAGCGGCAGCCTCGTGTGGACATGGACACGGAGATTGCGGTTCTGACTTATGTCGAAGCATATCCAGAGGTATCGTCCAGGTAAGTCGCCCTTGAAGTAGGTGTATCCCACTCCCTTGTGATAAAGATATGGAAGATATACGGCTACAAGTGCTATCGATATGGGCGCATAGTTCAAGTGTTACATCCGGGTGATGATGTTCGAAGGCTTACTTTTTGCAGATGGCTAAGAGGAAAAATAAGCAGAGATCATGAATTTTTAAATTACATACTGTGGTCAGACGAAACGAATTTTTCCAATAACGGTATGTACAGTCAGCCTCAAAAGTAGATGACTACATCCATGTTTCTATAACCCATGAACAACGTACCATGCAAAAGTCGCTTACCAAGACCAGCGCCAGAATTAAATGCACAACGTAGAAGTACAAAATTAGCTAAACACCACATTGTGAGAGTTAACTGAACAACATATTGCCAAAATGTCTGATCAACACGTGTTTCAATTGTAGGTGAACAATATTAAATGTGTGTTTCTGCGGCCTAGTATTTTTTATACCAGTTTTACAAAAGTAGCTGAACAATATTGATCTCGAAAATGTCTGAACAACACGCGTTTCAATTGTAGGTGAACAATAATTTATTAAATGTTTGTTTCTGTAGCCTAGTATTTATTATACCACATGAACAATATTAAATGTATAGCGTTTGCTTCGGTTTTTAAAATAAAACTCAACTATTTAATATTATAATTTCTTTAATTATTTCTAGCGATTAAAGTGATTCTAATTCATAAATAATAATCATCAATCAATAATAATAATAATCATAAATAATCTACTTTATCATCAATTAACACGAATCAAATTTTTCATCGCACAAACACCCTTGACATGGCGAATCAATAAGGTGAACCCTAAAAATAGAGGATCAAAATCTCGTGTGACCTCCATTTGCATCTATTACATTTTGGAGACGTTCGCGCATAGAGTTTATCATGTTAGCGCACGTGTTCTGCCCCCTAAAATCTTCCCATATAGTCATTGCGTGATTACGAAGATTTTCCTTAGTTCTAGGAGTATTCATGTCCCAAGCCTGCACCATGAGTCCCCATAAATTCTCAATCGGATTTAGATCCGGACTTTTTGGTGGGAAAGGAATTTCACTGATATGTCCTGCGTTTTCTCGAAGCCATGCTTTGACCACACGTGCAGTATGGATGGGACAGTTATCATGAATAAAGGGTATGGGTAAGGTGTCAGGGAAAACTATCTGACTAGTTGGCAGTAAAACATCTTGTAAGATGTCTTTATATCCTTCAGCATTTAATCTACCACCAATCTCAATGAGTTCTCCTGGACCGCTTTTACTCATCCATCCCCATAACCCAACGGAAATCCGACCACTGGATCTATTTTCTAATATATTATTTTCATTATACCGAGTTCGGTTCATTCTCCATAGTGTTACTCGACCATTTTCAGAAGATGTGAATGTCTTTTCATCCGAAAAAATAACGTTTGTAAAATCAAAATTAAGATAATGTTCGGCAAACTGTAGTCGCATTAACTTATGACGTGGTGTTAATTTCACTTTCTGTGCTGGTATTCGGTAGTGAACACCGGCCTCGTGAAGTCTTCGACGTATGGTGTTTGTAGATATATTTAACGATATGGCTACGCTATCGGTTCTTTGAAAGGGACTGTTTCTGAATTGACTAATTATGTTGATGTCTTGCTGTCGAGTTGTTTTCCTCGGTCTTCCAGTTTTTTTAACCTCGCTGACGTTACCTTCAGTTTCCCATCGCCGCAGCCACAAGTAAACTGTATTGCGCTGGGAACAAGCATAACACAAATAAATACTAGCTGAAGTTCCAGTGTGGATCTGTGTAAAGAAATAATTTTACCTTGACCATCCAAATACCGACCCCACTTGGGGGTTTTCCTTGCCACCATCTATAATTACACACTTTTACCATTTTATAGTTTTTTACCTGTTTTGTTTATTTAATCAATATAAAATTAGGACTTAAAACTTGTAAATAGACGCTCTTACATCCCGTTTTATTATTTAGGTAACAGAATTGAAGTAAAGCCAACGAAGCGAGAGAAAAAAGGTAAACAAAGTAGGCCATCGACATAACAAATAATAAAAAAACCATCCAAATCCCGACTTCGCTTTGTATAGCTTAACTTCACTCATCCAAAGAACAATCCAACTTCGTAACATAAGTAACCTTATCTCATCCTCATTAAAATCCCGGCCGCGCTAAGTGTTACTTAACCTGAATCATCCAAATCACTTTCGCACTTTGTATTATATTAATTATTTTATCTCAACCCATCTAAATCCCGAGCTCACTTGGTGTGACTTAACCTCAACTAAGTTAGGAATATGTATTAAGTTATGGCCAATGATGCCTAAACTAGTTATATAAATTTGTAAATATTTTCTTTGATTATCTTTATACTATATACTTTAGTTTAAGTAAATTATGCACAACATAATTATACATATATTTAAATTATACTTACAGCAACACCGGTTTCTCTAGCAATATCTGCAACAGAAAGCCCATCCTCTTTCAACGACACTATTCTATGTCGCTCGTGTTCAGTAATGTGAGCATTAAACGGCATTATCGTGTTATCTATCACTTGACTATACGACAATTAATTATAAATAGACGATAAATAACCTAACTGCAAACAATGAACTTAATGTAACTGTGGTTATACAACGATAGGCTAGCATCAGACACATACTCCAAACACCTCGCATTAAAATTATTCACAACTACCTACATTATTTTATTTTGTTACTTTAAGTATACGTTCAGCGCACTCTATACACCTCACTTACAAATACCTTACAAATAAATAAAATTGAAGTGTCTGTTAGTAATGCCAAAAATACAGCTTTTTAGTAAATGCATAAATATGAATGTTCACCTACATGGTTCATAATTAAAAAAAAACATTTAATATTGTTCACCTACAGTTGAAACGCGTGTTGTTCAAACATTTTCGAGATCAATATTGTTCAGCTACTTTTGTTAAACTGGTATAAAAAATACTAGGCTACAGAAACAAACATTTAATATTGTTCACCTACAATTGAAACGCGTGTTGTTCAGACATTTTCGAGATCAATATTGTTAAGCTACTTTTGGCAATATGGTGTTCAGTTAACTCTCACAATGTGGTGTTTAGCTAATTTTGTACTTCTACGTTGTTCATCTAATTCTGGCGCTAGTCTTGGTAAGTGACTTTTGCATGCTACGTTGTTCATGGTTTATGGAAACAAAAAGGCTAGACTTATGTATTCGTGAAAATGGATATCATTTTGAGCAATTTATTTCATAAACCAATTTCTTAAATGTTTAAATGATTTTTTTTATTTAAAAAAGTTCAAAATTTTACCTGACCTGAATGAGTTTCGAGTTGATTTATCATATTTCCGTACGAAATGTATGGGAAACGTTTTTGGCGATTTCTGTCTTTTCTAGTACTGAAAGCTAAAATGAACCCATAGAGTTTTTTAATCCCCAAGTGAAATAAAATCAATTGGCATAAAAAAAAATTTGAACTTTTTGCATTTTTTTTGCTAGTTGTAAGTTTTTTACAAAATCTGTGAATGCAGTTCAAAATGTCCCAAAAAGTTAGGGAAGGTCTTTTAAGAACATTTTGCTGTAACTGCAACGGTTAAGGTACTTGCCCTTACTGCCCCGTTTCGAAAATACACCCTGTATATACATTTGTACTACCTTTGTTATAAAAGATATTTACTTCAAAATAGAAGTGCTCGAGTTGCCTAGTAGGTACCCGTATGAAAAGTTATGTAATTCGCCATTTCAGTCCTATGTTCTTACTTTACCGTACAAAGGTCGCGCGAGGGTGTCGGAATTAAATCAAAATCAAGGAGATTGGTATACAATCACTTTGAAGTAATTTCTTGTTCAACTAGTTATATCATATTGATTTTGTAGTTTTATAGATGTAATAAATGTTTTAGTATCTATTCATCAGTAATACCAGTACCATTATGCGATAGAATAATAAAAAGTCAATGGCATTTCAAAAGTCATTCACTATGTATAGAAAGTGGTCTTCATTCTTTAAATATTTGATAAAATATCGATAATTAAAATTCTATCACCACATCACTAGCAATTTTATTTGACCAATCAGGTGCTACTACATCCCCACTACGTTAGAACGCAATATGGAGGTTGGCGTTTTCCCATATATGATTTTATGAATGAATTTCGTAGTAGCTTCTAGTCTTTATATTTACTATGTCTATGCCCTCGGCTCATTTGCCATTTTTTAAAATTAAAATTTTATTGCTGTAGCCATGGCTGTAGCAGGGCTGGCTTTTCTTCTTTCCTTTGATTGGTTGAATTTGATTAATCAAAGCCAACGATGGATTGGATTGGTTATTGACTATGTCTATGGTTATTAACAATTGACAGTTGGCAGTATTGGCATGTGTAATTAAAACTTATTTTTGATCAATTACATACTTTAGTCGATTTCTAACATAATATATTATATTAGTTAAATTACTCATAGAGTATATTGATTAAATAAATATTATTTATGTACTCTGTGATTTCTAATTGTACATCCACCTTAATACTTACCAATTTATTTGAATGAAATTCTTGTAGCATATATGCTAACTTTTTACTTTCGAAATACATCGCGAAAAAGAAGCGCTCAACTGGGACTTGAACCCCCGACCTTTCATTTACAGGGGGAAGGGGGAATGCTCTTCCAACTGAGCTATTGAGCCACACCTGTATCACTTCAAATTTCCCTTTCTTAATATCCGTCTTTAAGCGCAACGGTGGAGCCATCTACCAATTTTCTTACGAACTGTTGGAACCAATGAATGATTTTTCAACAATTTTTAAACATTGATTTTTGATGACTCTGCTCAAATATTTGATGGAAATTTTTATAATATTTATTATGCAAACTGTTTACTTTCGAAGTACATCGGAAAAAGGAAATAATTAGGAAGGCGTTCGGGTCGGTCGGATTCTCGAAGTGTTGCAATCCGAGGGGACAAAAATTGCTCAACTCTCCGGGGTGAAAGCTCCAAAGTCTGGGGATTTCACGTATTTTACGGGTTTACGACGTTTAAAGATGGCAGATGCAGACCTACTATTGGTTGATTGGATTAGTGTATTTTACTTTATCGTTACCTTATTCAATGTACTGCGACAAACTAGATACTGCTATACGCCAACAACACAGTTTATCACATTAGTTTAAAGTTTATTTTATTCTAAAGGGCCGTCCAGCCAACTACCAACTATTGTCAAGTATCATAAAAATCGATTCGCGGGACGCGGACTCGCCCTTTCTTTTCACCATTTTTAATGTAGTTTTATTGTTGTGGCAGAACTGACTTTTCTTCTTTCCTTTGATTGGTTGAATTTGATTAATCGAAGCTAACGACGGATTAGATTGGTTATGGGTTATTGACTTTGTCTATGGTTATTAACATTTACAGTTGGCATAATTGGCAAGTCTATAAAATATAAGACTTGTTTTTGATCAACTGCATATTTTATTTATTCGATTTCTAACATATAAAATTTTATGCTTGAATCATTTTATTACTGTTAGGTACTTAATCTGTGATTTTTCATTGTACATCCACCTTAATACATACTTAACAATTAAATTCGATTCGAGTACACTGAGCTCCTATACGGTTTCTGTATTTCTGGCAACGTCATATGACTTCATTTTTAACCCCCGACGCAAAAACGACGGGGTGTTATAAGTTAGACTTGTCTGTGTATGTGTGTGTGTGTGTGTGTGTCTGTCTGTGGCATCGTAGCACCCAAACGGATGAACCGATTTGGATTTAGTTTTTTTTGTTTGAAAGATATATTAGTCGGGAGTGTTCTTAGCTATGTTTGAAAAAAATCGGTCCAAGATGGCCGCCGCCACAACATGTTGGAATACAAACTTCTTTAGAATTCCCTCAATATGGGTATCAAATGAAAGCTTGACTAGTAGATCAATTTAAAAAGTATAATATAAAAATTAAATTAAAAATTTAAAAAACCCCCGTCCGTACCGTACCGTACCGTACCGTAACTTGTTAAGTACTCCTTTATATCGTAAGGTCCCCCGACATGGCCACCGTTGAATTAAAATTTATTCATTTATTTTCAACTTTTTGGTGTTTTTTGTGACGGGGGTTTTTTAAATTTTTAATTTATATCTGATGGTAAACAGGTAAGCTAGAGGCAAAGTTTCAAGAAAGAGTGACATCATTGTCAAGAAGTAACTAATTAGGTTCAATGTATTAGGCAACATAAAGCTCGAATCATATATCTTGGATCTAAAGCGCGAGATATAAAAGTCCCTGGCGCGCGTGGATTGTTTTGTAACAAGCTATACTTGGTGTATTTGAGATCGTCCATCGCAGTAGCACCCCGTACTATCTTCAAAATACATCCAATAAACGTGTACTGCGCGTATAGAAAATGTTGAGCACAAGATTTTAATTCGGGCTTTAAGTCGCTGGGTATAGCTGTTATATACTGTCAACTCGTACCGCAGCACGTATTGTTAACATTAGTGTTCCGAGGAGGCAAGTGGGGTAGTTGCCTACCCTGCTCTGCCCTATCGGAAGAGAAGAATTTTAAAACACGACGAAGGGGGGGCGGGGGCACATCCGATTAGGCTTTGGCCTCACCCCTTATAGAAATCTGTGTGTGCCCATGTTCGTTAATGTTATCAGGGGTACCTAATAAGTAGTTATTTTAGGTTTAATACTGAATATCGTCCACACCTCAAAGGCCACCACCAAAAGGCCGTCTTTACCCGGGGGTGCAAGAGGTGCGGCACAGGGCCTCAGGGAGCGGATTGCCTTGATTGATTGATTGCTTGCGTCCACTAGGACCATAAGACTTTCGCGATCGTAGGGACACAAAGTTTCACATACATGCACAGCATTAACTACAAAACATACAAGCACCAATATTGTTATAGGCAACAAAAACCTCTATACGTATCCGCCCATAGCTAACCTGTGCCCTAAGGAGTTACTGGAAACTTTTAAGCGTGATCCGTGTGGTATCTTATCGTATTGTGGAAAGGAAATATCGTACGCTTATGGATTACATAAATCCAGACTGCCCAGCCGCAGCTATTTCAAGAAGACGTAAGCGCCCGAAGTGTTTCTAGCGGGAGAAGAGTAGCACACTTCACTATTGTCGGTTTCCAATCAAGCACCCTACGTAGAAAATTATAGCGCATTCGAGTCACTTAAATTGGGAGGAGCAAGAGGTAGTGGAGGGCACTGACCTGCTGTGTTATGGCTCACTGACTCACAGCCAAGAACACCGTCCCAGGACCTAGCGGCCTTCTAAACTCTAACTAAAGGCTCTCGGATCTCGATTAGAAAGGTTCTTTAGCACATGCCGCGAAAAGGCTGTTTCAGAATTCATACCTACTTCCATACTTATAATATAAAAGCGAACGTAACCACAGAACAAAAAACTGTTCCGTGAACGTAACTCTGTCTGTCTATCTGTATGTTACACTTTTACACCTAAATCACTGAATGAATGAATCGGTTTTAGTAAAATTTGGTATAGGAATGGAATATACCTCGAGAAAAGACATAAGCATCCACGCGGACAGAGTCGCCATTGCCATACAACTGTCAAGACGTATTTACCAAAGAGGTATATACTGCCTTCCCGGCGGCGCGGCGTCTCATGAATCATGGACGAAGAAAAGTTGATCGGCTTAGTGCAGCGCTTTGTATGTTATTATTCTTATTTACGTCGAACGTGGCTTCAAACTGCACATGCGCAGGGCAACCCTGACCATTTTACGGAGCTTGCTCTCGGAGTTTAGGGGATTTCCTTTCATTTAATTTACCATGTTTGTAAGACAGATTTGGTCCTTATTGATTGCCACTATCGATTGAAGTATTAAAAATAAAATACCTTTTTTTTTCGGGTTTTAGTCGATTCAGTTACCGGGTGTGCTAAGCGAGTTTACGAAAATTTTAAATGCAGTTTGTTTCTTTTTGAAAATAAAGGAATGTTTCCTTTGCCTGAAATTCTCTGCCTTCATTAGTTCAAATACTTCCCCATGACTTCCCCTACAGGGGGCGTGAAAATCTTCCAACCTTTTTTGACCACAAACAAAGACAACCCGCAACAGAGAAAAAACATAGACATACTGAATATAAAGACTTGAAGCTACTACGAAATTCATTCATAAAATCATATAAGGGAAAACGCCAATCTTCATATTGCGTTCTAACGTAGTGGGGATGTAGTAGCACCTGATTGGTCAAATAAAATTGCTAGTGATGTAGTGATAGAATTTTAATTATCGATATTTTATCAAATATTTAAAGAACGAAGACCACTTTTCATACATTTTTTTTTATATAGGCCTGACGTGGCCTACGATTTGACTTCACCTCGTCTGATGTTAAGCTAAAGGCGAAGTCTCGGAAAGAGGGCCACCATCGGAAACATGTACCATGTTAACAGTGGTGGCACTCAGCTTGACGGCCTCATTAGATGCCTTTTCACGCCCCGCTGAAAGGACCCGGGACTGTAGGAAGAGGGAAACACGTGAGCTGGCAGGGAGTTCCAGGTCTTAATGGTGCGACATAGGAATGAGTCACTGAAACGCTTGGTTCTAGCAGGTATACTCTACACCGTAAATGAATGGCATCTTAGCCCTGCACGTGTCGTCCTGTGTAGGAAAGGAGAGGGTGGGACTAATTGGAAGAGCTCGTCAGAACATTCACCATGGTAGAGACGGTAGAAAACTGCCAAAGACGCAACATCTCTACGCATCTGCAAAGGCTCGAGGGTGTTCGTGACCTCAGGATTCCCAACAATGCGGACCGCACGTGAATAATTTTTGAAATGCCATTGACTTTTTATTATTATATCGCATAATGGTACTGGTATTACTAGTTAATAGATACTAAAACATTTTTTACATCTATAAAACTACAAAATCAATATGATATAAATAGTTGAACAAGAAAATGTGTATTAGGAATATCACCTTCTACAATGGTAGGCTAGCCTTAGAGTACTTAAAGTACTATACCACAGTCTAACGATTCATACTACAACTCGTGCGAGTTAACATGGCACCTGGCTTGGGGCTTTGCGCGGGGGAGCGGGAGGCGTGTACGCTGACGCTACTAGCCTCGCACGGCGAGAGCGGGGTCGCGCGCGGGGAAGCGGGAGGAGGGTGTCTTCGAGGCAGGTGCCATGTTAACTCGCACGAGCTATACATACAGTTTGTCGACGAAGCGGTCTTGACAGAGAAATCGTGCGGGAAGAGGAGAGTGGTGGTCATTTTTTGTGACTCCACCGCAGCTCCGCTTACGTGGATGTCGGTTATCGAGACCAAACAGTCTATTTGTTAATCCAGGGAGTCAGCTAACTCCATACCAAATTTCATTAAAATCCATTCAGTACTTTTTACGTGAAAGAGTAACATACATACATCCACCCCCCCTTCAATACTTACAAACTTTCACGTTTATAATATAAGTAGAATAATAGTATTGCCTGGTGATAGAGCTATTAAATTGATAAATATAAATTTAAAAATTACTTCAATTTTTAAATTAAAAGTATGGTTTTATACAATTCTCCTTGATTTTAATTCCGAAGCCCTAAGCACACTGATACGTGAGAACACAAAAATAATCGGCATCCACTTAAGCTATTATATATATTATATATGTTAGGAGGTAGGACACGACGGTATCTCCCGCCCCAAATTGAGCAGTCCGACTGGGGAAGTACCTCCGCCCTACAGAATACCGCAGCCATAATAACCTTGTGTTGTGTTCCCGGTGGTGAGTAGGGTAGCCAGAGCTCACTGGAGAGGTCCTTTGAGGCTTTGTCTTCTTCGCTGATGGCACAGAAACTCTCTATGCCTTCTCCCCCTCCCCTAAAACCTCTATGAAAAGAAAGACAAAGAAAAACGGATCCACAGCGGCACCATCTTTCACGATGCAAGTGGACTTCTGCAACATTAGGGGCCTTCACTCAAACCTTAATCAGGTCCACCACCATCTCGAAACCGCGCAGCCAACCTTGTTCTTTCTGACGGAGACGCAAATATCATGCCCGGCCGATACAGGCTATCTAATGTACCCCGAGTATAAACTCGAACATAACTTTATGAGTCACGCCGGGGTATGCTTGTATGTCCGGGATGTTATTTGCTGCCGCCGTCTTCATATTCACGAAGACAGGGACCTATCAACTCTATGGGTGCGTATAGATCACGGTAGCCACGCCCGTATCTATGCGTGCCTTTACAGGTCTCATAGCGGTGACTTGGGCACAACTCAGCTGTTTGAGCACCTGCAGCGGTCGGCGGACAGGGTAATTGAGCAATATCCCACTGCAGACTTAGTATTCTTGGGGGACTTCAACGCTCACCACGTGGAGTGGCTGGGGTCTCCCAGGACTGATTTTGCGGGAAGGGCTGCTCACGACTTCGCCCTGACCTATGGGTTCTCTCAACTGGTGCATTCTGTCACTAGAACAACAGATATCGAGACCCACAGAACCTCTATACTGGACCTTCTGCTGACTTCGCGTCCGGATGAGTACTCCGTAACTGTGGAAGCATCACTTGGTACTTCGGACCACAACCTCGTCCGGTCAAAAGTGACTCTTATGTGACCTGAACCACCGCGGCCACCTCAGTGGCGGCATGTCTGGCACTACAGGTCAGCAGACTGGGACGGACTGCGGGAATTCTTCGCGTCGTACCCGTGAAGGCAGCTTTGCTTCACTTCAGACGATCCAGACTCCTGTGCAACAGCAGTCGCTGACGCGATCCTAGCGGGCATGGAGTGCTATATCCCCAACCGCTGGATCGCGACAGGAGCGACCAAGCGTCCGTGGTTTAATAGGTCCTGCAGAGAAGCGAGAACTCGCAAACTATCTGCCTATAAGGATTGGACCACGGCCCTCGCCAATAAGGATCCGAACATCGGTGAAGTGAAGCGGAAATTGAATGCTGCCTCGAGGTCCAGTAAGAAGGCAACGGCCAGGGCTAAGTTTGAGTTCATCGGCAGAATTGGTGAGCGGCTTGCGCGGTTCCCATCCGGTAGTCGCGCATTTTGGTCGCTCGCCAAAGCTGCCGAGGGAAACTTCGTCAATTCCTGTCTTCCGCCGCTATTAAAACCCGACGGTAGTCTGGCCCATGGCGCCAAGGAAAAAGCCGATCTTTTAGGTAACCTCTTTGCGTCAAACTCGACTATGAACGATGGGAATGCCGAACCACCTAGTATACCCTGGTGTGGAACTTCAATGGGTGAAGTAAAAATCACCCAGCGGAGGGTTCGGCGAGAACTTAAGTCCCTAGATGTTCGAAAGTCGAGTGGGCCGGACGGCATACCGGCAATGGTGCTTAAGCACTGTGCTCCAGAGTTGTGCCCTGTTCTTACACGACTCTTCGCGCTCTCATTCTCCGCTGGACGAGTTCCGGCTTCGTGGAAGACCGCATATGTGCATCCTGTGCCTAAGAAAGGCGACAGGACAGACCCGTCCAACTACAGGCCCATCGCTATCACCTCCCTTCTCTCGAAGGTTATGGAGCGTGTTATTAATACACAGCTCCTGGGATACCTTGAGGGTAACGATCTACTGAGCGACCGACAGTACGGCTTCCGCCAGCGTCGCTCGACCGGTGACCTTCTTGTGTATCTCACAAACCGTTGGGCGCAAGCCATCGAGAGCCAAGGTGAGGCACTAGCGGTCAGCCTAGATATAGCGAAGGCCTTCGATCGGGTATGGCACAGAGGTCTTCTAGCGAAGCTACCATCTTATGGACTCCCTGAGGGGCTGTGTAATTGGATTTCCAGCTTTTTGTCCAACAGAAGCATCCAAGCCGTCGTGGACGGCAGTCGCTCGGACCGCATGGACATAAAGCTGGTGTCCCACAAGGTTCCGTGTTGTCTCCAACCCTGATTCTGCTGCATATCAATGACATGCTGTCGGACGACTCCATTCATTGCTATGCGGACGACAGTACTGGAGACGCATGTTCCACGGGCCGTGCAAACATCCCCCAGTCCGAGGTGGAGGGGAGTCGCGAACAACTTGTGTCAGAAATCGAGACTACTCTCTCGGGAGTATCCGATTGGGGTCGACTAAACCTGGTCCAGTTCAACCCACCAAGACACAAGTATGTGTATTCACCGCTAAGAAAACCCCATTTATTGTAGCGCCGCAATTCCTGGGCACACGGCTTACCATTGCCCCGAGTATCGGGATCCTAGGCGTCGACATTTCAAGTGACGTCCAGTACCGCAGTCATTTAGAGGACAAGATTAAGCTGGCATCAAAGAAACTTGGAGTTCTTAACAGGGCGAAGCAGTACTTCACTGCGGGGCAGCAACTCCTTCTTTATAAGGCACAGGTTCGACCCCACATGGAGTACTGCTGTCATCTTTCTGCCGGGGCGCCCGCACGCCAGCTTAACCCTTTCGACTCGGTGCAAAGACGTGCGTTGAGGCTCGTCGACAGTCCCATACTCGCAGGCGATGTGGAACCTCTCAGCCCCAGGAGGGACTTTGCCTCACTGTGTGTTTTCTACCGCCTATATAATGGTTTGTGCTCAGATGAATTATTTGACATGATGCCCACAGCTACATTCTATCATCGCACCGTTCGCCATAGACAGGGAATTCATCCCCACACATTGCATCCGAATATGGTGCGCACCGTGCGGTATGAAAGGAACTTCATCCCACGTACGCTCAAGCTGTGGAATGAGCTCCCTGCCACGGTTTTCCCAAGCGACTACAATATGGGGTTCTTCAAGAGGGGCATTAGAAGGTTTCTTCAGGGTAGGCAGCGCGAGTGTAACGCCCCTGGTGTTGCATACGTCCATAGGCCACGGTAACCACTTTCCATCAGGTGGGCCGTGTGCTTGTCTGCCACCTAAGTGGTATAAAAAAAAAAGCTACCCACGTAATGTAATTTTTCTTTCAAATGTATAAATTTTTAGTCTGTGCCCTTTTATATTGATAAAAGTAGTTATCGACAGTTAACTGGATTCCCAACTAGGCCGCCATATTGCGTTCAGTTCATTCATAAAATTGAAGTTTAGGTGGGCAGTTTTTTTTCGTAGGTATGGCAGCTCTTGATACTAAGGAAAAAAATGAGCTTGCTTTGCTAGTAGCTGTCCATGTCAATGTCAAAGTCAAATTGTCAAAAGTCAATCGAACACATAGACATAAATATACAGACGTGAAGCTACTACGAAATTCATTCATAAAATCATATTAGGAAAACGCCAATTCTTCATCTTGCTTTCCAACGTAGTGGGGATGTAGTAGCACCTGATTGGTCAAATAAAATTGCTAGTGATGCGGTGATAGAATTTTAATTATCGATATTTTCCCAAATATTTAAAGAACGAAGACCACTTTCCATACATAGTGAATGACTTTTGAAATGCCGTTGACTTTTTATTATTCTATCGCATAATGGTACTGGTATTACTGATGAATAGATACAAAAATATTTTTTCCAAAAAAAAAAACAAAAATATTAAATAAAAATTCGATTTTTTTTTGTCCAAATGTGCCAATGTGTTATGTACCTGGAGTACTACTAAATATATATATATATATATATATATCGTTACTCAAAGACTGTAAAGAATCTTTGTAGATTCTACGTCCTTCTGGGCGAATTATTCGAAACTCCGGCTATCACAAGGAAAGTCTGACAGAACGCCATAAGCACACTGCAGCCTGAGAATACAAATAATCGGCATCCACTTAAGCTAATCACTTAATTTTTTCTTTCAAATGTATAAATTTTTAGTCTGTGCCCTTTTTATATCGATAAGTAGTTATCGACAGTTTACTGGATTCCCTACTAGGCCGCCATACTGCTTTCCATTCATTCATAAAATCCAAGTTTAGGTAGGCAGTTTTTTTTCGTAGGTATGGCACCTCTTGATATACTCTAAGATCGAACATAACTCGGCTTTGGTTTGGAGCTGAGCTGCACATAACAGAAAATTACTCTTTCTGTAATGGTGGTTCGATTATTGATTTGTCGTGAATTGTCGCCTAACAAAGTGATCTGTGATATTAGCGATGTTAATTTTCAACAATATGGCTTGAAGTTTAGGTAGTAAGTCTGTTTTATCTGAGTTCTGACCATGCTTTCTAGAATTCACAATCGTGAATTTAACAGCATTAAGTATGCTGTCTATACAAATCGGAAACATGGTACCCGGAGACCTGCACCTAGGGTTACCATATTGTTTTTTGATTTGTCCTGAGATTTCAGGCTTTTTCGACTTGTCTCAGGATTGCGCCCGGATTTTGCAAATCTCGTGATATCTCAGGACTTTCAGTAAAACACAAGGTTACATTTTATAGATCTCTTTAATTAACAATTGAACAGTTAAAATCAAGTATTTATCTAAGTAAAACAAACTAAAAATAATCTTCTTTTTAAAATCATTACTTATTTATCCAAGTAAAACAAACTGAAAATAATCTTTTTTTGGTAACAATTGCAGTTAAAATCATTACTTATTTATTCAAGTAAAACAAACTAAAAATAATCTACCTTTGGTAACAATTGCAGTTAAAATCATTACTTATTTATCCAAGTAAAACAAACTAAAAATAATCTTCTTTTGGTAACAATTGCAATTAAAATCATTACTTATTTATCTAAGTAATACAAGCTAAAAATAATCTTCTTTTGGTAACAATTGCAATTAAAATCATTACTTATTTATCTAAGTAATACAAGCTAAAAATAATCTTCTTTTGGTAACAATTGCAGCTAACATCTATAATTGTTTAAAATCCAAGTAAAACAAACTAAAAATAATCTTCTTTGGTAACAATTTTAGTTAAAATCAATACTTATTTATCCAAATAGGTATTTAATCAGTTTTATCGTACTTAATATTTGAAGAAACTTTTTTAAGTAAGTTATTTTCTTTGCTTATTGATTTATAAAATGCCTCACAAGTTAAACTCTTCAAATTATATTGAACTAAAAGTATAGCTCGAACTGAAGACATGTTTAGTCAGTTTCTTTCTTCCGACCATTGAGCTCCCATTATAGAAAACACTCTTTCTACGTTTGCATTCTGGGCTGTAATTGCAAATATATATTGACAAATACGCAGTATCTCTGGTAATCGTGAAATACCTATTGTCTTGAAAATGATTGCCCACAACGTATGAAGCATTACGTCAAAAAATGCTTCTTCCTGTATTGTCAAAAAACTATTCAGAGATGCAATTTCATCAAATAATTTCACATCATCGATGTGTACTCCTTTTCCATTCAGATAATGAATTGATAAGGCAATTTGATCAAAGTCGATCATTTCGCCCTTTTTTAGCATCAACCAATGAAAGACTTTGAAATCATCTAAAGGCGTCATCCACTTGATCAGATATTCTATGCAAGTCTTATACATATTTTTAATGTCTTGCTTGAAAACTTCTTGGTTTTCCGCAGTGCAATTAGCCAGCAATTCTCACACTTTTAGTGGCATGAAGTTTGCGTTCGCTCGTGCAACTAAAATTTCATGTGTGGATTCGAGAATTCTTTTAATGTCTAGAACAGAATTGTTTTCTTTTTCGACGTCTTCAATTTTCGTCTGAAAGATTGACATTAATGAGTGAGCAAGAAATAAATAAACTTTGCTGAGTTCATTTTCAAAAAAGTTCTTTAAAGTGATTGGTACACCACGAGTAGACAAAAAGTACTGCTTCAATGGCTCATACATCTTCAATATTCTTTCTATCGCTGGAAAGAGACTAAGCCATCGTGTCTTGCTATGAAACAAAAGTTTCTGATAATTGACGTCTATATATTCGCTGATATCCTTCAACGCTTCCGTGCGTACGGTGTATACGGAAAAATAATTAAACAGCTTCATTACTACAGATTCTATATCAATATGAAGATTATCAGTGCCGTGTTGAATACAATTGTGTAGTATGTTCGCTGGGCACCCAACTCCTACGATATCATTGTCCAGTAAGTTTTTTAAATTAGTCCAAACATTTTCTCCCGGTTGCCGATTAACTCCGCCAAAATTAACATTAGCGTTGTCTGCTGTAAATGATACACATTTTATCAACAAGTCGTACTTTTGCAAGCTTGTTTTAATTATCTCTGTTATAGTGTTAGCAGTTTCATTGGGTGTGCTCAGCACATCCAGCAGTTTAGTTTTAATGCCTTCTTGCCAGTCAAAGAATTGTATCACAATAGGAAATATTTTTTCTGGACCGTGATTACTTGCATCTGTGGAAACGCCCAAGTAGTTGACATTTTGTAATGAGACTTGTACCTGTTCAATTACCCACGGAGATATCACGTCCGTTACAATGGCCTCAGTCTTCGTTCGTGCACAAGAAATACTATTCGCAGTGTTGGAATCGGGAAATATAGTCTTAACCAGTTGGCTGGTGCAATCCATAGATTTAAATGACTGGTGATGTTTCACCGTGTGAAAAGCTAAAGTGGCCTCAGCGGCGGATCTTTTGTCTGTCAGTCCAGAACTCTGTGGTTGAAATAAAGAGTCGATTTTTGTGTTACTTGAAACAGTTACAATATTTTTTTTATGTTTTTCCGTTAGGATATGTTTTTCAATATCGGCAGCTCCCTTGAACTTAATTGAAAAATAATTATTACATATTGAACAAAACACTTCGGTAGGTTCTCTACCATCTTTCATAATCGGAAATCTTTGTTTTAAAACATCTGTGAATGTACAGACGTATCGTGGTCGCTTGGTACTTGAAGACATTTTATCTCGTATCTATCCAACAGCTCCAATTCTCGCTCGCTCGCCCGTGGTGACACTCAACACAGCGTAGTCCAGCCTTCGCAATGGCTCACGACGAACTGACTGAGTGAGAGTGAGCGAGCGACACGGCTGCGATAACCGCGCTGCGAGGCGACGTGTGATGCCGCTGCCACCCTCCGCCCCGCGCACCGCTGTGATGTGAGCTAGATCCGCAGTGTATAAAACGATAATAATACGTTTTTGAGAAAAAAATCTCAAACTGTATAAAATCCATAAAATCTCAGGACTTTGCCATGGAAATCAGGCCTTTTCTCCGGTCTTTTATTTTTTTCATCTGGTAACCCTACCTGCACCTAGCATCTTTCACTTGCCAGGCTTGCTACACTACAATAACCACGATCTAAAATCTAAAGGATTTGTAGATTAGAGTTCTGCAAGAGTATCATTATGTCGATACAATTGTTGTCGTTTGCAACATCTCAAATTTCAGGTTTTCTCAGGAGAGTGATTTGAAGTTTTGCAGTGTCATTCTACTGTTTACCTATGCAGTCACCAAAACTGTTGTCACCTATGTTTTTTTAGTAAAACTATTTAAGGTCAACCGGGGCCAATGTGATTATAATGGTTATATTTTCGGCTTGAGTTTATTTTAAGGACGCCCAAGTCAATGTGCGTTGAATGTCCATTGTATATTAATAGCACCAGTTTCATTGCCAATGGCAGGCCAAAAAACGGATATAAAATATTTTTCAAAAATGGATTTCTCCATCCAGCCTTTCTGGCTTGCTGTGTAGGAGGTTTTGATGGATTGATCTTTGTAACAGCACTCATTACGTCTAGGTTGTAAATTCTTTCTGGTTTTTCTGTGAGGTCGAGATCTTGTATAACTCCTTCTAATAAATCAAAATATCCATATACTGTACACGGATTGCACACCCGTTTGTATGCAATTTCAACTGATTGTGGTTTTTTCATCAATAAACCATTTCTTTTGCAAAACCCACGAAGCCAGTCATCGCCAGGAGTATAGTTTTTAAATGGTGTATTTATATTTGAATGTAATATACTGTGATACTAATGCTTTGACTTCTGTAGAAGTCAAAGGAAATCCATTTTTTTCTATGGTATGTAAATATTTGCATATTTCTTGCTCAATTTATTTTGAAAAAACAGTATCTTTGCCAGGATTCGCTTGGTTTTGCCCACGTGTAGTGTATAAATGTGACAGAATAGTCGACCGTAGAATGTTGAATTTTTCTGAAGCAGTATAACTGTTTAATTTATTTTCTTTGACTAGTTAAACAGCTTCAATAAGTGTCAACAGCATAATATTATGTTCTTTGCTTTTTTCTTATGTAGTTTCGAACCATCTGTAATATGTAAATGTATTTAAAAAACATTGTAACTGACTTACAATGAAGTTTTTCATCAGTTTATATTTTTTTTTGCTGTATAATCATTGTAACTCAAAATGATAATTATGTTCTATGGAATATAAAAACAGTCTATCAAAATTATATCATTGTAAAAATCGAGTATTATCATAGAAGCAGTGAAAAACCTTAAAAGAACTATAAAGTCCGTATTAGTAAATTAATGTTAGTTGTAGCGGTTTATACTCAAAAAAGGCGGTATTCATTTCATATATTTAGTAAATTCTCGAAACAATCAACTATTGTCACCTGCATTTTCATACATAAACAGTTTAATTTTAAACTCTTAAATGAGTTTATTTTTATGACAATCAATTACAACGGCTAAGCAGCAGAGAGATATTATTAAACAAAAACATTATTTGTAATATAGGGCAACAAATAATAATTTTAAACTCAAAACAATCAACCATAATACAGGGTAGCAAACAAAATGTTTTAAATTATTTTTCCATTAATCGTCACTGTCGTTATTATCATCTATGTGGTTTTGTTTAGGAAGGGTCGAATAATAAATGTGATATATTTCTGTAATCGCATGAGACCTACACAAATTGATGAGATCTTTATACTTTGCAGTCGAAATTGGGAGCAATTTGTTGTACAATGTATAATAAAAAAAAAATCTAAATCAAAAATCGTTTATTTTGCATAGACCATTAAATCGTAACTTACAAAACTTCAATATAAAGTAAATATTATAATACTAGTTTAGCAAATGGACCACCAGTTCGAAACCCGGCCCAGACCTGAGAAGACCCCGGCAAGAAACTCAGCGGGCATTTTTTTTGGTCTTTTTACAAACATTTACTTAGCCTAAAACTTATGGTCTAAATACAACGCTTTGCTTGAGTAGCATAGCTGAGCGAACAGCTCATTTGCAAGCTTGTTTGTCATCTAAATATTCTTGGATTTTATAGTAGCCTTTCTGGCACAGTTTACTCTTAACTGTTTTTTTAAATTTATTTACAGGTAAATCTCTGATTTAATTAGGAAGCTTATAGAAATACTGTCATCCTCTTCTATTGGCTCACATTCAATTGTCTCTTGCTTTCTTCTTCTGGTGAAGTGTGCTTTTGGTTTCACAGTAAGGTGAAAAGATGAGTACTGGTCACTTAAATAATCATATTGAAAGTATACAAGGTCAGGGTTTCAGTTTTAATGTGCTCTATTTTAGACCAGAATACCTTTTTTCCAGTAGAGTCCAAATCCTAGTTTGTTTTTTTTCTTAAGAAGAACTATTAAGTCTAAAATTAGATTTTGACCTAATTCAGTGTAAACATAGGGTTCCTCTGTTGTTTTGGCACATCTTATCAATGTGATCCATGGCTCGGGAACATAAATAATTTGATTATTTTTTCAGTCTCTCTATTAACGCATGCATGCACATAGCATCTCCTTTAGATTGGGAATGTCCCACTTCAAAAAAAGCTACAGCAATCTTAAGAAATTTAACTCTTTATTTATAACTAAATAAAAGCAAATTTATTTAGATAATCCACAATGTGCACACAAGCAAAGGTCCAATACAATTGTCAAATTATCATAAAAAGCATCAACGTTGGTCCTATTGAAGCTAGTGGCTCTAGATAGACCGGTAGCCTGGGCTGTGCGGACAGATAGATCGTGATTTCTTTTCATGAAAGAGCGGAACCATTCTTTTCCAGCCATTTCATTCTCATCCCATGTTGACGGTCGTGACAAGTTGTATTTAGCTATTAATTGATATGCAAGTTTTCTTACCTCTCTTGGAGAATATTTGGATAATTCCTGCTCTTGATTTTTATTAAATACTCGATTATGGGTTTTGTACCATCGTAACGGATTTGTCATTTTCCCTACCCGCATCCTGTTTTCGTTTGTAACGCAAATGAGTTCCATAATTTATACCATTCTTCAGTGCAGCGGTTCTCAATGAACTCCCAGCCTTCACCTCGTCATATGCTGTTTCGTATTGAGATATATCCGATTGACCCCGATCAGTTTTCCTTTCGCGTTGTCTTGGCATCATAGGCCAATAAGAATGATTACTAAGTCCATATTGTTCAAATGTCTTTTTTTTAATATGACGTCACATTTAAATCGGTCCAGTAGTCATATATTATGAGACTACTATTGTACCTACAACCCCATACGAATATTTGAACACATACTAAGTTACCTAATGTAATATTAGAAAGGGTGTCTAAGGTAATTATGTCCCAGTATGGGGATCAATACAAAAGAATACAAGGTCTAGTTATATCAATAAAACAAAATTTATAACAGTTTGGAGTTTATTTCTATATTCAGGCGCCATCTGACTCTATAGCCAGAAATTTAACTTGGATAGCTAACATTATATGTAGAACAAGAGGAATTTTAATCTCAAAGGCAGTGAGGCTTGAATTATAAAATAAAACTAAATTAATTAATCATCTGCATCTGGGTCAAGGTTATTCTATTATTACGAATCTATAACATTTCTAGGTTAAGTAAGAGGTTAGGCGGTCACATTCCGCATACTAATCCTCAGGAAATTCGCAGGAAATCGTCAGATAATCGGCCGCAGTTAAACCGTAGTAAATCGTCAAATACTCCTCAATTAATCGGGCATTTCAATAGGCGGCCCTGTGAAAATAACCAGGCGTTACTACAACGTGTCTACCTAATTGTCCTAGGCCAAAAAATATAAAAAATCAGCTTACCGAGCGCCTTGGTGACAAACGTACGTTATAATAAGCGAGACAAGAACACTGGAACAATATTCGACTCAATTAGTAACCCTTAGTCAAAAGCACATGTGCATCACAGGTGGCACGAGATCCCAATAGAAATACTCACCTTTATTAAAAAATATGATTTCGCCACATCATCCAGGTTCAGTCATCCACGGAGATGGGTTTAATGTTTAGATTAAAACAATAATTAACAAAAATATACAATTAATTCATGGCCAACGCTGTAGCAAATCTCTTCAGCGCGCCATCTTGGGTAGAAAAGTGATAGACAAGCTATTTCATAGACTAGGATGACCAAATGTCAAAAATGTCATTGCGAAACTTGGACACCTGTCCTTTGAGAAAAGGACACAAATCAATCTCCAAACTGTATTCACAAACTAAGGAAGAGTAAAAAACATGTAATGAATGTAAACCATTACACTAAGTACAGTTGGACATATAGGTACATTTTGTTACAACCGTACCCACTGGCCATTTTGTTAGAATAAGACACATAACAACGCAATGTATAATTTAAAATTAAAATGAAACACTGTCCTATTCGTAATAAAATGTAAATAAATATAATAAAATGGCATAATTAAAATGTTTAACTATAAACAGATAACGGAAAGAAACTGTAGGCAATAATGCCGAGCACCATGGAACCACTAGGAGTGTTTCCCGTATCCGTACGGAGGTAGTTTCATTACAAACGGATGAATGCCGCTATTTTGAACTTGTATGATAAACTATTATCATCATATATTTGAGTAACTGGTATATCTGTATTTCGTACCTTCTCTCTCCTTCAAGTCAACAATTTCCCTTAAAACTAAGTTTTTCGATATAACTGTCTTGCAGGAATGTCTGTTGCCCTGAGGAAATGAAAATTTTGAAATTCATACTTAATTTGGTTAAGGTTTTTTGGATACGGTTGCCCTGAAGAAATGAAAAGTTTGAAATTCATACTTAATTTGGTTAAGGCAATGCGTCTTAAATGAAAATACAAGCTGACTGTACTGGATAGCTATAATAACCGCCCTGAACTTGACTCTCGGTCGGCTTACATGATAAATCCCTGATAAAATAAAATTATACAGTAAGTACATACCTTGACCGTAACTGTTCCTAAACATTTTTTCTTTTTATAATTTGAGCACCTCCAAATAGATGCACCATTTTAATAATTTTTCAGAACATGATACTTGTGTTTGCCCAAAAGCAACGTAGTTCCACCATTTGTTGATAAATATAGTAAAAATGATTCGCTTTCTGTCTGATCGACATCCGACATCTATACCTATATGAAGATAAGGCTAATGTAAGATAATGTGAGAAAATATTCTTGCCTAGTTCATCCATTATAAGTCAAAACAAATTATTGTCAATGTCATTTCATTTCATAAACAATCTGTAAATAGGTTAGAACTTTGAGTTAAACTTAAATCCATGATCTAAAATGGGCGCGGTAGTGTCGTTAATTGTATCGCTGGCAGTGTCTTTGCTAAAAAATGCAAATGGAGCTTTCAAAAATCATACTGATTGTTATGGGTAACAAATGCAGTGTACTTTATACTTTCTTCACTTACTTTCAAATGAAAAAAAAACCATTTTTCAAATCCAATAGACTGAATACCCTAGCATCTAAGTTCGTCTATTAGGTCATCTGTAATAGGCAAAGGAAATTCACTCATAATAATCTTTCTATTAATAGGTCTATAGTCCACGCAGACCATCTTTTTTCTGGGCAAGAATATTCGGAAAAACTTATGCGTATGACGCCATCCTTTAACCACTCGGATTGCTTATCGACTTTCTGCTGTTCAGCTTGAGATATTAGTCTTGGCCGCTGAGCGACTGGAACATCATCTTTTACCACGATGCGCAACTGGAGTGGAGCCTCCTTGGTCTTAATTCTTCACACAGTCAATAACTTCTTGCTGTATTCGTTTGTCTTGATACTACCTAAAACAAATTTTCCTGACTCACAACACAAGCAGGCCTAGTCAACATTTTTGATTTGAGATAAACATATTTCAAAAGGGTCAATACCCTTTTGAGATATGTTTATCTCAAAAGGGTCAATGTATGTACACCTCTTGACCCAATATCACACTACAAGGCATTGCGTGCCTAGGCACCACACAAAAGGTTCGTTTAGGCGCGATTAGTCCAATTCACGATTAATGTAATTCGCGATTGGTCTGATTCGCGTTTGGTCCAATTCGCAATTGGGCCAATTCCCGTTTAGTACAATTCGCAATTGGTCGAATGTTATGTACATCCAAAATTAAACAAAATAACATTATTCATAATCGAATCATTGCTTGTGTTCCATAATATAACACGATACATATTGTATCCATTTTAAAATCTTTATTATTTTTGGCAATTATACCCTTTCACTTGCGACCAAATTAATTCAATTGGATTAAGTTCACGGTGATATGGCGGTAACCGGAGCACTGTGAACCCCATCGTTTTAGCCATTTCATCTCTTACATATGATTGGTATAAATGTTTGTGTTTTTAGACCTTTCTCAATAGCTGAGCTCTTACTTCTTTTTCTTTAAATGTTTTTTTTCTTCCCACTTAACCAATGTTGGATATCAGCTTTCCTCGTTTTAGTTGTTGGGATCTGTTCTTTTCTCCTTGAACGGTAGGGAGCATTATCCATCACTATCACAGAGCCTTTTGGTACTTTGTTTGAGAAGCCTGAGAACCATACCTTAAAATTGTGGGCATCCATCTCAGAATGGTAATCTCCTTCTTTATTCGCTTCAAAGACCAAATCCCCTCTTTTTTATTGACTGTTTGATTTGTGTCACGAAATCCTCCAGATCATAAACTTCACCTGCCGTTTTCAATTTTTTGGTTATAGCAGCGTGTACGCCATCCGCAGCCATAAAAGTGTGACCTGGTTTAAAATATGCAAATTTTAAGCTTTGGATGTTAGTTTTGTCATCGTTTACAACTCTGACTAATGCAGAAAACAGAGTTTTATTTTTGTTTTCAGGGTTACAGTTGTCCAAAAAGAAGTTCAAATGTTGTAGATCCCGGCAGTATTTCGTACGAAGTAAACGTATGTGGTAGTTATGAAGAAAGCTTTTCTGCCGCTTTCGCCTTCATGCCAAATAATGCATGCAGCATTTTTATTTTTACCTGGCGGCACAAATGACTCATTAAAGAAAACGAGTTTTCTTGAAAAGTAGTACCTCTTAGTTGTTAGAAGAGGCATGCATATAGCTTTTTACACGTCGACCCTGAATACAGCTTCTTCTTCTTCTTTCCGAATTATCACTTCTTTCTTCTGTTAATTTCAAATCTCTATCTGAATTACGTATATTTTCCAAGTGCTGTCCTATACAGTCTTCACAATTGCAAGGAAGAGGTAGTTTTTCATGAGCTATTTTATGATTTTTACAAATTCAAATACAAAATTCAAATTAAAAAATACTTTATTTTGTATAGACCTATCGGCACTTATAAAACGTCAACATTAAGTAAACATTAAATACTAACTAATACTAGTAAATGGACCACCGGTTCGAGACGCGGCCCAGACCTGAGAAGACTCCGGCAAGAAACTCGGCGGGCATTTTTTTTTGGTCTATTTACAAAACATTTACTTACTTAGCCTAAAACTTATGGTCTAGATACAATGTTTTGCTTGAGTAGCATAGCTGAGCGAACAGCTCATTTCCAAGCTTGTTTATGGTTTAAATATTCTTGGATTTTATAATAGCCTTTCTGGCACAGTTTGCTCTTTACTGTATTTTTAAATTTATTAACAGTTAAATCTCTGATTTAATTAGGAAGCTTGTTAAAAAAGCGTATACAGTTGCCCTGGAAAGAATTACTTATTTTATGGAGTCTGCTATGACAAACTACAAGATTGCTTTTATTTCTGGTATTTATATTGTGCCTGTCACAAAGTCTTGGAAATTTTGCAATATTTTACCTGACATACATGAAATTTTCGAAAATGTATTGTGACACTACGGTTAGAATATTATCTCTTTAAACTTATCTCGGAGGGAGACTCTTGGGCCCAAATTATAAATAGCTCGCACAGCCCGCTTTTGCAAGACAAATATTGTGTTTAAATCTGCGGAATTACCCCAAAGGAGAATTCCGTAGCTCATAATACTATGAAAATAGCTGAAATAAACTATTCTAGCCGTATCCTCATCTTTTAAAGTCCTAATCTTTTTTACAGAATAGGAAGCTGAGCTTAATCTACTAGCTATTTTGTTTATATGTGAACCCCACTGAAGTTTAGCGTCAATACTCAAACCTAAGAACACTGTCGATTCCGCAAGGCTCAAAATTGTCCATTGAGTTGTACATTGGTTTCTACCTGTGCAACATTAGGCAGAGTAAATTTAATACATTTCGTTTTGTTCTCATTAAGGCAAAGATTATTTATATTAAACCAATGGGCCACTCTTTTGATTGCACCATTCACTTCGTATCGTCAGTAAATAAAATAATACTATTATTGCCCCTTACATAGTAGGGAAGGTCATTTATGTAAATTACACTTAGTGCAAATATCTTGAGATAATTCGGCAGTTGATAGGTTATAGTATGAAATGCGTAGTATGAAAAAGTTGGTAGATTATTATCTTAACAAAACTGACTGAATTATTTATAGCATTTTTAATGCTAACTTTAAAGTTCGAAAAACATCGGAAAAACTGCTTAAAATTCTTGTATATAGTAGAAAAATTAATGACTATTGGCAAATATTTTCTGTTAGGTGCATGCTTACTATTATGATGTAAGGAAATGGGGTTGTATTTTAATATAAATTCTGCTAAACGATCTTCATACTCCTGTGGGCATTTATTAGCTGGTTCAAATTGACGTCCTCGAAGATCAACTGAGCCGTTCACTTTAGAATTTTTATTGCATTCTAAATAGTTATTTTTCAAGACTGATTGTACGGCTTCATCATTCGAAAAGCCCAGAGTCCTTAGAATAAACTTTAAATACTTTAATGTCATTGAGCGACCATATTAAGGTATTATGCCTTCGAAATTGACCTTTTGTTTTTGTGCTTGTGGTAGATAACTTATCAACACTTCTTGATAGAAAGTCACCGCGCCGTTGTCGGTCTTATTAAGATTTATTTAATATAATTAGGCTTTATTTGTGATACGAATTCTTTTTGTATATCTCTTAGCATTGTAAAATAATTAGTCACTCTTTCTTAATCAGACGCTTTTTTGTTCGCACTATAACACGACGACGACAGATCATGACAAAAGTGTTGCCATACAGTGTAATAAGAAACTTAAAAACTAACATTCCCCCTCGATTTAAAGTTTCCCAACCATTTAAAAACTAATTTTAAGACTTTAAATCGGAATATAGAAAATTTACATGGCAACCCCATAGGTATCTGACACATCACTGACAATCTAAACTTCACAATCAAAGTAAACAAAAGTAGTTAACGTTGTTCACAATTTTTCACAAAAATAGTAAATTTATAGTTAATAAGAGCTTTTGTCATTATGTCAGCTGTGTTTTCGCTTGTGTTTATGTATTTTACACTTATAATATTCTCAGTTACTACATCTTTTAGGAAATGATATCTAATGTCTATGTATTTCGAATATTTTGTGTGTTCACTATTGTTCATCATTTTTATAGCACTTTGGTTATCTACATACAAAACGACACTGCACTTATTGTACTTAAAGTCTGTAGACAATCCTTTCACATACACACATCAAAAAAAGTTTGCGATCAATGGCATAAGCTCCTAGAATTCCTTAAATTGAACTTTATCAAGAAAAAATCTATGTTGTATGCTTTCTTTAAATAAGAATACCCTGTTTGAAATTAAAATATAAAACTATTTTTATTATTTATTTTAAAAAATTGAGCCATTAATCATAGTGCAATTGTGATAGAAAATTCATAGAAAGAAAAAGACTGTTTAATTAAACTTAAACTACAATTTATTATTAAAAGGTGTAAATCTATATATATAAAAATGAACCCCTATTTCCCTTGGTCACGACATCACGCCTGAACGGCTGAACCGATTTCGCTAATTCTTTTTTTGTTGTGTTCGTCATTGTTATGTGAAGGTTCTTATGAAAGAAAAAATGAAGAAAATTGCGCGGAAAATTAGAAAATTTAAGAATACATAACCACCATATAAAATAGCTGATCCGACATACGCCATGTTTAAATTTTGAATTTGGAATACGAATTGGAAAAAAATGTGTTTATTATTCTAATACTGCTGTATGATATTCTTCTATGTTATCTGACGTTTGATATAGAATTGACATAATGCGTGCAAATATCGTCAGAGGGTGATTAGTAGACATTCTTCTGAATTAACAAAATGCCCGTTGCTTGGGCCGCGAAAATATTTATGGTGGCAATTTTTTTATTTAGGTCGAAAAATTGTTGGTTTATGGTAGTATGACTGCCCTTGAGCGTAGAGGTATATGGTTGTATGGGTCCCATAGGTATATAGGCTCCGTAGGTGTAAGTGTGGGCCCCGGTGACCTATTAGTGTCGGGAACTCCGTGGGCGTATGGGGCCCGAATCGAAATGCTTTCCGTTCTCAAAATAATTAGGAGAATTTTATACAGCTAATTGATTCTAATTTCTAAGGCGAAACGAAGTTTGCCGGGACAGCTAGTTCAATATAAAATAACTCCTCCCCTGGCTCGAACACATGCGGAGATCCTCCTGGGCATGCTGAGGATCATGTTATTCAGCATTTCCTGGGGTAACCTATCCCATTCTTCAATAGGGGCTTCCCTGAGCTCTGGAACTGTCTGGGGATGTGGCTCACGGTTCCATACAGCTCGTTTAAGAGCATCCCACGCGTGCTCTATTGGGTTTAAGTCGGGCGAGCCGGCAGGCCAGTCTAATCGTGTGATATCGTATTCTTGAAGAGCAGCATTGACTCGTTGAGCTCGATGTGCGGGCGCATTATCATCGACCAGTACAAATTGGTGCCCATGGTTTACTCGGAATGGTTTGACGATATCATCAATAGCAACTGCTTTGTACATGTCTGCTGTCATGAAGCCCCGATACGGGATCAAAGGCGTTCTAGCTCCAATCATAATGCCACCCCAAAAAGACACCGATTTTCCGCCTTGCTGAACTGTTCCAGTGGCAGTTCTTTGTCGTTCACGGTCGCCTGGTCTTCTCCAGACACGGACACGTCGGTTATCTGGATGAGTGGATATTCGGGATGCGTCAACGAAGAGACAGTTTTGCCAAATGTTTTCTTCCTCACCTTCTTCATTTTGCCGAAGTCTAGCCCACTGCAATCTTCGTTGTTGACGTTGCCGCTAATTGAGCGGAGCTCGCCATGACCTCCGTGTTCGTAATCCAGCCTGGTGCAAGCAATTGCGAACGGTCTGCGTGCTAACTTCAAGCCCTGAGGCGGCCGGCCCTGACTTCTGCTTTTATTTTAGTGGCGTTGATTTTGGGATCACGGGCTGCCAGCAATCTAATATAGCGCTTTTGGGCAGCTGTCAAAACAGTTGGGCGACCGCTGCGGGGTCGGTCAGCTAAATTCTCTAAGTCTGCGTGCTATTACTCTTCCCTCAAAGTTGCTATTTTAGCTCGTGAAACCTCTGATAATCCTCTTGGCATTTTTTCAATCACTACTTTCCGCGAAAAATATCTTGAATCGGTTATAATTCACTAAATCAGATTTCTGAATGAGCGTAAGCTAGGACTGAAAGCCTTTTTGTAAGAAAAAACAATTGAACGGTGTCATTGTTTTGTGTTCTATTTCTTTATTTTTAAATAAAGAATCTAAAAAGAAGAAAAAATCATAATATAATCTACAGTAACAAAAAAGATTTCAGTTTTTCAAAGTGTTCGCAAACTTTTTTTGATGTGTGTATAATAGTTCACTAACACAACTTGCAGCTGCTATGTATTGACTTTCAGCACTGGAAAGTGCAACAGTCTTCTGCTTCTTTGAATACCAACTTATAAGGTTTCCTTGGTGCCTTTTACGTGTGGCTTTGTCTCCAGCCCAATCTGCATCTGAAAATGCTGAAATAAAAACCATATTAGTGTTATTTTCAATCTTCTTATCACCATATGTCAATCCTCTATCCATTGTTCCCTTGAGGTATCTCAAAACTCTTTTTGCTGCTGTCCACAATGTTCTAGTAGGCTTGTCAAGATATCGGCTAAGGAACGAAGTTGCATAAGCAATATCCGGCCTGCTGATTGTGGTCAGGTAAGTTAAACCTCCAATTAACTCTCTGTAAAGTATATTACTAATTATTTCTTCTGTTTCAGGTGCTTCAAATTTATTTTCCATCGGTGTTTTCGCTTCTTTACAGTTCTCCATGTTATGCTTTTGTAATAAATTTGTAATAAAAAAAATCTGTGATAATTTCAATTTGTTCATAATTCTTTCTATCTCTATACCTAAGTTGTTAGTTGCTTGTCCCATATCTTTAGCATTAAATTCTTGCTTTATAAGAGATCCGGTTCTTAGCATTCCATGGATTCACCGTGCGGTCGCCGGGTCCATGGCGTGGTACAGAGAGGAACACTGCGACGGCGCCTGGGACTTGCGACCCAGGTGTTGGTTTAGGGTGGCCACCTTGTGATGCATCAGCGCTCACCTCCACCGTCAGTCGTGTTCCCCCCTCTACCTATCCAAATTTGGTAAGATCCTATCAACGCCGTTTCAGATATTCGTTTGAGTAAAGAGCTTACTGAAGCTCTTGGCAATCCGAGGTCTTTAAATAAGTTATACAGGGATTTAGCTGGAATTCCCCTTGCTCCCACTTCCACGGCGTAGAGTTTAACCACATAGCCATTTTTGATTAACTCGTTGGTCAAGTCAAAGTATTTGTTTATTTTTATAGCGTGGTCTTTAGGTATGTTAGTTTCCCACGGTACTGTGAGTTCTACTAGTACTGCACGCTTTTGCTGTTTTGAAAATAGGAATATATCGGGTCTGGATGACGAGGCACAAACATCCTCCGGTATTTTATAGTGTTTCTCATACGAATCTGCGAGTAATGTCCAATCAGCGGCTGCTATCAAAATTGAGTACGGCTTTTGATTTGTCTTTTTTGAGCAGCCTTCCTTTACAAACGCGACGTCATTTCTTTGGTTTGTGGTTAAACCCTTTTTCGCTCTAGCTACCGCCAAACTTACCGCCTCACGTACGATTTCTAATACCTTATCATGTCGGCGCGAGTAATGACCCCGGTCTAATAGCGTCCTAGCAGTACCAATTGCTTCACCACATGAGTTACATGTTTTATCTGTGGCTTTTCCCCATCTGACAAGATTGCTTTGGTCGGGGAGGGTCAACTGGAATGCATTGAGATAGAATTTAAGGAGAGCCGGTGACCAGTCGTATATTAAGGTACGCCATTTTAAGGCTATGGGAATACAAAATTCACCTAGTGTTAACCATTCGTTTTGTATTTCTAGGTTCATTGCGTGCACTTTGTAGGTATTATTTTCATCTACTTGAAGAAAAGATTTTGTTATGTCTTTGTCTGACTGCCTCCTAGTATTACCCAAACCTACCCTACCAGTCTGCGAGCCTATCATGAATTTTTTATGGAATTGGAGGCGCGACTCGAGCTCTTTAGTACTTTGGTCTTTTGGAAGAGCTTGCACGATTTCGTCTTTTGATTTCGCTAGGACGTGCATTTTGGTTACTCTTAGATGTTTATATAGCTCCGATGGCTTCTTGAACGTCATTCCAAAGTTATTTGAGGCTCTATATAATGTCGATGGGTCTGCCGACTGAGCTAGCCCCAGCCACGACTTCAATGTCTTCGTAACATTCGCATCTAGTTTTTTGAGAAGGCTCTGGCTTATATCATAAACAAGAAACGGCCAGTTAAGACGCGAGGTTAAATAGTTGTCGTAAATCCACGCTTTTTTGACATTACTTAGTGGCTGCTGATCTACCTTTTGTATATCGATAATGAAGTTATTAATTACTTCTTCTAAAGCTTATTGTTTCTTTTATTTTCTGTATATTTCCTATCAGTAGTATGTCATCGACAAATAATATAAGCCATATTTCTCTCCCAATATATAAACATGTATCATGTTTTGATCTATTCATGCCTATTTTTATACAGAATCCATTAAATCTTTTATTCCAACATTTAGGCGATTCTTTTAAACCATATAATGCCTTTTGTAACTTTAGTACAGTTTCTTCTCTTTTGTTTTTCTGCACATTTACTCCTTCTGGTATTTTTATATATACTTCTGACTCTAGTGTTCCATTTAGAAAGGCTGTGGGTGTATCTAGTTGCCTTGTTTCCCAATTATTTGTGATTGCTTCAGACAATCCCATCCGTACATTTGTTATACTCGCTACTGGTGAGTATACATACTCATCTGTGTATTGTTGAAATCCACGTGCAACCAGTCTTGCCTTCTTAGTTCCATCAGATTTCATCTTGAAAACCGATTTTGTATCAATTGCACTCTTTCCTGTAGGCAAATCTGTTTGTATCTATGTTTTCTGTTCTTCTAAAGAATTTATTTCTTTATTGATTGCCATTTGCCAGTCACTTTCCTTGACTGCTTCTTCATAACATGTGGGATCTATTACACTCATAGCACATATGCATATATCTTCCTGGTCGTTTAGTTTGTCTTTTGATCTAGTCTCTTGAATCTGCTCTTCTTGATTTAATACTGTTTGATTTTCTGTATGTTCAGTTTCATTTTCTTTATGTTCATCTTCCATTTTAGAGTCAATATTTTGTTTTTCATGTATAGGTGTCTCTAATTCAGTAACTTGCTGAAGTTTATTTTGAATATCTTCTTCATATCTGTAATCATTCTCATTGAATTTAATGTCTCTTGATACTTCCGTTATTGGATTCCATATTCTATAACCGTTTGGGGAACAGCCAACCATTCTTACTGGCACTGCTCTGTTAGACAATTTTGTTTGTCTAGGTAAGGTCCATCCTTTTGAACCAAAAACTTTTAGTTTTTCTAATTCCATATCTCTTTTATAAAGTCACATGGTATTTTATTATATATAGCTTTAGATGGACAACTGTTCAACTGATATGCTGCGCACATTGCTGCTTCACACCATAGGTATTTGGGAAGATTTGACTCACTTAACATGGCTCGTACTCTGTCAAATATTGTGCGAGTCATCCTTTCTGCTTTCCCAATTTGTTGTGGGCTGTATGGTTGTGTATATTCAATATTAATTCCTTTATCCTTACAAAACTGCTTAAGTATGTTTGAGGTGTACTCACCACCATTATCGCATCTTATTCTCTTTTATATTTTGTTCCTTTTGTTTTTCAAACCTATTTATAAATTCAATCAACTTATGACCTGTTTCTGATTTATTCTGTAGTAGTCATCAAGTACTGTCATTATATATCTGTCCTCCACCTCCTTTTGATGTCGGATTTATCGGCCCTGCTATATATATCGGTATGAATCAGGTCACCAATTTTATGAGATTGAGCTTTCCTTACTGTGTGAAATGGATTTCTTACTGCTTTGCTTTCCATACAAACTTCACACACTTTATGAGATACTGGTAACTTCATTTTAATCAAGCTTTTTCTATTTAAATGTCCAAGTCTCCTATGCCACAACATATCATCAATTTCTGTTACTACATTACAACTTTAATTAATAATTCCTTCTAATACAAACAAAGGACCTGAATGACTTGATTTCCATACTTTATATTTATTTCTTATTTGCACTCCTTACTTATCAAATGATATATTAAATCCCTTTTGTGATAGTTTACTAACAGATAACAAATTATGTGCTATAGGCATGATATGTTCATTCCTATTCCATTACTTTGTATTGAAATAATACCACTTTTCTTGGCTTGTAGGATGTTGGCAAATGGAAACATCATACAAGCGAACATCATGCGAATTGGTGTATCTATGTGTTGTACATCATGCATATAAACTTCCATTTCTTCTTTAATTATGTTTTCGGTGGCTCCGGAGACAATAATGAACTTGATACTCTTATCTTTACATGTTAAGTTGCATTCATGTGTGCCACTGATGGCCACCACACTCCAGTCTGCCTGTGTAGTTGCATGGTTGCTGCTTGCTGGCTTGCCACGGCCTCAGCCTCTACCTCTACCTCTATGGCTTCTTGTGTGTTGGTTTGTTTTGCAATATTTAGCTATATGCCCTATTTTGTGACATCTGTAACATTCTACTTCACTGCTCAACACTGTTTCTGGCTCTGGAGAAGATTTGAAGTTCATTTTCAGCTCTTCATCTAGCTTTTTTTTTTTTTTTTTTTCGTGCGGAAATCCCCTCGGATACCCCCCCTGCCGGAGCCGGAAGGGGAGGTTATGTCGGACTCGAACCGACTAAAACCGCACGCCGACTGTGGGTCTTGGTGCTAGGCCGGAGGTGAGGTTGTCAAAGACATATCCCTCGCACCCCGGCTGACCCAGGGCCATCCCTTACGGTCTGGCCCTCCTCAGGAGGGGGGACAACGGTGTCCCCAACTCGCCCCCGGAATGGGGAGGCGCACTATTCAGCGCGCCGCCGTCGTGGCCTGCTTCTGCTGGGGTGACAGGCGGCTCCACCCGTCACCCCCAGGCCCGCGCTCATGGGGGACGGAGGTCAGTCAGTGCCCTCCGACGCCCGAGTTGCCTGCGCGCGCGGGCGGCGCGATCCGCGAGTCTTTCCCGCTCGCGCCGCCTCTCCCGCTCCGCCGTCTCCTTCACGACCATTACCTGCTCGCTGAAGGAGACGCCGGCCGCCCACGCGTCCGCGTTCATCTAGCAGCCTAGCCTTAACAAATTCATATGTTACCGTACCTGATAATGTTTCTATTGCTGTGATGACTGTACAAAATGCATCCGGTAGACCCATTAGCAGGTAACAAACTTTGTACTCTTCATCTATTTTCTTGTCTATGTTTTCTATTGCTCTTACAAGTGACTCAAATTTATACAAGTATTCTTCCATTTTGGTGTCTTCTTTATTGCACACCAAAAGAAACAAACAACAGAAATGTCAAACAATCTGATGTACAATGGGCCTTATTGCAGACAACAATCTCTTCCAGGCAACCTTTGGATGGACAGGAGTGCATAGAAATCACACGTGGGTTTTTGGTGTATGAAAGTTACAACAAAAACATAAATACAAATACACTACATACAATACCTATATACTTACAATATACATTATTTTTACAATAATATGCCCAATGCATTATATTTATTTATTAGATTAGAAAATTAGAAGTTAAAGTCAGTAGGTACCTACCTGTATTTCCATCGGCCTCGTCGTGGGAGGATGGTCTTCTTCGTTTTGCAGTGTGGGGCTAAAGTTTGCGTTTGACGAATACAGGTCCCCTGGTTCAAGCACCTCAGCTACCTGCCAGCAAGTATGTAGTATGTTAGCTAGCTTAATACTTAGCTTAGACCTTATTATGATGATATAGTTCTCATGAAAGAAAAAGATATATAAAAATTGCGCAGAAAATTATAAACTTTAAGATTATTTAACCACCATATAAAATAACTGACCCGACAGACACCATGCTTTAATTTAGTTCTGACGTTTGACATAGAATTCTCAGAATGCGGGCTGCAAATATCGCTAAAGAATAATTAGTCGACGTTCCTCTGAATTTTCGTTACAAACTACCCAAAATACCATTAATTTGTTCGCGTAACCGTAAAGCAAACGATGGAAGGGACTTGCAGACTTGCTTCGGCCGCGAATATCTTTATGGTGGGTGTTGGTGTCGGTCTCGGTAGCTCCATGGGCGTATGGGGCCACTCGCTGTAAAATGTTTTCCCTTCTCAATAATTAGAAGAATTTGATACAGCTAAATGAGGTAAACACAACGTTTTATCATTGATTTGAGTTTGCCGGGTCAGCTAGTTGATTTGTATAATATGTACTTATAGTGCAGTCATTGAAGCGAAAAATACGGTCTGACCTCCGAATTTTTTAACTGTGAACCGATTTGCATGAAATTTTGGAATTAGGCTCATCTTACCCTTAACTTCAAAAGTGAAAATGATCTGAACTCCGCCTATTATTTTTAAGGGGTGTAAACAACCCCTTAATGGAAAAATTGTCATAGAGCCATTTTATCGCTAGAAAACATGTCTAATAGTAAGTGGTGAAATGGTAAAGTATTTTCTAACATAATTACCGTAAAATTTTATTATTAATAAATATAGCACTGAATAACATACATTTATTAACATTGAACAAGTATTGCCATTACCCGCTTCTTTTTATTGTTAACTTTGGACCATTGTTGTCTGCAATGTTTTCAACTTATAGTCATGTAGCAAAATACCATTTAAAACGTTCTTATATTAAATTCACACTATAGTTAGAAGCATCTTTGGTAATGTATAACGTTTCTAACCCATAATAGGCCAGAAAAATACAATAAAATCCAATAAAAATTTAAAAAATAAACTTTTATTGCCAGTTATACTCTCAGAACCCTATTACTCTTACGGAGGTTTTACTCATCAAACTATTAAAAAAAGAAATATTAACACCTACAGTTCAACATTTAGAGTGCGCGTCAGATAAGTCTACGCGCGACTGGTGGCGTAATTAATGTTGCCAGTTATGGGAAATGATTTCCCGATCAAAAATATAAATTGGAGATGAGGAAAAATCTAACTACTCGTAAATCAAGTGAACTACGACCAAACAATAGTTGAACAGTAATAATAAAGATAGGAAGAATATGAAATATGACCCTATTTTAATCTACAGAGATTTTGCTTTTGGCATCGACCGACCACTGCCGCGGCACACTTCGCTCGGCTCGTGCGATGAGTTGTCGTAGTTTAAATCTAATTTTAACCTACTAATACTTGGACGTTGATGGTGTTGGGGCCAGCTGGTTGTTAACTAAAAGTGTTTGTACCTTTGAAATAGGTAAATAAGAACAACATTAAATATTATTCGAAATCTGTTATTGGGTACCTAGCAGTACTTTTAAACTTAAGATAATTGTGGTCCGCAAGTGGGTCAATGCCTTCCATACAATTATTATTTTCGGGATCTTCGCTCATTTCGTCGTCCGAAGAGTCTGAACTTTCATCGTCACTTGTGGTATTAATGATAAATTTGTCCAATTCTATATCCAAAAGCCTGTCGGATTCGAAATATTGATCTTCGACTTTTTCCACGTGTTGACACACATTATTCTATTCCAGCGTAGTTATAGTATTAAACGCTGCTTCAGTTATTGAGGATATTTCGCTTGTGGCTTGACTCACATTTTTCTCTGCAATTCGCCTTTTGGCTATAGCCCATATTTTTTCAATTGGATTTAAATCACAGTGATATGGCGGTAAGCGCACGACCTCATGTCCATATACTGGGTCTCCTTTGTGCTTTTTTATTAATTCGTACAACTGTGGTTTCGTTCAGTAATCTTCAAATGTGATAATATTATTTGAAAGCCATTGCAGCATTTCTGCTTTTAAATTGCTCATTGTAGCTGCTTTATTTATTTGTGTGCAATGGTAAGGTGCGTTATCCATAATCACGATGCAGTTAGGGGGCAAGTTAGGAAGAATGTTTTCAGTCATCCATCGCATGAAATTTTTAGCATTCATGTCATCGTGGTAATTGCTCGATTTGGATTGTGATTTAAACAATAAGAGTTTTCGACAAATCCTGTTTTTCCGCCAGCATGTGCTATAATCCACCTTGCACCGGCACTATCCGTGGTCAAAACATCTGGTTCTTCATTGGATTGCCAACATTTTTGGAGGTGATATGAGGCATGGATATATGTTTCATCAAGATAGATGACAGGGCGCTTTTTGTCCAAACGGTTTTTACGCATCCTTAAAATAAATTAAGCTCTCATTGCCGCAATATCATTACGTTCCATTAAAACTGTACGTTTTTTTTTTTTGTTTGGACTGGCACTTCTTATATTTGTACCCCATGCTTCTCAAAATTCGCCTTAAAATGGTTTTGGTGTATTTGAAATCAATATCAGATTTCAGTGCGAGCCAAAGCTTATGAATGGTCGGAATTTCCTTTTTTCATGACATAAAATGAGTGTATCATATGCCTTTATGGCACACTTGTCAAAATCGTCGATTTCCAAAATCTCTTTCCGAGTTCTATTTTTTCCCGGAGTTACAATTTTGGAAGTCGAAGCTTCAGCTTTATTTCCTTTTTGAGTGATCTGAGTGACAGTGCGTTCAGAAACACCTGAAACGAACAGTATATGAATATCAAACAATATACTAATAAAACAAAAATACCACTCACGAAAGCAGAATACCAAGCAATGGTCACCCCAAAAATTACCTGTCAAGAAAGCAATCCGAGCCCGTACTTTAGAAAATGGTACAATTAGCCCCTGATTGTCCCGTTCTGCTTCACAAGAACGTTTCACCTTCAAAACAATCTCTCTGCCAGCACTTTTAACGACTTTTGGCATGATGATTACCAAATTTGATCAATGAAATCGAATAAAAACACAAGACACTCAACACACTCACTCCGCCTGACAACAACATGGCGGCGTGCGATTAGTTCCAATTTTGGCCGCGCGCAGACTTATCTGGCGCGCACTCTAGTAGGTAAAGTTTACACAAAAATAGGATAAAAAAAAAAGTAAAAAAGAAAAAAAAAATATGTTATTTTCCCCACTTATCTTCAAGTTCAGGAACCCTGAATAAAGCTCGTTTGGTGGTTATGTTTGTTGGTGTTTTAATTTTAAATTTAATTTTATGGGATGGGTAAAAAATAATATCATCCTTTTCAGGCCACATCCAAGAAAGCCCGCAACGTGTCAAGCACTTTACATAAGCCCCATTGACTTCTTTGGTTTGAATTTGGCCTGGCCATAAATCACCTTCGTATTCGACAACGACAAAATCATTTTCTTCTGGGATAGATTTGCAGCTCGGGGAGATAGCTCCGTTATTTGAAGATTGATTTTCTTTGTTTACAAATTCTACTGGTTCCTGGTCTTCAAATTCTTCAACGAAAGTACGATCAGAATCAGAATAGTTTGCGAATTCTACGACATTTTCATTTAAAGAATCATCGGTATCGCTGTCAGCAATCATTACTCTAGCTTTCTTTTTAGATGGCTTCAATTGAGATGTTGTAGGTGTTGTATTTGTTGTATATGTATTTCTTCAGACGTGATACTTTTTCCAGCAGGTACATTCAACTTCTTTTTTCTGCCTGTTCCGGCACGACCGACCACTGTATTTCTTTTATTTTCTAGAAACTTCACAAATGACTCTGATATAAGGCTCGAATCAACATGCTCTACTTCTCTGTAGGTTGGCAAACGTTGTAACACCGGGGTCTCGTTTGTTGGATAAATGCCTGTCTTCATAAATCCAGCTTTCAGATTGGCCTCACTTCTAGGCATCACACTGTCCCATAAACGCTTCAGCAAATAAGGGAAGGTATTTTTCGGAATAGTTGGCAAAACTTGACCATCCCTCGTGCTCTTCCACTCATCTAAAACTCGTCTCCAGTGTAACTTAAAAGGTCTAAAATACGCAACGTCGAGAGGTTGTGTAAGGTGAGTGCTATTTGGCGGCAAAGCAACAAATGCAATGTTATATTGTTCGCACGCCTCTATGACCTTTGCACTTATGTGGGGACTTAAATTGTCCCCAATTACAACTTTTCTTCCCTCTTCTCGTCGAAGCACAGGTAACAGTGTGCTAAAAAACCAGTCTTCAAAACTGTGCATATCGAACCATCCCGAACTAGATAGGTTGTAATGCGTATAAGGTGGCTCACCCTATGTCCAAGTATCCCACATATTATCGGCCTCATAATTCACGTAAGGCGAAAGAATCTGGCCAGCCGCATTTCCGCATACCATCAAACTAAATGCCGCTTTCGTGGAGTTTTTTATTGCCTCGGGATACCTAGTCCACCGCCTTGTAAGCACTTTCTTTTTCCCGGGATCGTCAACAAGATTAGTTTCATCGTAATTATAAATTAAATGTGGTGGAACTCCCTCTGTTTCCATTTTTAGATGGTCAAAATAGTTTTTAATGGTCTCCTCGTTGACCGCAGTACGAACTCTTTTAATAATGCTGCACAATCTCTGTGAAAGTTCGTTTTTATGCCTCTTAAGAAAACATTGTACCCATGTTCGACCAGGTAAATTATTGCTGAATTGGGGCACTGTTCGACCTTTTTTCTCCAAATATACCTTAACTATACAACGTAAATCGAACACTGTAATGGGAAACCCGAATTTGCACATTTGTATTGCATGTTCCACAAATGAAATTTCCTCATCATCAGTAAAAACGCATTGACGTCCAGGGTTTCTCACCTTGTTAAGTTTGATTGCTTTAAGTTTTAGAATTATCGAACTCCTCGGTATTTTGTACTTTGCAGAAGCTTCTCTTTGAGACAGAACTTTATTCTCTATATCAGAAATACAAAGTTGCAACTGACGTGCACTATAAAATGTATAAGACCTAGCACCTTTTCGGAGTAAGCCCCCTGGCTTTCTTCTAGACATCGCAGCTCGTTCTGCAATGAATCAAGTAGGTAGTTTACAAATATGGTCCAAAAATTTATTTGGCCTATAGTTGAAATCATAGTACGAAATTTCAATTTTTTTTCACTATATTTATTATCCTTAACTATTTGAGAAAAACTAATAGTTCCTTTAGTATATGAATAACTTACCAATCGACAGGAAAAAGCACGAACAATATTAAATACAATAACTATTTTTTTTTTCAAATTAAAGTTTGCAGCGAAAAGTAACGTGTTCAAACAAGTTTACAATGGTATTGCTCACTGGTCGGATACACCTGCCGCCATCTTCGCAATATCGATAAAAACACATACCCTATAGCTAGAACAACATAAAACTTCCAGAAGGTAACACTAGATGTCACTAGTTGTAATTTTAGGTGTCTTTAAGCGACAGAGTGCATTTGGACCATAGTTACCTTAGGATCATAGTTGTATGATTTTACGGTACCTCATATTAAAATCATTTTCAACCCCTTGAAAAAATCACAAAAAAATACTTTGGTATGACATAAAAAGATGTAAGTATAGAGTAAGTAATATTTTATATTCTCTATAATAATAATCAAATTTTTAACCCCCTTTCAACCCTTGAAAACTAACCCTTGATAAAAAATTGTAAATTTTTTTTTTTGATAAAATGAGGAGGATTTAAATATTATTCCACACTCTCGAAAATGATTATCATATTCTTAAGCTCTTCTACCCTTAAAACTATCCCTAAATTAAAACAGTTAATATATATGATTACATATTTAAAAAAAAAAAATAGAGTAAAAAATTGCCATTTATTGAATAAAATATTTACAAATTATATAAAATTGTACTAATATTATTAAAATATAATATTATTATTCATGACTCAATGTCAGAGTCGCTGTCACATTCAACATCTTCTGGCTGAATTGGAGGGCTATTTTGGCAGTTATCTCCACTGCACGTTCCACAGGTACTATTACAAAACAGACCAACTAACCAATATGAGCCATATTATGTATATATATACACATAACAATAGTTGTGGGTCTCTATTATACTGCGTACTTTCACATTACTCCAAATATTCACACCGAAATTTTCAGTTACTAAGTAGAAAAAAATATGATAAGTTTTTGGACCATAACTCCTTCAGAGCTACAACATCCTTCATTGCAATATATAATAAAAAACCTTTTTCTAAAACGGTGAACTTTTAAAGGGCTTGAGAGGCTGTGATTGCGCTGCCACGCGCTCTTTAAACAATCATATCTCCGTCAATTTTTGTTTGACAGAAAAAACAAAAAAACCAAATTGTTTGTCAGAAAAATACCTAAATTTTTAATCTGTACACTTTTAGACGTTTCTGTCGTCATTTTTGAGATATGAAAAAAAGGTGGGTTTTTTAAAAATTTGAAATTTTTTTTTTTTGTTAATCGTGACTTTTTTGAAAAATATGTGTCCTGAAGCAGCCAAACTGATACTATCTATCAAACTCTTCATAATAAAGTTAATTCTAGGCGGTACACGATTAATTTTAATTTTGGTGGAAATGGCACTTATGAAACCCATTGATTTAAAAGAAAAAACATTAGATGCTCCCCTTATTTGCAATATAGCTCACTTATTTTACGTGCAAAAGACTTTTAATAGTGCTCATTTTAAAGCTTATTTCAAGCACTACAAAACCCTTTTGTATTAGAATGCATAAAATGCATATATGCGTACATTGCGCGAGTGCGGAAGCCACTGGTGGAGCGCGCGTGTCTGTGGCGCGGGCCGCGGGCCATGCGTCGTATGTAGGTTACTCTACGCTCGCGCGGGCACCGTGCGGCTTAAGGCGCTGCGCAAACGTAGACACTTTTTTTGCCGACACGGCACACCGCCACAGGAAACCGTAGTTGCTGTGTCCCGTATCGACAATCTGACACAGTTGCCGGTTCCCTGTCACCGACACGGCACACCACAAGAAACTGTAGCTGTAGTTGCTGTATCCGGTGGCAGCATCGGACACAGTAACCGGTCGCTACTTCTGGTCACAATTTGTTGCTTGTTTTCCGTAGTCTCATGATGGACGTCGATGAAGAAACATTATCTCTGCTGGTTGTGTTGATTATACGTCGACGTAGACGTCGTCGTTACCGTCAATATTTAAGGGCAAATCAACGGTTTCGTCAGTTCTGGATACATCCTTTTCTTAGAAATCGAAATCAATTTATTAATACTTATGAGCTTAGAAAATATCAAGAAAAATTCAAACGCCAATTTAGATTATCGACAAAATCTTTTGATGAGTTATTGCTTCTTGCACAAGATGATTTAAAAAAACAAGATACAGTGATGAGAGATAGCATTCCACCATCAGAGCGACTTTATATCACTCTAAGGTAAGTTTTTGATTTGTTTATCATAGATATAAGTTTCTGAATTTCATTATTTGTATTAAAAAAATGAACTGTTTTAACATAAGTAGGTATTTTATTCAAGGTCAGTAAACATATTTTCTATTAGATCAGAATCTTGGGAGAGAATTGTATCTGCAGGTGAACCAGCAGCAGTATATTGAGAGAGTGAGCTTGTAGTTGGACCATTTGTGAAATATCCATATTGTTGTGAATTATTTGGCCGATTTAAGTTAACGTATCGAAATCAATTTATTAATACTTATGAGCTTAGAAAATATCAAGAAAAATTCAAACGCCAATTTAGATTATCGACAAAATCTTTTGATGAGTTATTGCTTCTTGCACAAGATGATTTAAAAAAACAAGATACAGTGATGAGAGATAGCATTCCACCATCAGAGCGACTTTATATCACCCTAAGGTAAGTTTTTGATTTGTTTATCATAGATATAAGTTTCTGAATTTCATTATTTGTATTAAAAAAATGAACTGTTTTAACATAAGTAGGTATTTTATTCAAGGTCAGTAAACATATTTTCTATTAGATCAGAATCTTGGGAGAGAATTGTATCTGCAGGTGAACCAGCAGCAGTATATTGAGAGAGTGAGCTTGTAGTTGGACCATTTGTGAAATATCCATATTGTTGTGAATTATTTGGCCGATTTAAGTTAACGTATCGATTTAAGTTATCTTTCAAAGTATACAAAATTTCGGACTGAAGATTCAATTTGAATTCATCTGGAACTTTCTTAAAATGTGGCAGCAGTGAGTTTAAGAAATTTTGGTCACGGTCGACCACCACTTCGTGCTTCTTTTGTAGGGTTTCTGATATACTTTTTAAGATGTCATTCTCGTATGCCACCTCATTTTCGAGGGTATTTGAAGTGGTCATCCGGAGCTTTGAAGTGCCCATTGGGGACTTCTGCGGGACTTTCTCTGGAGGGTTAGTTTTCGGTCTAATCTCACTCATTGATGCTAAAAATGACATCTGGTTATAATATTGATACTCTTTGCGAGCAGTAGCAGCAGACCCACTTTTTAGATTTTTCTTATTTTTTTTCTCCCGGTTGAAACAGCTCCGCAAACCTTTCCAACGTTTTTGCAATTGTACAACTGAAAAAATAAAACTATTATACACACGCACACACACACACAGTACAGTACACTAGCACTTGGAAACTAATAGTTTTGATTTTGTTACAGGTATTTGGCATCAGGATGCAGCTTTGGAGATCTAGAGCAAATGTTTGGACGTGGATCTTCCACTGCGAGGAATATAGTTTTAGAAACTTGTGAAGTGATATGGAGCAACTTGAAATCAGACTATATACCAGCATTAACAATTATTTTTGAACATAGCTGAAGGCTTTGAAAAAAAAAAACAAATTTCCCGAATTGCTTAGGGGCAATAGACGGAAAACATGTTCGAATAACCAAACCCCCAAGAAGTGGATCACTTTATCATAATTACAAGAGTTACTTCTCTTTAGTGCTTTTAGCAACATGCGATGCTGATTGTCTATTTACATTTATCGACGTAGGTTCATACGGAAAATCATCTGACTCAACTATTTATCAAGAAAGCGAAATATTTAATGACATTCGAAATGGAAGTCTTCAAATACCACAGCCAAGACTAATTCCAGGATTATCCAATCCCGTCAATTTTTCTTTCATTGGCGATGAAGCGTTTGGATTATCTGAACATATGTTGCGACCATAAGGAGGAAATCAACTTGACTATGAAAAAAGAATTTTTAATTACAGGTTGTCTAGAGCAGTGATTCTCAAACTTTTTAAATGACGGAACCCTTCTGGGAAGCAAAATACTTGATGGAACCCTACAATAAAACAATTATTTTTATAAGTGTATTCTTTATTAATCAGCATAATAAAAGTACAATGTATCAGTTACTAATTATTATTTACTTCACCACTTGGTAAGGACAAAAATAGAAAACATTAAAAAAGAAAAAATCTAACTAGTGGGAGGTATGAAACTGTTTTTTATTTTTCATCAATTGCTTGATATCAGGTTTGATGGAAGAAAGTTGGAGTCTCATATCAGCTTCGGCGTCCAGTCTATTGCGATATTTTGTTTTCGTGGCTGCGTAGGTAGAGAATCCTGTTTCGCACAAATATGTAGTTGGGAACGGGAGAAGAATATCCAGAGCCATTTGGCCAAGCATTGCATATTCATCTTGGATTCTGCACCAAAAATCATTAAGAGGCGTCGTTTTGAACAATGACTCCATACTTGTGTCTGATGAGATTTCTAAAAGAGATTCATATATCTCAATTGACATGTTTTCAGGCTTTTCCAAGTTGGGTAAAAAAGGATTATGAATCCAGGAGTTCACTTTAATTTTTGTATTGTGTTCTTCGGGAAAATACTTTTCAAAAGATGCGCGCATCGAACTGAGATATTGGACCAATTCTTCAAACACATTATCTTCAAACATTTCTGAGTCGTTTTCGCTAACAAACTCACTGAGTAACGTAAAACTTTCTATTTCTTTCTTACCAATGCAAATGATCCAAAAATCTAATTTTCTTTTAAAAGCAGTTTTTTTATTATAGGCCTGAAACACTGTTGTCTGTTTACCTTGCAACGATAAATTTAATTCGTTAAGTTTTTGAAAGATATCCGCCATAAAAGACAATCGGAACAACCAAGTTTTATCATACAAACGGTCCTTCAAATTAAAAGAAGTATCTGCTGAAAGAAATATTTGTAACTCGGCTCTAAGTTCAAATAGCCTTGTTAAAGTTTTTCCCCGAGACAGCCATCGCACTTCTGTATGGAGCAGCAGTGTTTTATGTTTGCTGCCATAATCTTCACACAATAATGAGAACAATCGGGATTGTAGTGGTCGTGATTTGATAAAATTAATTATTTTTACCGCTTCATCCATAACTAATTTTAGATTAGACGGCATTTGCTTCATCGCAAGTGCTTGTCTATGCAGAATACAATGACTGGAACTACAATTAGGCGCTTTATTTTTCATTCGTGACACTGCTCTTGCTGTTTTACCTGTCATCGCCTTGGCCCCATCTGTACAAATGTCAATGCAATTGTTCCAACTGAGATTATGTTCTTCAAAAAATATATTTATTTTATTAAAAATTTCTTCCCCGGTAGTGTTTGTAAGCAGCGATGAACACATAAGCATGTCTTCTTCAAAAGAACTTTTATATGGATATCTCACAATAACCAGCAGGATAGCCAAACCAGCGACATCAGTCGACTCGTCCATTTGCAAAGCGAATCGTGTATTTTGTAGACGTGTAACTAGTTCTTGTTTGACGTAGCTTGCCAGATCATGGATTCGTCGTGAAACAGTATCGTTTGATAGCGGAACAGTAGAAAGATGCTTTGCAGATTTTTCATCAAGCATACATTTTGTTATGTCTAATACACATGGTTTTATTAATTTCTCAGCGATAGTGTGCGCTTCACCTGCTTGTGCAATGCGATAGCTAACTAAATATGATGCCTCCGTGGCCTTTTCGTTGGTAGTTTGTGTTACATGCATCATATTTTTTTGACTTTCTAATAACTGATCTTTTTTTGCGAACAAAAAATTCTTTATTCTTGTCTTTAGTCTCGGGGTGTACGGTTTCTAAATGTCGACGCAATTTGGCAGGTGCCATGGAACTATTAGGAAGCAGTTTACTACAGAGCATGCAGAGAGGTGAGCCGTTGGAATCAACAAATCCGAAACTGATATAAGATTCATCATACTTCCTTTTTTTCGTCTTTGAAACCGTCGAGCTTGACGTCGTGGCACTCGTGGCATCATCTTCTGGATCGGTGATTGCTAAATTCTCCGCGCGCATTGCTTTTGAACATTCAGCGTCATTAGAAGATGTTGTTGGAACACGTTTAACACCTTTAAGCCAACGTTCCATTCTTCTTTATTTATAATGTTACAAGTCAGGATAGTGGGGTTTAAATAATGCACAATCGTTACTGCGTATAAGAGACTAAATTTAGAACCTACAGGGAAGAAATGTATAAAACTGAGACAACAGAATACAGCAGGCAGTAAAACAATGAACACTAGTTTCTCGCTAGCGAGCTTGTAAGTAGGTAGTAACTTATCGCTCCGAACGCTAATCATCAACTGACGACGCCAACGCGCGATCGCCGCTTTTATACTTAGTCCTAGACTCGATCTCAAATATTCTCGAAAATACTCGAGTCGGCACCTTTGATAAACAAAAAGCAAAAATAAAAACAGAAATTTAAAAATAGCGTTGTAAACAATATCGACTTTATCCTTTGAAGTTAGAGACGAAAGTCGCTTGTTGACAACTATAGCGTCTAATTCAGAGGCGGCTTTTATCAAAGAGACTGAGCGCTTACAAGTATACTACCCGCTCGTTTTAAGTTTGCCGCTGGCGATAGGTATGAGTGTATGACGTTCGAATTTTTTTATTTAATTGTAACAATAAAAATTGTGTACGTTAGATATTTGGGTAAAACTATGACACATTATAAGTTTTGTTGTCACGTGGGGGAGGGTACGCGCATTCCACAGACCGGCAAACTTAGAGCGAACGCGTTGTACAAGTATAAAATTGTTGAGACCAAACTTATGAGATATTGTACCAGCTAATGTAACACAAGCTTATACAAATACAAATAAATAAATAAATAACATTCATAGCGTTTTGTCTCCGCGCGGCCGCGGAGTCCGCACAGCCGCGGAGCGACCAGAGAGAGGTGTTTTGATTTTTTTATTTCTAAATTCTTGCGGAACCCCGACAGAGGTATCACGGAACCCTAGGGTTCCGCGGAACACAGAGTATAGCTGGTCTAGAGCTAGGCGCTGTATTGAATGCGCCTTCGGTTTATTAACCAGCAAATGGCGGATATTTCAGTCTCCAATAAACGTTTCCATGGAATATGCTGAACATATTGTCAAAGCGTGCTGTGTTTTACATAACTTTCCTGAGAACTATATCCTTCCCGGATATAGTTCTCAGGAAAAAAATTTTAACCAAAATTTAGAAGATGTTTCATATATCATGCCATCTGACAGATCAATGAATACTCGAGATCGACTTAAAAACTATTTCGTGACCCCGTCAGGTTCTGTACCGTGGCACATGGCAGCCTCTCGTATCGACTGACGCAGATTATCACCGGGCACGGGTGCTTTGGGCGGTATCTGCGTCGGATCGAAAAGGAGCCAACGTCCGAGTGCCATCATTCCGACGCGAGCGAGGACACAGAGCTGCACACGCTCACCGAATGTCCGGCATGGGCCGGACAGAGGCGAGAACTAGTGGCGGCCCTGGGAGTGAGAGTTCTTACCCTCGCCTCCCTGCTCACAGCAATGGTCCGCTGTGAGGACGCGTGGGCGGCCGGCGTCTCCTTCAGCGAGCAGGTAATGGTCGTGAAGGAGACGGCGGAACGGGAGAGGCAGCGTGAGCGAGCGAGACTCGCGAACCGCGCTGCCCGCGCGCATAGGCAACTCGGGCGTCGGAGGGCACTGACTGACCTCCGTCCCCCATGAGCGCGGCCTGGGGGTGACGGGTGAAGCCGCCTGTCACCCCAGCAGAAGCAGGCCACGGCGACGGCGCGCTGAGAAGCGCGCCTCCCCATTCCGGGGGCGAGTCGGGGACACCGTTGTCCCCCCTCCCGAGGAGGGCTAAACCATAAGTGATGGCCCTGGGTCCGTCGGGGTGCGAGGGATATGTCGATGACAACCTCACCTCCGGCCTAGCACCGCGACCCGCAGTCGGCGTGCGGTTTTAGTCGGTTCGAGTCCGACATAACCTTCCCTTCCGGCTCCGGCAGGGGGGTATCCGAGGGGATTTCCGCACGGAAAAAAAAAAAAAAAGATTCTGTACCGTGGCAAGATTCTATTATAACGACTCGCCTGGCCTGACGTCGGATGTTTTATGATTATGATATCATACCTTCGGTAAGACAAGGGTGTTATTGTAAAAAAAAATATTTTTTGTGTAATTGTTAAAATAAGGTAGACTTCAACTAACACGATATCTTTCTGAAACAATTGAAATGTCTCTAATTTAAAATTATGCCATTTTGCTCTTGTCTTATCGAAGGTACGAATTACAAACAAACATCCTGTATGTGTGCGTGTATGTGTTTTAGGAATAAATAATATTATAATGTAGGTAGGCAAATACTATGGCTTTTCTTACCCTTTTCATTCTTTCCTTTGGAATCCAAGTTTGAAAAAGTAGGAATGAGGTTATTACATAGTTGTTCCCGTGCCTTTACTTTTTCCATGCGGTTACCGTATTCCGAGGAACCTAAATTCCAAATAGCTGGCTGAATTCTCACTTCTTCAATCAAGCGTTCTGTACTAACATCAATCGAGGCGTTGTTATCGACTGGTTCCTCCGCCATTTTGTTGAAATGATTTCACGCACGACAGCTCACTGCGACGCACAGTGCGAGATTGCGGCTCGATAGTTCGCCCCACCCCACCCCGTTCCTACGCCCGCGCTCGTGGCTTGTGTCACACACAGGAGACGGACACCGAATGCAGCTCCTTCGTTTGCGCAGCTCAGTACTATTGTAGGAAATTTGTGAATGTTGCTTGTGTCGCCAACTGACGACTTTTAGTTTCCAGTTACCGACACCGAACACTTTTTGATCGTCCTGAAAATAGTGTTAAGTGGAAGCAACTGGACTCACGTATGCGCAGGGAGTTGAATGATTTCATACTTGTTCTATAGAATTCAAATATTCATCGGTAGCTTGTATCTGACACAAGAAACAAAAGTGTCTACGTTTGCGCAGCGCCTAACCCTCCTCGCGCGTCATAATCTCCCCCTCTAACCCCCGTTCGGACTGTTCGTTCCACTAATGGGTCCAGCAGGATTTGCAAGTTCTCATGGACCCATTTTGATGGTGGAACCAATAACACTATTTTTAAGAAATATATTTTGGACTAGTGGGACTTGCCATATTTTACTAAAACCTCTATGGTTTCAAATAAAACTTAAAAAAGTAAACACACAATATCAACTGACTGTCAAATTCATGCAATGTAGTATGCATTCAAAAAGTGTTATTTCATGATAGATGGGTTTTTCAATTCCAGGTTCGCAAAAAATCAATGTTTGTAATAACTATCAAAATATCCCTGGTGGTACGGTGGGTCTTTTATAGTTAAACGGTACCACTGAATACTAGTGATGCTCCTTAGAAGCGGGAATTTTTTTCCCATTGCTCCGATTTTATTTACTTCATCAAAAGTACAGTCTGTACTTTTTTAAACCTCTCATTATGGGTATTGAAAATAAAGCAATAAAAAGCCCAAAGCCTTCTTAAGGCAATTATTTTAGCACAAATCAAACTACATGTTAAGTTAAAAAAAAAAACAATTATTTACTGAAATATACAAAAAAAAAAAATTATGATCAGTAAGTGATCAGCTATCGATAACGCTTAAAAAACACATGCATGCAAGTTTCGACCATAACGACATCATACAGTTTCCTATTGTTTTCTTATATATTCGTGATCAGTGTTGTCAATAGTACTCGAAAAACGAGTTTTCAAACTATTGTTGATAAGGTCGAAAATTGCTTGCACTTGTTTTTCATACTCTATGATCGATGGCGATTTCGAAAAACAGGTGCATGCAAGTTTCGACCTTAACCCTTAAACCCTACCCATCCCAGGAGAAACACTATTACTACCCAGGGGTTTTAAGGACACCAACAAATAAAAATGGATACTAATAAAATAAAAAACAACTTTCATGCAATTATCATTTATTGTGATAGGTACTTAATCAACATTACAAAAAAGTAAATCAAGTTCTTTTGGTAACACAGTCTTGACACATAGCTTCAGTGTGTTCCCCACAGAGAGGCTTTTGGCACATACCACATGTGACCTTGGTTTTTCGGTCCTTACCCCTAGGGCACATGGCACATTTTTTTTTTTGCAGTGAGAGTAGTGCTTGGTTGACGTAGTGGCCGCTTCTTTTGTAAGATTCCTCCTAAGAGAACTTCAAGATTTGTGGGCAAACATGGCCATGTGAATCGTTCCTCTATTTGAGGGGTGATCAAATCTATTGCCAGTTTTTTCAAGAAAAGACGTCTTTTAATAGGTTTTTTTGTTGCCATTTTTAGTAGCACGTAAGAATTAACACCTACTATATTCAGGAGGCCAAATAAAATTGTCATTGGCCATCTCTTTGACCTTCTTATCACGCTGTACTTGTGGCATAACTGATCCATCAAGTCGACGCCGCCTTTAGTCTTATTATAGAACTCTACTATTTCCGGTAATTGAGTTGTTGCATCAAGATCTGCCGTTGCATGCATGGTTGACAACATGGGGACAATTTTTTTCTGTTTGGATCTCGGTGGGCAGTAAGACAAAAGAGTTAGTTCTTCTGAAAAGGCAAACATTGCTGTGTTGCGATCACGGTCTTTTAGCTCAACAAACGAAAGTGGAATTTCACGTTTGTTTTTACGTAGTGTACCTACAAGGGTCACCTGTTTTTGCAACAATTCTTTCGCCACTGGTATTGACGTAAACCAATTATCACAGGTCAGGTTACGGTTTGAGCCATGAATTTTCTCAGTCAATTTCAAAGTGAAAAAATGAGCAGATGGTAAATTTGCAGGGCATGAACCTTTGCCCAAGTATACAAAAGCATCTAACATATAGGCTGTTTTAGCATCGCAAGTCATCAAAATTTTAATACCATATTTGTCTGGTTTACTAGGAATGTACATTTTAAAGTTACATCTACCTCTAAAACCTAATAACATTTCGTCTAACGTACAGCAATCTGAAGGGCTATAAAGTTCACTCGAAACTTGGACAATGTGATCAAAAATGTTTCTAATCGGTGCCAATCTATCATTTTGCTGTCGTTCTTCTCTTGTAGACCGATCGTCAAAACGTAGACAGTTTGTAAGAAACTCAAATTTAGCTTGACTCATGGTGGCACGAAAATAACCAACACCTGTGTTCTTGTCAAACAATTCTTTGGTGGTCACATGATTCATGTTGAGTACCCCGGCTAAGTAGTAAAGCCCGAATAAAGCTTTGACTTCCACCACATTTGCATTCTTAGCAAATGAAGGACGTACTTTTGTGAAACTCGAAGCGTCAGCGTTTTCATCTTCCGTACTCTCCACAGCCCTGTCTCGCTTATATTTTTCTCTTTGTCTACCAATTTCAGCATTTGTATATCTGACAATATCTCCAATCTTAGCATTAGAGAAAAAAAGACTCCATGCTTCTAGCTCTGTTGTAATATCACGAGCTGCAGCTGTAGGTCCAGGAGGATGAAATAAAATATTTCGCTGTGGGACTCTGGACCTTGCTGGTTTTTCACCGGTCCATCTAAAGCCATCTTTTCCCTTCAGATTCTTAGAGACAGGTAAGACACGAAGAAAATTACCTGAAGTAAAATTTGAAACAGGAATGTCATCTTCCGATGAAGAATCTTCCGTATCAGCAGAAGAATGTTCTGCACGAAAGTCTTCAATAATTCCGTCTTCTTCAACATCACTTTCAAGATCAGGAATCTCTTCTTGACATGCTTCTTCATCTTCTGAATCGTACAACCACTGAGTGATTTGCTGCTCCATCTTATGCAATTTTGGCCGTACAAACTAAAACAATACCATATAAAAATGAATAAATTGTTAAAACTAAACAATACAATTGTGTATTTTGTCTGTATGTATCTTTAAAGAAAGAAATAAATTATACTTAGGTATTATATTACTACATTAAAATATCAAACTTACCTATAAAAATATTCTATCAAAAATGAGTCAACCGCCGTCAGTCGTTCACCGATATATCGACGAAGACAAAATTAAAAAATAATACGTATTACTACCCTGGGGTCTGACAAACCCAAAAACAGCTAAAACTCCGTCTACAATGTACAAGCGCGAGCGCTAGACTGGTGACAAGATGGCCGCCGACGTAATCAAAGATTAGCTCGCGTCACGCGATTGTGCGTTTCGTTATTGTAAAAATATTTACAAGTATTCAATCGCTGGGGTTTGGTAGACCCCCGGGTAGGGTTTAAGGGTTAAGGACATCAAATTGTTTCCGTTTTTTTTCTTATATTCGTAATCAGTGTTACCTATATAACTCGAAAAATGTGTTTTCAATTTTTTGTCGATAAGGTCGAAAATCACATGCACCTATTTTTAATTGTTAACGGGTTCAATTACCGAACTGACCAATATAATTTTGAAATCGTATTTCTTCTTTGTAATTCATAACGGAGGATGTTTAGCCAATATTTATTAAAATACTAGCTTTTGCCCGCGGCTCCGCCCGCGTGGATGTCGGTTCCCGGCAATTATTCGAATTTTTCTCGCCGCCGTAAAAACCTTCCCTGGACTTCCACGAATAATTCAAGACCAAAATTAGCCAAATCGGTAAAGGCGTTCTGGAGTTATATCGTCAGGAAGGAAAACCCGACTTATTTTTATATAGTAGATGTCATAAAAGGTTTCATCTTTTCCCATTCGCAACACTCTGTTTGAATGTAGTTCCATCCATCAAGTATATCTTCTTCAGGTAGTAACGGAAGTGCTGTGCACAAACATACTATGCGGCGATAGAGTTTTGTTTTAATTCCTAGGGATTTAGCTTTTCGCCATAGTGCATTGACAAAATGATAGTAACAACGCTTAATCTCTATTGTCGGAAAAAAGTCTTTTAAAGCATTCGTCACTGCTACGTCAAAGTCACAAACAATAGTCTCCGAGGTACTACCAAAGTTACCATGTAAACTCCATAATTGAGAGAACGGGCGAGGCGCGCTTTTAAATGTGCCGTCCCCATAATCATTTCTTTACTGCAAAGGCTCTTTATCGTTTTGCGTATATTGAACTTTTTGAACTATCGTAAGATATTTTAGTCACTTTGTCCAGTCCTTTGTCATACAACGGAGCCATAACTTTTCGAAAAATGGAAGGTATTGGGTCAGTTGAAGTGGCAGCTTTTAACTTAATGTCATCTATAGCTAAATCCACTGTGTTTATTGCATCATCTGATAAACAGCCAACCGAATGTTCCGTAAACTTTTCTATTTTGTCACCCTATGGAAAAAAACTCATTGTAATGTTATGTGATAATAACACTATCCATTTTTTTTAAGTTTAATAGCTATAATAATTTTTATTGATTTTTTTGTTTTAATTGGTGTCTCATAATGTCCCTAAACGTATACTCTAACTTTATTTTTTTTTTATTTATTTATTTATTTATTTATTACATGGAAAACTTACAGCTACAAAACATGAATAGCGTTGGATTAGGCAATAGAAAGCCAGTAACAAGTTTTCGCTTATAGTCACTGCATAGGTAAGACATTGTGAACATAAACACGCATTGCGCAAACCTTAGTTAACTGCCAATAGTAGCAATATATGACATCAATTTATGGGTTTGAAAAAAGCTAGGTTCAAGCACCTTCTTGCTGCGGGCACACTAGTCGAGAAAGGGTCAATATCGTGCTGCTTACATAGTCTGTTAAAGTTACGAGTAGCCCTCACTATGTAGCTGTTTTGCCTGTAATTTGTAGAAGCATTCGGAATTCGTAGCGGTGGATTAGTCGTCATTCCGACCCCAATATGAAATAGTTTAAAGCGTGAGTATATACTCGACAACTTTTCTTGTACAGAAGGTGCAGCACAGCCAAAGCAATAGATAGAAGATAGTAGAAGGAGAAAGCAATGAAACGCGAAATTAAGTTTAGGAGTTGTTACGGAGCAAACAGATATGCGCCTCGCGTCGGATAATTCATCGGACTGATGTCTCACTACCAAGCGCTCGCGCGCCGCGATGGAAGGAGCTCCGCAGGTGGAGGGCGCGCGGAGCGCGGCACACAATAGACCGGCTGGTATGCGAGCCGGTGCTATGTAGCGGTCAAACAACGACTTAAGTCAATTTCAAATGTTCGGATTTTTGTCCGTTTGCTCTGTAAATGTTATGATTTAATTTTTGTATATAAATTGTAAATCAGTATTACAAACATAATGAATATCGTAATTAAGATAGAATAGGCGATACATTTATTAGGATCACTACAAGTTAATTCACTTTTGTACTTACATGTACTGTTAGTGCTCCAGTACATTTGGTGGGTGTTTCTTTTCTGCCTGCATATCCATCGTGTTTTTGTGCTTTTATAAACTCTATGTTTATAAAACTGATATCCATTGTAAAGCCATACTATGCCGCCTTTCCTCTTGATGAAATGTAATTTCTCTTCCATTTTGTAAATCGTTAATGTTTTATATTTGTATTGATTTCAATATTGACATGACACCATCATGCACATGATAGCTATAACAGCTTTCAGTTTATATTTTTAACGCAAGTGCATTAGATGGCTAGTATCTGATAACAGAAGTGGAGACATATTAAGTATTTACTCATCCTAATAGTCCTAATAGTCCTAATAGTCCACAATCCTGTTGGACCCATTAGTGGAAAATAAAAGTGGAACGAACAGTCCGAAAGGTCTAACCCGAACGAACGCCCTCGCGATCGGTTTAGTACCTGCGAGGACTTCCCCTCTTACGCTTCTCTATATACATGGTACTTATACATGGTACTTCACCAGGATGATAATATGAGCTGAAAAATTGCGTGATACCCATCGCGTGGCAAGTTTGCTGCATCACCTCACTTATAAACTGCACATCGTTGTCGCTGATGAGGCGCCTGGGTAACCCAAACCGTAAGTACATTTCTGACACAAGTGCCTTCGCACACTCCTCGCTTGAGGAGAACAATTCCACCCAACGCGTATAGGTGTCCTCAACTATCAATATCCACTTATGCCCTTTCGCCGTCTTAGGCAAAGGGCCGAATAGATCTACCGATAAGACCTTAAACCGACGTGCGGGGGCAGACATCTGCAACAACCCAGCCGGCTATCTGGTATCCGTTTTGTAGCGTTGACATGGCACGCAGTCCTTGACATACTGCATTACGTAGGAACGCATCCCGGGCCAGTAGTACTTACCAACTAAGCGTTGTAGCGTACGTTCCGCACCCATGTGACCAGCGGTGGGTGCATCATGATACTTAGCTAACACATTGGCGCGCTCCTGTTCTGGGACTACCAGACTCGCATCGTCATGCTCCTCGTTCTCGGGGTCATATCTGTACAATACGCCCTCGGTAAGCACGTAACCTTTGTGGGCCCATGTCCTCCCCTAAACGCCTCGTCGGACTCCAGGGCTTCGCCGATCTTACTTACCTCTGGATCCTTCAGCTGATTCTCGTGCATTTCCTTTAGACTTCGCGCAGGCATGTCGGCCTCTGCGCAACACTGATCGCAGTCCGCAACTACAGCACACGCTGGCCGCGACAGAGTATCGGCTATGACGTTTGACGCCGCTCGGAGACTTCATGCTCATCAGCCATCTAAGCGGCTGATAGTCGAATCTAACCACCACCTCAGCCCCTCTATATATGCTCTGAATTTGGAGACTCCCCGAACGACGGCTAGGGCCTCCCTCTCCGTCGTCGTGCAGTAATTCCTTTTGGCCGCTGTTATGAGTCAGCTGGTGTACTCTATTGGGCGCTCATCTGTCCCCTCCCCCTGGAGGAGAACCGCCCCGAGTGCGTAATTGCTGCTCTCAGTCCTGAGAACGAATGGCAATATCGCATCAGCCTGATGCAGAATCGGTGGCGACACCAGCAACCGTTTTATTTAGTCGAAAACGGTCTGCTGCTTCGACCCCCAGTGCCACATACTTTAAGCAGCTCTGTCAATGGTTTGGCGATCTTCGCATAGTCAGCGATGAAGCGCCTGGATCAGCTGGAAGTCTGCAAGAAGCATTTTAAATGCTTCACGTTCCGAGGCGTAGGCATCTCTGCGATCGTTGTTGTCTTCCCTGGATCTACGTGTATGCCACCTGGTAAGATAATGTGACCTAAGCACTTTACCGATTCCCTCGCGAAATGGCTCTTCTCGCGGTTTACTCTTAGTTTGAACATGGCAAGCCGGTCAAACACGGACGCGAGATCGGCAAGGGGCTTCTCGAAAGACTCATCAGACAGCACTAACAGAGCGTCAAGATATGCTAGAAGAGTGTCCTTACCTGGTAGGTTTGACTTGAACCTGTCGATCAGCCTCTGGAACGTAGCTCCTGAATTCCGAAAGCCCATAGGCATACGTTTAAACCTGTAGGTACCTAGGTGGGTGGTGAACGCGGTCAACGACCACCTGAAAGTAACCCGCTCGTAGGTCGAGCGTGGTCAATACTTGGCTGTTTTTGCCTCGTGAAGTATATCGTCAATCCTTGGGAGCGGGTAGCGGTCGGGCTCGGTGACCGCGTTGATTTTGCGATAGTCAACGTCTATAACTATCGTCCTTCTTGACGAGGACGACGTTCGATGCCCACGTTTTTACTCATGCTGCTCACCGTCTTTACAGAAGCAGGCCCATGACGGCAGCGTGACGTGAAAGATTCACCCCCCCCCCTAAGAAGCGGGATGCCACCCGAAAACCCCCCCATAGACGCGGGATAGCACCCGAACACGGAGGAGAGAAGTAACGGAGATGCCCCATTGATATTTCTCTTAACAAAAGCGCGTCGCCCAATGCGGGTGGGAAGTAGCCGGGGAGGGGGGAGTTCATGACCTCCATCTAGTGCGGCATAGCGAAACCGAACAAAAACAGAGCTTAAACAATTATCATTGTAGTTCGACAACTCGCCACTAAGCGCTGCACAGAATTCTAGAATAATCTATGTGTGTGCAAACGGGAGTGTGGGACCACTGATTTACCTATTGAACACTTCTATTTTGTACTAGCTGTTACCCGCGGCTCCGTCCGCTTGAATTCATATACCTATAAGGATATAAGAAATTTCTTAGGTCATTTTTACATCTTGGGTTAAACTTAATGGAGTTTTCGTTTTAGATATTTTTAAAAATACGATTTATACGTACTTTAATGAATAAAGGGAATAATAATGTTCATGATAATTATAAAAACCTTACAACATTAGTACATAATATACATATATAGTTTATAGATGTTAATATTGTTAACTAAAGGAAATTAAGAAATGCACGTTTTGTATATTTTATTTAATCAAAATAATCAGGGTAGCTAGTTTACAATCAAAGTGAATTTCTGAATACTCGGTACTGAAAATATTAAATCTATAATATAAAAATTAATAGTTAAATGTGTTGGTAAGCGCATAACTCAACAACACCTGGACCAATTTGATCGGTATTTTGAATATAGTGGTCTCGCTATAATGATGAAAAACATTAATTTGAAATAGGCATGATATTTTTTTAAATAAGGCCATCTCTCGGATTATGGCAAAATCATTTATAAAACTTAAATGATTTGGCCTTACACCAACAGATGGCCCAATGTTTTTATATTGAATTTTAGCGAAATAAACTATTTTTTTAATAAAATAACATGTTTGGAATTACTAATGACCTCGGGTGAAATTATTGTAGTGAAATGTTCATGAAATGGATAGAGATATTATTACAACTCTTTTATATGTACGACAAAGTTACATATTTCTATTCTATACTAGATGGATCTGTCAAGATATTTTTTTCTAATAATGAAAATAAAAATATAGCGAACTTACTGATGAAATGTTATATCACTAAAATGCTTTAATTGCTTATCTGTATAATTAGTACACCCTTACACCGCACACTTCATTCTTAAACCACGTTTAAGGTCTTCGCACATTATAACAACTCCACGCCAACGCGGCAGCAACTCTACTCACACTCTCGATGAGTAGTCAACTAGTTGATCCACCCAATGGTCACTAGTGGACAACGCGGTGTCAAGGAGTGGCCAACGCGGTGCCAACGAGTGGGTTATTCAACAGACAACTCGTCTAACCTCAGTTTTCGGTTAAATTTTGTCCAAAGAAGTCGTGTTGCTTATGAAATGTCGAACTTTACATTCAGTGAACTGGCGATTATAGCTATTATATTTGATAATGAAAATGAACGAAACAGCAGGAAAAGAAGATATTGGGTACATGATATGTTGCGACAAAGGAAATCAGAAGGGGAATATTGGAATATCCGGAAACGTCTGCTAGATGACGAAGAAAAATGCTATATCTATTTCCGTATGCCGAGATACTTGTTTTATTATATACTTAATATTATTGAGGACGACATCTACAAAAGAAACACGCGATTTAGAGAAGCTGTATCACCGGAAGAAAAGCTGGCAGTGACATTAAGGTAAGCAATAAGAAACTTTTTTATAATTTATATGTATTTATTTATATATCAAGTTAAAGGATAAATCAAAGCAAAGCAATTTTACTTTAATTGTGTTAAGAAGAACCATCAACCCTCGATTCTTCCATAGGCGTTGTATTTTGCTGTTGGGTTTTGCCTGCATTTAGGTTTTGAGTTGTGTAGCTACTACCGATAGTACCTGCATTTAGGTTTTGAGTTGTGTAGCCAGAAGTTCCTGGTGCAAAAAAATCATCATAGTAACAGTTTCGATTATTTTGCAGTTCTTGTATTTCAGCTTCCGAAACTAAATTAAAAATTCTTGACTTTAAAAGTGCTTGATTATAGGTAGATAATTTTTTTACTGTGCTAGAAATACTTAAAAAAAATTTATCCATTTCGTCATTCTGCTTTCCATCTTCATCGTTTTTTTTTTTAATAAATATTCCATTAAAACCGCCGATGCACTTGTTTCTTGCAATTTCTTTCGTTTTGTCGTTTTTGGAATGTCAGGAAACACTGATCTAGATGAATCGTACATAGACACCGAAGATTCAGGACGCTCCGAGATAATTGACGAGTCTTGAGATTCTTCATTATTAGTCACATTGGCAAGAATTTCCGCAGCAGATAAGCTATTTTCATCATCACCATCATCTGTGTTGTCCACTGACGTCACTGTAGACCGTTCTTTATAATGTGGTAATAAAAAAGACATTTCAGTTTCATATTGCCATTTTTTATTAGTATTAGCACTCTGACCACTTTTAGTTGCTTTCTTTTTAATGGCTCTTCTATGATATTCCCTTAAGTTTTGCCATATCTTCTTACATTCTGACGCTGTAACAAAATAATATAAATATAAAGAAAAAATGGTTGTTTCAGGTACTTGATTAGTGGCTGTTCATTTAGGACTATGAGTTCAAGCTTTCGGTTAGGCGAAAGTACCATCCGGTCGATATTAAAAGATGTGTGCAATGCGATTATAAATACAATGAAGGGGAAGTTCATGCCCACACCTACTACCGAAGACTGGAAAAGAATCGCAGATGGTTTCAATAAAAAATGGAATTTTCCAAACTGTATAGGTGCCATCGACGGCAAACATGTAAACATAATTGCCCCTCCTAGCAGCGGCTCGCTATTTTTTAATTATAAAAAACACTTCTCTATCGTCCTCATGGCTGTCGTCGATGATAAATACAGATTTATAGCTGTCGATATAGGGGCCTATGGCAAGAATAGTGATGGCGGAATTTTGGCATCGTCAAGATTAGGAAGAGCGATTGAAATGAATACATTTAATATTCCAACTGACACACCATTACCTGGTACTGAAATAATAATGCCACATGTTTTTGTAGCCGACGAAGCGTTTCCTTTAAAAAGGAATTTATTGCGACCATATCCACGTTCAAGTGGCATTTCAGAAAAGGAAAGAATATACAATAATCGCTTATCGCGAGCTCGCAGAGTAGTTGAAAACGCGTTCGGCATCTTATATCAAAAATTTGGAATTTATAATAAGAATTTGCATTTACACCCAAAATATGTTGATATTGTGGTCTTTGCGACGTGTATTTTACACAATGTCATGCGGTGTTATAATATACCATCCGATGATGAAGTCAACACAAGGCAGAGTTCGGCCAATAATGATGATGAACAGAGATTACTAAGTAATCTAAGTACAATTCCAGAAGATATAAGTGAATCTTCGGCATCTGCTTTTGAAACTCGTGATATGTTTGCAACTTATTTTCAATCTCCCGAAGGACGAGTTCCGTGGCAGCATTTAATATAGATCATGGATAATTAATATGTAATAATCGTAAGAAGTTGGTTATAATATTATTGGCTTATTAAGAATATTAAACAAGTTTCTATACTAAGCTGGGATTTTATTACTGATTACCTATATTAAATAAACGTAAGGCACTTTATTATAACATACAGAAACCCAAACTAAAAATAAAATATATATGACGTAGATTTAATATTTTATATCAGTAAATTCTGGGATTTTATATTACTGTATGTGAAAAAACTAATTTTTACGATAAACCAAGATTTTTCGAGTGTCCAAGTAGAAAATCGTAGGTACTGTTAACTGTACAATAACATACCTACTTTTTGGATGTAACAGGTTGAATTAAATTTTCTCAACAATGTACTTTAATGAAAGACTTATAAGTTTTAACATTATTTTTAATATCTATTAGAATCACACATATTTATTTGTTCGATAGCTGAATTTCTGTAGATTATGGCAAAATCAATAACTCAATACCAACACTGAAAACGTCACAAATAGAAATTAATTATGTTAATAGTATTTTATGCAATAGTTGTATAAGAGGGTTCAAAAATGGTGAGTGGCGTGGTGAGTGTTAATGCAACGTCGCATACAAAACTTTTTCTACGACTAGGGATTAAATATAACAAACACAGCAATACCGCATAATTAAGAGCGGGAAGTTGTATAGTCACATATGACAGTTAGTTTTTGTAAAATTCAATTGCAAAAAAGACTAGATAGACTTTTTTGCAATTGAATAAGACTAGCTTTTATATAGGTGTTCGGGACTATATAATTAACAGATAAATGTACCGGAGTAGAAAAAAATTCTTACCTGGTTGCGACAATACAATAGCGATTTCATTCCATGCCTTTTCCTTCTTATGTACGTCACTATATTTCGGATCACGAAGGTCGTATAGTAGCGGATATTTTCGCACTTCTTCTATCAACTTTTCTTTCTGCATGATTTTCGAAAAATATCACCGTGTACCGCCAACGTGCACTCCGTCCTTCGATTCTATAGTGAATGATGGCGGGCGGGGGGAAGGCACGGGGCGGACGGGTGGGCTGGCAAATGGTTGCCCGTCACGCGTCAGTCGCAAACGCATAGTCGTTACGTGGACAACGTGTGGTCGTTGCGTGGACGACGTATGGTCATTGCGTGACAAACGTGTCGGGGTTGACCTCTAGTGTACGATGCGTAGGCCACTCGTTGTACACTACTTTATAATCATTTTTTGAAATTGAACCTTGAACATATGATACAGGGCTTAAATTTCAATGTCTAGCATAGAGTCGAGTCGCCGGTGAGTTGTTATAATGTGCGAAGACCTTTAGGCAATTTTTAGTCCGGCATAACATCCATTTAAGGAGTACCCCCATGGTAAAAAAAATCTTAAAAGGGAGAGATCCGGTTCTTAGCATTCCATGGATTCACCGTGCGGTCGCCGGGTCCATAGCGTGGTACAGAGAGGAACACTGTGACGGCGGCGCCTGGGACTTGCGACCCAGGTGTAGGTTTAGGGTGGCCACCTTGTGATGCATCAGCGCTCACCTCCACCGTCAGTCGTGTTCCCCCCTCTACCTATCCAAATTTGGTAAGATCCTATCAACGCCGTTTTAGATATTCGTTTGAGTAAAGAGCTTACTGAAGCTCTTGGCAATCCGAGGTCTTTAAATAAGTTATACAGGGATTTAGCTGGAATTTCCCCTGCTCCTACTTCTACGGCGTAGAGTTTAACCACATAGCCACATAGCCATTTTTGGTTAACTCGTTGGTCAAGTCAAAGTATTTGTTTATTTTTATAGCGTGGTCTTTAGGTATGTTAGTTTCCCACGGTACTGTGAGTTCTACTAGTACTGCACGCTTTTGCTGTTTTGAAAATAGGAATATATCGGGTCTGGATGACGAGGCACAAACATCCTCCGGTATTTTATAGTGTTTCTGAATACAGTTTAGCTTACCCAACGTAAACAAAACCGCACTCTTTTGCAGCTGTTTGAATGGACTGTCTGTTTTTTACCAGCACAATAGCCCGTAGCATGTCTTCTTTGGTATGGTTCCAATTTTTCGCTTTGCAGTTTTGATTCGCCCCATTCTGAAGCAATAATAATGTAAATGTCTTATCATAGTCAACCGTGCAAAAAAAATATATGTAGATTGAGGGATTTTGAGTAAATAAATTAATTTAGCCGCGCTTGAGAACTTCACTTTTATTTTCAATCTTAATAATTATAGTTCACTCCGCACACTTCTTTACGTCTTCCGTCGTCTACACTCTCGCCATTCGTCTCCTCTCTCTCTCTCACACACCCGTTCTTCCTTCCATTCACTCAGTCCTTGTGTTCTGATACAACATTCATATTTATCAATCCCACATATATTTTCATAAATAGATTTAATAAATATATGAAACATAAAAAAGTATAATAATTGATTTAAAATGGAAAATACGTACAAACTAAACATTGCAATACGAAGGTGGTACACAGTGAACCGGTTCACTGTTCAAGCTACCCCCGTGGTTCACTGTGTACTACATCCACCATGCGATACTTTACGTTACGCAAAAAAAAAAACAGAAAGATTTATAGTAGATACAGTATTCGTAAACGGTAAACAGACAGTCCAACAGACGTAGGAAAAAAATGACTCCGAAAGTAATAACCTAGTCGTAATAGGCGAAAAAGATAGGACGCACCAGTGTTACCAACCCTACTGTTTTAACAGTAGATTTACTGTTTTCACATTGATCTCCCTGTTTTATGTTTCATTCCTAATATTTACTGTTTTTATACTAGCGTTCAGTGCAACTTATTACACTATGCAAACACTTTTTGATAACCACTACGTAATAAAACGCAATGACACTAGATGGTAATATCTTTTCTGGTCGGTATTCAAGGGAATTCCCCGACCTAATTTTAAGTGATTGACAATCATATTTTTATGTACGGGGAAATCCCAGTTAATGAATAACAGATATAGCCCGTCAAGAAAGTCGTGACAATTGAGGGTGACGCTGCTGCGCTTAACAAACTAACAACTGAACAGTCTTGATCTGTTGCTTTTTCTTTCTTCGCTGTATAATAAATGTACGTTTGCCGAATTAAACATAAGTCATAAATCGAAATCAACGAGTCATTTAGTTTGGAAGTCGTGGAGTGTTGTCGATACATACAAAGAAAACCTTCAGGACCATTACGTTGAATTCCCAATATGTTGAATTCTCTGAAAGTTGTATTCCCATTATGTTGAATCTCAATAAGTTGAATACCAATAAGTTGAATGTTCTGAAAGTTGGATTCACTCTAGATATCATTATGATAAAATGAAAAAAAAAAAAAACAATTTGGTATGCATCAAACTTATATTTAAATCAACTTATCTCTAAGATGTCATTAGACTAAAACTTGGTGCTTTAATTCTTTTTAAAAAGCAAGTTTTAGTCTAAGGAAAGTTATTTCTTTAAGAAAATTTAATGGCGATATATCACATTTACGTTTCTTTATTTTTTTTTTAAGTTTTGAATATTTTTCATCAAAACATAGATCTCTGAATCTCCAATTCTTTTGAAAAAAAAAAACAACTACAGAAAAAAACTTTTTACACACTATTTGCATTAAGATTAACTGTATTTCTAAGAAAAATATGACTTATAGGTGTGAACATTTTATTCTGAGTTGTCATTACAACAGATAGAATTGAGCTTAAGATTTCAAACTAGTATTTTTTCTTTTGGTTTATCAGATATTTTTATGTAGAGTAGAATTTTATGTAGAGTTATGAAATAGTTTACATGTAAAACACTAATATTATAAATAAAAATGCATAATACTTTAAGGTTTTGTTTCATTTTATATTATACAAATATCTATTTAATAAAACATCTTTAAAATAATCTTCATAAAACCTGTGCACTTTACTTAACATATCTATTATAAATGCTTCATTTCTATGTATTTATATAATACAAAAATCGGCTATTGTATACACATAAAAGTAGGCAGTTTTCTAGCCACTATACAGCAACTGGCCTTGAATTTGATAGTAATAATCATGTTTTTTATTCAGCCTAAATTCTCCAGTTTCCTCGCGCAGATATAAATATGCTACACTTTCTCATGTTATTTGTTTATTCCCTGCACTATATGGACATTTCACTTTTAACAGTTCCTCTGATCCTATTAATCCATCTGGATTACAGCCCAAGTATTGATGGTGTGCATGAATGATGATGCCACATTTTTAAACTTTTAGCCCTGTTTTTTCATGAAAACAATTTATTGCATCTTTTTCATATTTATATTATTTCAAAATAACCATGTTCTGCATACATAGCTTTTATGTAAGCTGGTTTTGATAAATGTGTTATTGCCATGTTTCCTTTTCCTTCCTGAACAGTGAAATTAATAATTAAATTTCGGAAGTTCTCCCTATACTTTTCTTTGTTATTGTTTTCACATGACACTTTCAAGCGGGTTAAAGTTTTTTAAATCTTCTCCATGTTTAATTTTCAGCTGCAAATCTTCAGCTTTCACTGGATGATGTACTTGAGGCCTGAGTCCTGATTCTCTTTTTTATGGAAGAATCTAAAAGTATATGAATACCAAAACATGTTTGCACTGTCCATAAGGTCTGAGGCAGCTGTGGGTCTCGTGGTGGCTCTGCACAAATCCGAAGCCTTGTTCTTTCATGGCCCTCGGCGCAGCCCACACCCGGGATCCAGCCTGACAGTAGGAGGTACTCCCATCGACATCAAGCCCCGGTCGAAATACCTGGGGTTCAACTTGAGGGGCCCGGAGGACTCAAGCAGGAGACTCTACGCGGGTGTCGTGCGGTCTATGGCCCTATACGGGTGCCCCGTGTGAGCGGACACTGTTACGTGCGCCGCAGCAGAGGATGGCCTCCAGGGCAATTAGGGGATACCGCACGATATCCTTTGAAGCGGCGAGTCTCCTAGCCGGATCGCCACCGTGGATCATGGAAGCGAGATCCCTTGCGGCACTGTATCGGTTCCGTAAGGAGGTGCGAGAGCGGGGATACGATCCCGGCTCCACAGGATCATGGTGGCGGAGTGGGAGCGACGACTTTAGCAACCACGCGCAGGGCATGCCGTCATTTTTTTTATATCGTGCGAAAAATCCCCATGGATACCACCCCCACGGAGCCGGTGGAGGCGGTTATGTCGGACTCGAACCGACTAAAACGCACGCCGTCTTGGGTCCTTGGTTGCCGGAGGTGAGATTGCCAAAAGCATATCTCTCGCACCCCGGCAGACCCAGGACCATCTCCTTCGAGATGGCCCACTTCGGGTTGTGGGGACCACAATGTCCCCCTTCTAGCCCCGGTTACTTCTTCTGCTAGGGTGACAGGCGGCTCCACCGGTCACCCCCAGGCCAGCGCTCATGGAGGACGGATGTCGTTCTGCGACCTTCGACGTCCGGTTCGCCTTCGCTCTGCGCGGGCTTCCCGTGCCCGGAGTCTAGTCCAGACCCGACCGGCCGCCTCCTTCTCGAGCATTACTTGCTCGCAGAAGGAGGCAGCCGCACCCCAAGCGTTCGCGCATCTTACCATCGCTGTGAGCAACGTGGCGAGTGTGAGGATTCCCACCCCCAGAGCCGCCACTAGGACCCGCCTCGGCGTGTCCCACGCCGGGCACTCGGTCAGCGTGTGCAGCTCTGTATCCTCGCTCGCATCACAGTGATGGCACTCGGACGTTGGCTCCTTCCGGATCCGACACAGGTAACTCCCGAAACACCCGTGTCCGGTAATCACCTGCGTCAGCCCGTACGAGAGGCTGCCATGTGGCCTCTGTAGCCACTCCTCCATGATGGGTCTTACCGCCGCTATCACGGCGTGCCCTAGGGCATGCATGCGCAACGTCCGAGTGCCATCATAGCGACGTGAGCTCTCAAGTTCATTGTTTAGGACTGGAGACGCTACCAGAAATTCCCCCTAATGTAGTTTAAAGTGCTGTCAATAATGATTCCAAGGGCGACGCAGTGATAGACTTCACCCGTGTTTCAAATTATTCACGGCTTATACGTTCTGTAGCTTATGTTTTAAGATTTGTTAATTCATGTAGGAAAATCTATCCTACCACTGATTATTTATCACAAGATGAATTACAAAAAGCGCTAAATGTTGTCGTAGTTCAAAGTCAATCAGAAACCTTTTTCTGAATATAAATTATTGTTAAATAACGGCAGTTCACCAAAAAAGAGTGCCCTTTTCAAGTTAAATGTATATTTAGACCAAAATAAGATAATGAGAGTAGGAGGACGTCTCGATAATTTGTGTGTTTGTATATGCTAAAAGGCATCCTTAGTATTACAGTCCACACATAACTTCACAAAACTACTGTTTGATTTCGAACACATAAAGTTAATGCACGCTGGCCCCCAATCCCTATTAGCTTCTATTCGAGAAACATACTGGCCTATAGGATTTATAGCTCGAAGAGGTAAGCCCGCTGTTATTTGTTTCGGACAATTGTACTTCATTTGTCGGTGCTTGTAACGATATTAGTAAGTTTTTACAATCGAATAGTTTGTCATTGAAAGTAAGAAAGAAAATACGTTTTATTTAATAGAATACAGCGCACATTTTCTATAAATATTTTGATTACATAACAACAAATCTTAAAAACAAAATTATACAAAAAATAAATAAAAAGGAGCATTATATTTAAAACTTACATATTGTCAGTGGTAACTAGGTAGCATAGACCAAAGACATAGACTTTTTATACACCCTTACCTCCCCACCAGCCCGACAGTGAATGACAGTGACATTATAGTGTGACGTGTGACGTCTCCACTGACGTATCATGACGTGTCACAAAACGTGGCAAGTAACTCAAATACATATGTCTAAGTCTGTGTTAGCAAGTGGCAAAGTGTATTATAGCATAGGTTACCGATTGTTTAGTTTGCGGTTTATACGTAATAAAGATGTACACTGTATTCATAAATAGGTTTGGATACTCAGCATACACTGTGATGGTTGCGGTCCACCACAGTACTGGTTTTCAGATCCAACCTCAGATGCCGCCTGACGCCATCAAGCAATATCGCGTCATCTATCTAATGATACGAATTATGGTTATTATTTATATTGCAATACAAAGAAACAAAAACAAAAAAAACAATGTTCCACATGATAGGGTGAGTAATTACAAGGATTTTACAAAGGTACATCAAAACATTTGAAGGACATTTCACAGGCAGGGTACCCAATTCTTCCCTTTCCCATTGCAGGCCCATTGGGTGAAAGCACAGCAAACGATGGTATTCGTTTTCATTTTATACCCGCGTACACCCCGCATTTTGGTGGTCTCTGGGAAGCAGGTGTAAAGTCAACAAAGTTCCATCTTCAAAGAGTGTTGGGCAATTGTAATCTCACATTTGAAGAGCTTAACACCACGCTTACGAAGATTGAAGCCATATTGAACTCTCGTCCGCTAACGCCGCTATCTTCAGATCCAGCCGATTGCACCCCCCTTACGCCAGGTCACTTCCTCACTCATGAAGGGATGCCTTGAAACTTGATTCCTTAGTAGTGATTAAGGAGGATAATTTTCCTCCTCTAAATTGGAGACTGGGAATAATTGTGGCTGTTCACCCTGGAACAGATGGCATCGCGCGTGTTGCTGATATAAGGACGTCTTCTGGGGTCGTTCGGAGGGTATTTAACAGAATCTCTCCATTGCCTGTATCGTCTGAGTCTGGCGGAAACCTTTGTTACAACGCCCGGGGGCATGTTAAAGCGTCAAACCGTCTGAAACATTCATACTCGCAACGACAGGTGCAGCGGTATATGCACTATGTTAATACTCTCAGGTCCCGCTTGTGTCGGTAGTTTTAATTATATTTTAAGTTTTTGAAAATGGTTATTGACTTTTGAGCTTTTGCACTGAATACAAGTCTTGTTCACACCTCTGAATTTTATTTGCCGAAAACCAAGTCCATTTTCGTACAGACGTATAATCACATACAAAATTCTCCAAAACGCATTGGAGATTTCAAAACATTTCAAGCATTCACAAATATAAAACCACACAAATTACTCCACCCTAGCCAAACCAGATGGTTGTCGCTTATTGAAGTAGTAAATAGGCTTTAGGAACAACTACCAGCAATAAAATTGTATTTTCAAGCTGCTGTTCATGTAGATTGATTACTTTCTGCGCAATCAATTACAACCGAATTGTACCTAGAGTTTTTGCAATTTGCATTGCCTATATCTACCGATCTCAATAAAGAAATGCAATCAGAGACCCCGAAATTATATTAACTATATAACTAAATTTTGAGCGCATACACAACTATTTTGGAATGCTACGTACAAAGTGAATATTTGGATCTCACTGAACAAGAAAAACATGAAGCACAAAATATTTTCGACGCTAAAAAAACTAAAATATTAAACAGTAACTTCTCGAGTCAGCAGAAACATTTACCGTTGCAAAATATATACGTTGGTGAAATGGTGTCAAATTTGATCAGAAGAAAGAGAGAAAATGGAGAACTATAGGAAGAACGATATATATATATATATATATATATATATATATATATATATATATATATATATATATCGTTGGAACAGAAACCGATAAATCACATTTGCATTTTTTGTGGCAAAATGTAAAAATATTGTCAAGTCAATGGTTTTCGAATTTAGAATTAAACGAAATGTATACATTTATTGGTGTTGGCAACCTAAATTCTGCATTCGTGACTATGGTACCTATAGTTATAAAAAAAAAGAAAATGGATATATCTGTTACTGATGGATTTATCGGTTTTTGATAAAACACTTTAGGCTATATCGGAATTTGATAAAACGCTAGTAGGTATATGAGAGCATGATAAAATGCCGTTTAGGTGGTCGCCAATCAAACAACTTTTAAAATTGAATGAATTTTTACAGCATTAAGTATGCTAACTATACATTCCCAACGTGTTCAACTTTTAAAATCACATACTTTAATTAAAGTTTAATAGCTACGTCTTATCTTAGAAGGAAAACTTAACTATTATGGCTATTTCTGGTTCTAGGCAATCGCAATCAGAATCATGATCATGTTGTTCATGGCTGTCAGGAACATCTGCTTCTGTATTAACAGAGTCAGTGGAATTTTCACTCAATATTTTTATGTACCAAGAAAAAGTTTCACCTTTCTCCCAGCCGTCACCAAATTGTTTTATCATCAGCGACTTTACGTCCGCTTTTTTCGGAGCACTTACGTACTTAATTACTACTTAATTAACAATAAGTACATAATCTAGCGATAATACCGTGAAGATAAAAGAAAAACTGTAGCTACTTTACTGTACACCATAAAAGATGCACGAAATTACAGAGAATCACATACTCGCAAAACATCTAGATCACATACGAACAAAGATTTAGTAACCATCTTGTTGTTAACATCAGATCCGTTGATGTCAACAATAAGATCTAGAAATAAACAAAAGATAGATGTAGAAGACCCCGTTTTAACTGAATATTTTAACCTGGAGTAAATGATTTTGATTAACATTAATAGTATAACACTCACCGGGATATTTACCATGTTTATAATTGGTATTTGGTAACCGATATTTCGGCGCTGTTACAAGCGCCATGATCACGGTGTACTGACGACCGCCGAGCTAGTTGTTATTGGGCAGACCGTATCTGTCTACCCTCTTCCGCACTCGTTTATGACGCGCGTCGTCCCTACCACTGTCCGCGTTCTCGCACTGTACTCGATCGCGTTTTTGACATACAACACTCACTGAATCGACTCGCACGGGTTTTGAAATTGTAGGTCTTGTGAACATTCGAATCACTGGATGCCAGACACTCGACAGTTGAAACCCATCTTCCCGGTTGAAGTTCTTGTATTTTTTAATTTCAATTGCTTCTTTCACCATTCTGGGTATGTAGTGGCGTTCTGTCGAGAGAATCTGAGGGCTGTGTAGCTCAATCCAGTGATTCGACCCTTCCTCCAGCAGGTGCTGAGCGATAGCCGATTTCTGTGGCTCGTTGTTTTTGACCGCCCTGATGTGCTCCTTGATCCGGCATGAGACAGTGCGTTTGGTCTGGCCTATGTAGGAGCTCCCACAGTTGCAGTCAACTTTATAGACACCTGGACGTTCTAAAGGAAAACTGTCTTTAGGTGTGCGTAGGTATTGTGACAGCTTTTTGAAAGGAGTGAAGATAGTTTTTATTGAGTACTTCTTTAAAATGTTGGCGACCTTATCTGTCACTCCTTTCATGTATGGTAAGTACGCAGGTTGTCGTTCGCTCAGCACCTGCTGGAGGAAGGGTCGAATCACTGGATTGAGCTACACAGCCCTCAGATTCTCTCGACAGAACGCCACTACATACCCAGAATGGTGAAAGAAGCAATTGAAATTAAAAAATACAAGAACTTCAACCGGGAAGATGGGTTTCAACTGTCGAGTGTCTGGCATCCAGTGATTCGAATGTTCACAAGACCTACAATTTCAAAACCCGTGCGAGTCGATTCAGTGAGTGTTGTATGTCAAAAACGCGATCGAGTACAGTGCGAGAACGCGGACAGTGGTAGGGACGACGCGCGTCATAAACGAGTGCGGAAGAGGGTAGACAGATACGGTCTGCCCAATAACAACTAGCTCGGCGGTCGTCAGTACACCGTGATCATGGCGCTTGTAACAGCGCCGAAATATCGGTTACCAAATACCAATTATAAACATGGTAAATATCCCGGTGAGTGTTATACTATTAATGTTAATGACCATGTCAATCTCAAATCAGATTTTGATTAAAATATATTTATGTATAAAATTTTCTTTGTGTGTGTGTGTGTGTGAATATCAAACGATTTATAGGAAACATGGGGTTGTTTTATTGCTGGAATAAGATTGGGGCTTGAAGGATGTGAAGTCTTTGGAAACATATTATAAAAAACTTGAAGGGATGAGGGACTTACAACGTATTCACTTGAAAAAATACAATGCTATTCAGGGACGAGGAACAAGGACACAAACTAAAACCCTATATGAGGTGAGAGCGTTCCGAAATTTGGTAAACGAGTCCGATAACGATAGAACACATTTTAGCCTACTGAAATCAAGAAAGACACATCCATCATCAATGGCACCACTAAATTTAAAAAATTGTCTAAGTGCTCCGAAAAAAGCGGACGTAAAGTCGCTGATGATAAAACAATTTGGTGACGGCTGGGAGAAAGGTGAAACTTTTTCTTGGTACAGAAAAATATTGAGTGAAAATTCCACTGTCTCTGTTAATACAGAAGCAGATGTTCCTGACAGCCATGAACAACATGATCATGATTCTGATTGCGATTGCTTAGAACCAGAAATAGCCATAATAGTTAAGTTTTCCTTCTAAGATAAGACGTAGCTATTAAACTTTAATTAAAGTATGTGATTTTAAAAGTTGAATACATTGGGAATGTATCGTTAGCATACTTAATGCTGTAAAAATTCATTCAATTTTAAAAGTTGTTTGATTGGCGACCACCTAAACGGCATTTTATCATGCTCTCATATACCTACTAGCGTTTTATCAAATTCCGATATAGCCTAAAGTGTTTTATCAAAAACCGATAAATCCATCAGTAACAGATATATCCATTTTCTTTTTTTTTATGACTATAGGTACCATAGTCACGAATGCAGAATTTAGGTTGCCAACACCAATAAATGTATATATTTCGTTTAATTCTAAATTCGAAAACCATTGACTTGACAATATTTTTACATTTTGCCACAAAAAATGCAAATGTGATTTATCGGTTTCTGTTCCAACGATATATATATATATATTCTCCATTTTCTCTCTTTCTTCTGATCAAATTTGACACCATTTCACCAACGTATATATTTTGCAACGGTAAATGTTTCTGCTGACTCGAGAAGTCACTGTTTAATATTTTAGTTTTTTTAGCGTCGAAAATATTTTGTGCTTCATGTTTTTCTTGTTCAGTGAGATCCAAATATTCACTTTGTACGTAGCATTCCAAAATAGTTGTGTATGCGCTCAAAATTTAGTTATATAGTTAATATAATTTCGGGGTCTCTGATTGCATTTCTTTATTGAAATCGGTAGATATAGGCAATGCAAATTGCAAAAACTCTAGGTACAATTCGGTTGTAATTGATTGCGCAGAAAGTAATCAATCTACATGAACAGCAGCTTGAAAATACAATTTTATTGCCGGTAGTTGTTCCTAAAGCCTATTTACTACTTCAATAAGCGACAACCATCTGGTTTGGCTAGGGTGGAGTAATTTGTGTGGTTTTATATTTGTGAATGCTTGAAATGTTTTGAAATCTCCAATGCGTTTTGGAGAATTTTGTATGTGATTATACGTCTGTACGAAAATGGACTTGGTTTTCGGCAAATAAAATTCAGAGGTGTGAACAAGACTTGTATTCAGTGCAAAAGCTCAAAAGTCAATAACCATTTTCAAAAACTTAAAATATAATTAAAACTACCGACACAAGCGGGACCTGAGAGTATTAACATAGTGCATATACCGCTGCACCTGTCGTTGCGAGTATGAATGTTTCAGACGGTTTGACGCTTTAACATGCCCCCGGGCGTTGTAACAAAGGTTTCCGCCAGACTCAGACGATACAGGCAATGGAGAGATTCTGTTAAATACCCTCCGAACGACCCCAGAAGACGTCCTTATATCAGCAACACGCGCGATGCCATCTGTTCCAGGGTGAACAGCCACAATTATTCCCAGTCTCCAATTTAGAGGAGGAAAATTATCCTCCTTAATCACTACTAAGGAATCAAGTTTCAAGGCATCCCTTCATGAGTGAGGAAGTGACTGGCGTAAGGGGGGTGCAATCGGCTGGATCTGAAGATAGCGGCGTTAGCGGACGAGAGTTCAATATGGCTTCAATCTTCGTAAGCGTGGTGTTAAGCTCTTCAAATGTGAGATTACAATTGCCCAACACTCTTTGAAGATGGAGCTTTGTTGACTTTACACCTGCTTCCCAGAGACCACCAAAAAGCGGGGTGTACGCGGGTATAAAATGAAAACGAATACCATCGTTTGCCCAATGGGCCTGCAATGGGAAAGGGAAGAATTGGGTACCCTGCCTGTGAAATGTCCTTCAAATGTTTTGATGTACCTTTGTAAAATCCTTGTAATTACTCACCCTATCATCACCCATCACCCACCTATTACATTGGGACCTAAACAAAAACTGGCGAAATGTGGGTGCTAGCACCTCTGCCTACCCCTTCGGGGAATACAGGCATGAATTTATGTTATGTTAATTTCAAAGTCAACTATCATTGTAAGTAGTCCAATCAGGCAAATTTTTCATCAATGATATAAAAGTCGTTCATAAGACCTTTCTTGTCTATTATTATTATGTTTGAAAAATTTTCGTCGCCATTCATACCCCCATGTACACACATCAAAAAAAGTTACGATCATCAAAAAAAACGAGCTGTCTCAGTGCAAAAAGCTATTAACCTGTCTTCAAGTTCATTGTCATCGTCAAATAACAAAAAGTGAAGTTTAATTTTTGCAGGAATTTTGACATCTTCGCATCTAGATACATGTGTTTTGGGCACTTTTAGTTCACGATTCCTCCCAATGTAAAGTGTGAAAGGTTTGAAAATTACGGTATAGCATTTAATAACTCGTAACCTCATCCTTAGCTGCTTCAAAAGCTTCTTCATATACTTGGGCATAGGTGTACTTGTGTTCGGTGCTGCTTCCTTGCAAAGATTTTTCATCTACATAATTTCAAGTTTTACTATATATGGTTGACATATGTGGACCGATTCAAGCAAAATTTTGATGTCATTATTGTTCTCCAAAATTTTAATACACTGACAGACTCATAAACTGCATCAAAGTAATAGACGACTTTGAAATAAATATTTTAACCAAGTATGCATACTTTCTATACAGATTTAAATTGAAACCTCTAGATTGGTTCGTGAACTTTAAAAAAGCGTAGGGTCATATCTTTAAGTTTAAGTTTATGTACTGAAGACTTTTTTTGAAGAAAAAACAGAAATTTAAGAAAAATTGGTTTAATTAAAAAATTGGTTTTAACAATAGACACAAACTTTATGCAAGGGTTTATTTGTGTTTTAATAAGGTGTATTACCCCCACGTGCCCTTATTACGGATTCTAATCGGTTCCGCATAGATTTTATAAGGGTTTTTAAAAGATCTTGCGGAATATTGTCCCATTCTTCTGAAAGTGCTGTTCTTAGTGCTGCCACTGTCGTGGGCGAAGGGTTTCTCGCATATACAGCTCTTTTTAAATTGTCCCAAACATGCTCGATGGGATTAAGATCCGGGCTGCGTGCTGGCCAATTCATTGTACGTATCCCAACCTCTTCGCAATAATGTTGAACTTGTGCAGCTGCATGCGGCCGGGCATTATCCTGCATTAAAGTAAAATTTTCGCCTATGAATCCCATGTAAGGCACCACGTGATCTTCTAATATCTCTGTTATGTAGCGATGTGCTGTCAAACCCCTCTATTACCGTTTTGACGGACCATGTCTATGAACACAAGTTCTGTTCGCCCGTTCATCGATATGCCACCCCAGACCATTCATGAACCGCCTCCAAAAGGAACACGCTCCTCAATGCAACTTTGAGCATATCGCTCCCCACGTCGACGATAGACTCTTCTGCGACCATCTGCACCATATAAACATGTCCTACACTCGTCCGTGAACAATACAGAGGCCCACTGCTCTTCTGTCCAATTCAGGTGATGACGCGCAAATCTTAAGCGAGCTTGTCTGTGAGCTGTAGACAACTTTGGACCATTTGCTGGTCTAAAAGGGGTGATATCCGCTTCCTTTAACCTTCTTCTTATTGTTCGTGCACACACGTTTACTCCACGCACTTCATTAAGCTCGGTTTTGATGTTAACTGACGTGAGGAAACGATTTCGCAGGGAAGTTATAACAATAAATCGGTCATCACGATCTGTGGTTGCTCGAGTTCTGCCTGTACCACGTCTCCTCCTGTAAGAACCTGTCTCTACAAACCTTCTGTATATTCTAGAAACCGTAGACTGGTTTAAATTTAAATTTCTACCAATCGTTCGTTGATCCAAGCCCTCCCGCACCAATGCTACAATTTGTGCCGCTTGTTCGGACGAAGTATCCATATTATGGTTCAAAAACTCTCGATGTGTTAAAAAACTAACCCAACAATTATGCTGGTAACAATAATTCAATTGACAAAACAAAAAAAATCAATGAGAATCAATTTAAAACTTTGCTATAAATAACACGCAAATCTGATACTACAAGTAAATTTTCTTTTCCCGGCTATATTCATTTGTTTTACTGCAGTTCTATTTTTAAATTTAATTTTTTTTTTAAGATTAAGAGCCAGTCTTTCCATATTTATATAATTTAATCTAAAAAGTTTGCATACTTATTATAAAAAATCCTTTTAGAGTAAACCTGAACTTTGATGCAGTTTATGAGTCCGTCAGTGTAGTTGCACTGCATGAATGATTACTGCATCTCCATACTGTTCCAAATTTAGATTCTCAATGACGATTGTACGTATAACCGCCTTTCACAAGCATTCGCCGTTCTTTCTGAGTTTTCGTAAATGTGATCTGAAAAGCTCATTCATGTTTTCATTAAAGTGCGGAAAATATGTTCAATAGGTATACTTAAATTAAAACAATACCCTCCTTTTAGTCAGTCAGGTAAAATATTCTTTACAAAAAAAGCTTTCAATGATAAAAGCTCCTAGGAAAGTGCCCATGTTTGTACTTGTTAATTGTGGTAAAAGACATAACACATTGTTTTTGTGGCGAGAAAAGACGCGTGTGTATGTTACCAACTCCTATTGTTGGAGTTTGAACGATTGCATTAAACCATACGTGAACTATAGGTATATGGTATTGCTGGTCGTGAAGGAGACGGCGCGGCGGAACGGGAGAGGCGGTGCGAGCGAGCGAGCCTCGCGGTTCGCGCCGCTCGCGTTGTTGTTTTACTAAATAGAGTTTTACCAGATGGCTGAGGTTGAGCTTCTGGACTTGAGCTGGCGTGTACTATGGCGGGTGTAGTAACCAGTGATGTTGGTCCGGGAGTCTCAGGATTCTGTGAATATAAATCCTTTTATTTCCACCCTTATACTGTATTGAAATACAATTTTAAAGTCAATAAATGGTTATATACTGCCTGTAGGAATGGTTCCAAAACAAGCTGACTGTCTCTCGTCGCGAAACCGTGACCACCTAAGACTTCCACCAGCCGCAAGTCTAGCGCAGATTACCACGGTAGGTTTTCTGCTCCACCTCCTGTTCGTCTTATGGATGTAGTTTGATGTGATATAATTTTCTTTATGGCACTTTTTTTCCGCCTAATATTATAAAATTATTTTTTGAAACCAATTTCTTCTTAACTCTATGTCTGTCTGTTGTGCTTACACACAAATTGATTAACTCATATTACAAACCTAAAAGTTGGAATACGTACATATACAATTATTACTATAAAATTTAAACATCATAGTCATTCTTTGATAATTTTTCTGTTTTTATCTTTTCTTGTTTTAATTGCTCCATTAATATTAGGCATCTATATCTGCCCTCCTCCTCTGCATTTTTTTTCAAAACCTTGACAAGGTCGACTTTTTCTTTTATTAGGGCATTTGCAGTACAATCAGTCTTATATTATGAGCTGCAGAGCGTGACTGCCTATAACGTTCTTGTTTATTCCAAATGAAACCATTTTTACTCGCATAGTGATCCTGTGGCTGGTCCGAATATGATTGAAGTTCAGCCATTGCAGAAAGTGCTTATGGTACTTCTACGTTTGGCTCTGGATTTTCTTCAATTGAGATGATATCTTCATCTAGGTGTTGAATATCTGGGTCAAATGTCGGATCCTCAACTTCATCATCAATATTACTAAACTCATGTTCACTTTCATCGTCCAGCCATTGCTCTACTTGTTCAGCATGGCTGCGGCAAGTTCCAGCCCATGTTCTCTTAGAAGAAAAAAAAGTGTTTGGCTCAAGATTAACATTTCAGTCAGCCATCAGTACTAAATTACTTAACTTTGTTACCGCCTTTATTCCACCTCCTAATCCTGGTAAATAGAGCTTGACTTCATGAATCAAGTCTAAAGTAACCGGTTTGGTGAGCTATATAAACCCAAAAATTCTTTGTCCGGTAACCAATTTCGAAGGCAACTTCTTGATTTCGTAGAGCCGCACTCCTCCGCCGGTACTGAAGCCTTTCTAGGGCTATTGCATGTTCCAATAAATTATTATAAAGAAATCAATCGACCACGTGTCGAAACAAATCACAACAAACGACAAATTGTAAGACGCTATGTCAGAGTTGCGTGTTTTAATGCTGCTATTTGACATTAAGGCGATTCGGATTTGGATCTGGAAAAAGACGAACCGTAAAAAACGAACCGCGCGGCGAATCGCGCTTTCCGTTACCGTTTTACGGAATGAAATCCACTTCGTATTTCAATGCGGATACGATTCGTCAAATGTGGCCTTTTAGCCCTTTAGTAATTAATAAGTAATTATCATAAGGATTTTATCTTATTTTTTTTTTGGATTTGGATTGCTATTCCTCTATGCACTGTCCCGGGTTTGCTGGAAGAAAACTCAACATTGAGTTAAGCTCGCCTTTGTACATATTATTTCTTTTCGATGTTTAAATGCCTTTGTGTACAATAAAGTATAAAATAAAATAAAAATAAAAAATATTCCTTAACTACTTTTTATTATCTGAAACAATTTCACCTAATTTAGTTTGTTAATTTCAGATTTTACAATAAATTTGGTATGCCGGGAGTAATTGGTTGCGTGGATGGCATACATATTGTTACGTGTAAAATGAGAAGCTCTATTTTAATTGAAAAAACTTTAATTAATTGATATCACTCACTAAATTGTCAAATTGTAAGTAGGTTTCTTTCTAATAAGAAAAAATGAATCAAGTAAGTCTGTAATAAGTAATAACTAAGCACATTTCTCTTTGACTCCAGATCTGCGATTCAAATTTAAATATTCTGAGTGTTGATGCAAGTTTTGGTGGGTCCAACCATGATGAATATATTTGAAACCAACACCCACTGAAACCATATTTAGAAAGTCTTGATAAATCCGTATGGCCATAATGATATGTACATATGTAGGAACTTACTATGTACATATATTAGTAGGTAGTAGGAACTTACTGCATCTCATGTCACGTCTGGTACCAGCCGTGGATGCTGGCCATCAGGTGGATGTGGCATATTTTGACTTTAGAAAGGCGTTCGACTTGGTAGACAATGACATCCTCTTGTTTAGGTTGGCTAACGTAGGATGCACACAACATACACTTGCATTTTTTCTAGCTATTTGAAGGATAGGTGTCAATATGTAGACTGTCTTGGATATGATTCAGAACCTTATTTCACCAGGTCGGGTGTGAGGCCCATCCTCTTTAATTTGACCATAAATAATATAATCTACCGGACGTAGTCAAAAATTCTACAACCTTGCTTTTCGCCGATGATTTAAAACTTATCTTTGAAATTAAGCAGCCTTCTGTCCACCTTGTTTTACAACGGGACATTGACAGGGTTGTTGAGTGGAATGGAGGCAGCAGGCTGTATTTCAATATGGAGAAATGTAGCGTGTTGGCATTTACTCACGCTCGATCTCCCAGCCATCATGAATACGGTTTGGACGGGAAAACAATAAAACGCGTTATGGAGGTTAGGGGCTTAGGAATTAACTTAGCAGCTGACTTGAGCTTCAGGAAGCACATAATAGAGGTGTGCAAAAAAGCATATAGAAATTTTTAGGGTTTATCCTGCGTCAAGCGCGTCAATACACTAACATCAAGACTCTGAAAGCACTATATATATCTGTAATAATGTTGATGTACAATAAAGAATTATCATCTATCTATCTATATGAGGCTTTAGTGAAAAGCCATCTAGAATATAATTCTATAATTTGGTCTCCTCACGAAGATAAGTACAAGTTTATGCTTGTACGAATACAAAACAAATTTGTTAGATTCATATATCTGAAACAATATGGCGTATACCCGGGATACCCAATTATTTACCCAACGTTATATGTACTTGGCATGATAGGCTATTACAAACTAGAAATGAGAAGGGTAGTTGCGTCCGCCACATACCTACTTAAAGCGTTACGCGGCACAATACACAACCCTGCTATCATTGAGGTAGCACAGCTATGTGTACCGGACGAGTATGTGGGGCGTAGGCGCCTGCTTCCGCTGCTGGAGGTGCCACGAGCGCGCACTAATCTGCGCTGCAGCGGGCGTCGTTGTCGCGCGCGCTGCGTACGCTCGATACGGTTGCCGAACAAGTTGACCTGTTCTCGTGCTCACTGAACGAACTTACAAGAGTCACATATTGCGTAGTAGTAAATAGATTGTTTAGCAAGTAGCTTTATACACCTAGTTAGTAAGATTTATTTGTAAGACTAGCTTTAAGATTTTATTTGTATACACTGTCGCATGAGGTGTTTATCTGCAATGATAGTGGTTTAAATAAATAAATAAATAAAATAAATAAATCTCTACCTTCATTATAAGTTTAATCTTCGGAATACATATTTGAAGGCTGTTGAGTCAATCATTGCTGTACCACTCCGGCTAAAAATATTCATTTTTATTACTGGGCGAAGAAAAGATTTATTTTCACAATTAATTTAAAAAAAAACCTTGTGAATCATTAACAAAATGTGCGAAGGTTAAGAATCAATTGTGTCTATCTCAGAAATTACAACTTTACAGGAGACGAAAAAAACGTTTCCAAGCTTCAGTTAAAAATGTACTAAAAATGTTTTAATTGATATAAAAGGTAAATAACTGCAAGAAAATACTGAGTATACTTAGATCGTACTAATGTTACCGCATACGAAGATATCATGAGTTAGGTGGTATTGGTTCAAATAATGTAAAATGTGTTTCAAATGTTTCTTAGATTGCTGTTATTGGAATGACACAACACGTTAAAAATCACTTTTTATTGTACTTTAATCAGTTCAATCAAAACAGTAATTTTAGAAATACTTCTTACAAATGAGGCAATGAGTCATAAAATTATGGCACTTATTTGGTAGGATTTGTTTGAGCTCCTGAAGATGTTCGAATTTAGAAGCTGTTATGACAATTGCGGTAGAACGAAGAGAGGAATAAGGAACGCCAGGATTATACCGATTTGGCCGCTGTGGTAATACAGTCCAATCATGATCAAAATGGACATTTACGTTAATAATGTTGTTCTCGTAGTTATAACTAATGGCCCGCAAGTCAGTCACAGTGGGATCACCCCTTTTGCGTCCAGGCCTTATGGACTTATAGATCCATGTACTTGCATCAGCATAATTTTTGACAAAATTATGATCTATTTGGAGCACTTCGTACGGATTTGATGGCCTTGCTTCCAAAGTAGCAGGAACGTAATCACAGGGTAAATTAATTACGCGATTTGTTAACTTCCGTTCAATGGCGCTATGAACAGAGTCGCATTCCATTTGCGTATGACCGCGCTCGAGAGACTTTTGAGTGATGCTCACCTGGTGTCTGATGCTTGGGTTAAGAAGTGCGTTTGCCATAACAACGTTTCGGTTTTGATAAGTACACCCGTCTGAATAGATGATTATGGGTATCTTCTTTTGTAAGCAATGTCGCTCTAAATAATTCACCACAAATGAAGTAAATCTGCGGCCGTTTCTGTAAACCAATAACATGTGCAATGGCGAGATACTAGGTCAAAAATCGTGAAATTATGGCATGTTAGCTTGGTTTTAAAGTATAAGGCGCTGGCTGTGGAGTAAGGGCAAACTTTGACAGACTCTAAGTCTATCGTCAGGACTAAACAGTTTCCCAAACCAGCATCCTGTTATCTTAAGCTTTTTCTTCTCTGGCTCTATTCTTTTTTATAATGTGCTCTTGATAAATGTGATCGTCAATATTACCTTCCTGGTGAGCAACACAAATATCACACATATCTTTTTTTAAGGTATATAATGCTATGTTATGTTTTTGAAATATTGTATCAAATGAATATACAGTATTGCTTATATTTATTGAACACATCAGTGACAGAACGATAAATAGGCTCTAAGTATAATTTTCGTGTATCTTTCCTTGTATAATGCGAAGACATTTTTGGAATCTTGTTCAAATAATCATTTAAAGCTAAAGTCTTGGTATTCTGTCTCCTTTCACTTACATTTCTAGAGCTCTCAGCCTGATCTAAGCTAAACATATTAGTTTTTACCCATTTCTGTAGTAGGTTTCAATGACAAAGTATTTAAAAACATCTTCTTACATACTTGGATCTTCTCAGTGTTATTTTTAGGTAAAAAATAATTTAACGTCCCTTCTCTTCGGGAATGTTTATCACCTTTAGTTTCTTGTGTAGTCTTAGTACGGTTTACAAGTCCCCTGACATACATTTTTTTTTCTTCCCAAGTAATATTTTTCCAGAAGTAGGTATGAATCGATTTACGCGTCTCTTCATCAAATCTGTCACAACTTCTAAATTTACTTTTCTTACAGAAATCAGATTTGCAAGACTCGCCCAAATGCTTCGCTAGTCTAGCCGTATCTTGGCGCATCTTTTGGTTTTGGGGCTTGGAAGAACCTAAATACTCTTCTCCACGCATTCTTTTTCATTGAGCTTTAAGTTTCTTCCATTAATTTTTCTTCGCAACATGACGACGCTTTCGACCCTCATTGACATTGCCGTATTCGTCTTCACTAGTTTCACAGTCTGTTAGCAAATCATTTGTGTTTTGAGCTAAGTAACAATCATTGTCTATATCTATTATATTATAACCGGTTACAATTGAAGGACTTGGACAAGAAACATCTAATAGTTCACTTGTTGCTGGACTGGAGAAAGACTTCTTTGTGGAAATTGTTTGATTATCTTTAGTCAACTCGTTCAATGATAAAGATTTTGTAGCACTGAATTTTAATTTAGAAATGTTTAGTTTTTCCAAAAGATCGCGCTCAAATTGATGAAGTTTGAAGCTTGGTGGTTCACGTATATTTTTCCGTATTAACGACAGTCCAGCTTTGACGTTCTTAGGCGTATCTGTAATTAAGAAGACGGGTTGAGTGACATTTACAAGGTTCCACTCGAAACTGGAAATAACTGAATGAATTTTAACGAAATTTACCACCTCCGCATTCAATATTAGTTTTTTCTTCATCTTTCAATAAACACAGGATTTTTTTGGATCTTAATCCTTGATTTATCCGATTTGGCATCTTCTGTATTGTATTTAGTGCAATTTATTTACTTAGATTTTCAAAACCATATCTGGAAATAACATCTATCTCATTTACTTTATTCTTTTGAACCAAGCTTTACACATAAATAATGTAATAATCTGAGTTCTATTAGGTTAAAAACGTAACTAAACATTAAAAAAACACAAAGTGACAAAAATATCCTAATTATTTTGACTATGTATCATTGTTTTCTAATTAAAACAATAAACAATTCAATTTACTCACCTGTCGTAACCGGCATCAGAACATAATGACAGTTCAATCAAATGCACTCTAGCGACAACACACGAATCTAATATGCCAATCACTCTCTCTCTTTCACTCGTATGATATTCCTACGCATCTCTTGCGGCCGCTCAGTCACAAGAACGCAGCGGTGGGATGTTCCTAGATGAGATAGATGATATTGGCAGAAAAAATTACGCGCTTCTAAGATAGGTGATATTTCTACGGCTAGTAACTTCAAATATACTGTAAATATTGAGATAGCCACTGGACCAGCTAACGCCAAATTGAACTTTAAATCTAAGTGCATTAAAAACAGGAAAGTGTAAAAAAATGAGATCGACACTATTGATTCTTATCCGTCGTGTGGTAGAAAACCAGAGACAAAATGAGGTTGAGAACTGTTGACAACATGAGGCTGAGAATCATTAACCAAATTAGTTTGACAACCGTTTGCAAAATATGTTTGAGAGCCACTGACTTTCCTGAGAAGCTGTTGAGAGCTACTTGACATCATAAAACAACTATTAATATTAATACAAGTTTAAATCTCAGTCTTTGAACTTAAGGAATAAAATGAAGCGTGCTCACCAAATGAACTTATATTAGGGTTACATTTAGGACATTAAGACATAATTAAATTTTTCATCCCGCAACCGTAACACTTCATATCACTAGAGTCCTTGCCGATTAACTTCTACACTACTACTTCACAATTGTCTTTTGTATGTCCACTACATTTGCAATATACACAGGATAGTTTTGGTTTCCCACGTCTTCTGTCTTGATTATCATCAGCTTAGCGAGACTCGGTGGTGCTCGCAGTAGTAGTATGCAAAGGGGCTGTGGTAGCGCGCACATGGGCTGTTGGTGACACGTGTAGACGCTGCGGTGCCACGTGTAGAGATACGAGTAGAAGCGGGGCGTGCGGTTTGCGAAGTAGTCGTAACAGTTGTGTTGCTACTTTTTTTTTATTTTTTTTTTCGTGCGGCAATCCCCTCGGATACCCCCCCCTTCCGGAGCCGGAAGGGGAGGTTATGTCGGACTCGAACCGACTAAAACCGCACGCCGACTGTGGGTCGTGGTGCTAGGCCGGAGGTGAGGTTGTCATCGACATATCCCTCGCACCCCGGCTGACCCAGGGCCATCCCTTACGGTCTGGCCCTCCTCAGGAGGGGGGACAACGGTGTCCCCAACTCGCCCCCGGAATGGGGAGGCGCGCTATTCAGCGCGCCGCCGCCGTGGACAGTTGTGTTGCTACTAGACAACTTGAGGTTGCCGTCCTGAACAGAATCCTCAATAGCCCGAGCTTTGGTCAATAGCTCGTCAGATGTATCTATAGCTGACCTATCTAAACGTTTCCTTATGCGGCGATCTAATAAACCATATGTTATATCTAGCTCCACTCTCTCCACAAATCCCCTTGTGGGAGTTTTGATAATAAAGCTCGAACTTTGGCGATAAAAGATCTGTGTTTTGCTGACCTTGACTAAGTACCTTAACAGTTCGGTGTAGATTCTGAAGGGTGGACGACGCTCGCCGAATGCACTCCGTAGTCTGATGAGAAAACATGTCGATCGTGTGTTCGTTTTCATCCGACTCTCCGAACGGCCGACGGCGCTGGCTTCTCATTGGACAATTGCAATTAAAAACAATCCATAGATTTCAGCTTTTTTATTTCTTATGTTACATAGAATCAACAGAATGTCAAAATGCTTACAACATTAGAAAATAACTATTAAGGTAAATGTACTTGATACTAGAGTGAGAAAAAAACACGTTTTCTTTCATAACAATGTATTTAAATGATCAAGAATTTTCAGAGTAAGATACAAATATTAATCAGTCTTCCATATATCTTACATTGAACTTAATTATAGAATATAAGTGTTGTTTATTTTATTGTAGATTTTATCCGAGAGGCTTAAAAATGTACCAGTAATTGATTGGTAAATTCTTATGTGTCCCAGTAATTGACTATGACTTTTTTAAACTGGTGACCCAGTACTTGACAAGCATATTCTTTATAAAACTACGATAAATTAAAAAAAATCACAGTAATTGTAGAAAATTATTTCACAAGTTTTCTAATCACATAAAACAAAAATTATCTTCACTAAAACTATGACTAATTCTAAGTACTAGTACTATTTATTTAAACAAATATTGCGAAAGTGTAAATTAAAAAAAAACAGTGATTGTAGAAAATTATTTCACATGTTTTCTAATCACATAAAATAAAAATTATCTTCACTAAAAGTATAACTAATTCTAAGTACTAGTACTATTTATTTAAACAAATATGGCGAAAGTGTAAATTAAAAATAGAACTGGACCGCCTGATGTTTGTAGTGTAGCTTCAGTTTTCGTGGCTCGAAAACTGAAGCTGGTGTACTATCATTCCTTAAAAAGCCATTACCTCAATAAGCTTATTCTTTACAGTGATCCGATGACTAACTAATGTTAGAATTTTTAATGTTTGTTTCTCTCTCTATAGTTAAGAGGCTAGATATGCAATAATTAATAGTGTGGAGAATGCTTTATATACCTTATACACATGTGGCTAGGTAGGACTATCACGTGATAAACATAATATTCAAAACTTTACACTTCACTTTGGGAAGAGACCCTTGCTTATCATAATAGTGAGCACTAGCTATTACGCCATAGAGAGTTATACTTACTCGGCAGTCACGATTATTGGATATTCTTCTTCGGGCTCATCGGGAAGTTGATGAAATGCACTAAGAGGTTGGCTGGTTGAGGGTTGAGGCTCCGACTGTGAAATGGAGGGGTGAGACTACGAGTTCGAAGGTTGAGGGGGCAAGGGCTGTGAGGCAAATGGATCCACTCTCACGTTTGCCTCACCCTGGCCAAACCTCTGTTCCAAAATATCGCACTACCGTTTTTGTAAGAAAAGATTTTCTCAGTAAGGGGTCGTCCCTGTGGTGGCCCACCGCCGGTGCCGGTGCTAGAGTCTGGCTAACGAAAGCTGGCCCCAGAATATTGGCGGCAAATTTAAAAATTACATGCATGACAACACTAAAATCATACTATGAGAATTGGAATAACCTACTTTGATACCTGGCAATTCATTATTAAAAATGTCATATATATAGACTGTATAAGAAAATTATGTTAGGGAATATATAGGTGTTGGTATATGAGGTAAATATGGGCAGAATCCGAAAATAAATAGGGAAATAAAATACGATAATATTCCACACATAATAACTTAGTTTTATTCATCATAATCAAAATCAGATTCTAACATTTCAATGCCAAAAGATTCATCACTGTCACTAGTAACATTTATAATAAAACATTCTAAATTTTCTTCTGTTATTTTATCACGTTCTTTATATGTATTTTCAATATGTATCACATGATCAGTCATTTTCTTCCAATCCTGAGAACTTACGTTTTCAAATGAATCTTTAATTATCTCTTCTAATGCAGCTGTAGTAACTGCAATATTTTTGCTAGCCAGTTTACGTTTTGCCAAACTCCACACAAGCTCAATCGCATTTAGATCACAATGGTAAGGTGGAAGTCTCAACACCTCATGACCACATTGATTTAAAATTTCATCAGCTTCATATTTTGGATCAGGCGTATTTCGTTTTACAATACACAACAGCTCTGCTTTCGTGTGGTAGTCCTCATATTGAATTCCATTATCACGAAGCCATTCTCTTATATTACTTTTACGCGTTTGTGTGTTAGGAACCTTATTTATAATTACCGAATGGTAACTAGCATTATCCATTATAATTACACTTGGTTCTTCCAAATTTGGTATAAGTTTTTCTTTAAGCCATTTATTAAAATTTTCAGCATTCACGATCAGCATTTTTTGATTTAGTACTAAACACTAAGAAAGAGTTTGGTACGGGGCCTTTCTCTGATCCTGCATGAACTATAATGTACCTTTTCCCGGTCGAAACATTTTCAATTGCACCACTAGTTGAAGGACCTTGCCATGACTTCTTAGGCTTGTAGTTTCTATGGGCATAAGTCTCATCTACATAAATGATCGGCTTGCCTTCTGCACGTTTTCCTGCTATAGTTCTTAAAAATCTATGTCTCCAAGCAGATATGTCATAGCGTTCTATTAATACAGAACGCTCATTTTTATTCTTTTTAAATTCGTAGCCATTGGCTAATAACAAGCGGCGCAGAGTTTCTCTGCATCCGTTAAAAGCAATACTTTCTTTTAACTCCACCAACAGTGTCCTCAGTGTAGGAACTTGGTTTTTAACTATATAAAATTCGTTTATCTTGTTACGCATAGCATCTATGTCAAAGTTATCTAGGTTAGACACAGTAGGTTTCCGTGGACGTTTCTTCCCCGGGGTACTCCAAACACCTTCATTTACTGCACCTTCCCTTTTTACACTCACTTCTGCAAAGAAGAAATACGAAATATGTAATTAATTCTTGGTATTAGTAAGTAAAAATGCAAAGGTTTTTTTCGGCATACTTTCAAAACATCAGTGTATAGTAAAAACTTACCAGTCATTGAAGCTATTTCTTCTAAGTACTGATTCTGGGTTATTATCCTATCTTTCTGCTCTAATTCAGTGAGATTTTCAATAGTTCTTACTATTTCATTAACTCCTTCGACATCTTGCAGATTCTCTGTTAAAGAAAGGTAATCGTTTTAAAATTAAAATTCATTATGAGTATACGTAAAACATAGGTGATGTTATTAAAATGAATTATTGGTTGACTGATGCGATATACGAATGAATATAATTAGTTTTATTCAATACATAGAGAAGCGTAGGTAACTTATTTGGAAGGATACGTAAATTATAAATCAAAATTTTATTAGGACGGCTGGATAAGTAGGTGTTTAAAGTATCAAAATAATATTGTCTACTAACCTATGAAATTCAACACCACACGTAGACAATCTTGTTTTTGTTTAAACGCGGCATCACGCTGTTGTTGTATTTCGTTGAACTTGCCAATCATGCAAAACAACATCTTTCGTACACCACTTTTGATAGATTTGTTCATTTTAAGCCGTAATTAGAATCACAATTTCTTTCGGCATTCGCCGAATCTGTAGGCGAACATAGGTTAATATCTGATTCTCTAATTACGGACTCCGATGAATTTGTTTCTATGCATGGTGAAGACATTGAAGTATTCGGTAATTGACTATCTACCGTTGTTAAATTTGTGTCTGAGTTATCAGGCAGAATTTCAAATCGTTTGTTGGAAAAACTGCCACGTAGACTGAGTATTATCTCCTGGATCTAGTGATCTGGGTGTAGGTAGATTTTTAATTCTTTTCGATACTGATCCTTTAAATTCTACCATCGCTTCTTCAAAATTGCAACTATAAAAAATAAAACATATTTATTACCAATTAATGAACCCTATATTATCTATACTAATATTATAAAGCTGAAGAGATTGTTCACCACAGAGTAGGGTACCTTATTTTTCAAAAATAATATGTTTTATTTTCCTACTGAGACGCGAGCGTAGCTGCGAGCAACAGTTAGTTATTATTATAAACTAGTGTCTTTTCGAGGTTTAGGGTTTTCCTTTCGTCTTGGAAATAAAACTGTTCAAAAAATAGTGTATGGAACTTACACTGCGATTTGGGAAAATCGTCAACAATAACATCTGCCAGTACCTATTACAGATATTTTGAATAACGTTGCTGATAAATATTAATTTACTAATTGTGTAGGAGCCATTGATGACAAACAATGTAGAATAAAAAATCCCCCACATGCGGGTTCATCCTACTATAACTACAAGCATTTTTTTTCAATGCATCTTCAAGCGTTGGTTTATGCTGACAAAAGATTTTTGGTCGTAGAAGTTGGAGGGCGAGGAAGACAGAGTGATGGTGGCACATTTCATTATTCAAATCTTAACAAAGCATTACAAAATAATAGAATGAATATGCATCTCCCAAGGACATTGCCAGGAACAGAAATAGTTTTACCTATGGTAATAATAGGAGACGAAGCATATCCTCTAAAACAATATTTGATGCGACCATATCCACAAAGCGTATCCTCAGAATGAAATATTTAATAAAAGATTATCAAGAGCGAGAAAATGCGTTGAATGTGCATTCAGTATACTATGTGCCAAGTGGAGAATTTTAAATAAAGCCATAGAAACTGATTGCAAACACGCTCGCCTAATAATTAAAACAACGTGCTTATTGCATAATATTATAAATAATAAAACAAGATGGCTCCAACGATTATCATTACCTCAAATAACGTAACCACAAATGTGAATAAAACTCGCCGACATCGCAGAAACAAGCACGCGGGAAATCTAGCAATAAAAGTTAGGGAAAAATTTAAAGAGTATTTTGTAAATAACAATTTGTAACATGAAAATTACACTTACCTTCAACATTCCCGAAATCGCGTTTTATTTCTTCCCAACACTTTAAACTCTTTTGTTTTTATGGTGTACGTTTTTACTGTCCCATATGGCCGGTTTTGATAAAATAAAAGATAGTAACTCTTCATTGTCAATTTCCATAACGATTAATATTATTACTGTGATAAAAGTGCAACACTATGTACCCGCGCGAGCGGCGAAACCAAACTAGTTTGTTCTCGTCGCTCCGCGCCGCCACCGCTCTACCGCCCCACCCGTGCATCGCTCGATCGCGCCGTTCCGCCGTCGCACACTAGGGCAAAGTATATGGAAGCATTACCCAAAAAGAAAAAATAGCAAAATCACTATTTACTTACTTACTTACTGCCAGCAGGGGACGCCGTGGCCGGACGGGTGATCTGCCCTCTTGCGTAGGGCCATTTCACCCATTTCACCTATTTCCTTGGGTGGGATGTGGGATGTCCGGCAATCATGGCGCTTTGTCGAACCTACCTGTATCCTTGCAAAAACTTACGATCTGTTCCACCTTCAGATTTCCGATGTCTTCTTGATCTAGTCTGTCTGTTCCCATGATTTCCCATCTTTTCAGCGAGTACATAGGACATTCGGCCAGCAGGTGGAGGCTGGTTTCCTCGGCGTCCATGCACTCCGGACATCTGGGATCGTTCTTTACTCCTTTTATTAGTGGCAGGTGCCTGTTCAGTCGGCAGTGTCCTGTTATCACTTCTATGACGAGCCTCATATTTTTCCTGGATAGTTTCGTCAGGGTGCTTGTTCTTTTTGTGTCTATGCTTTTTATGAAAATTTTCGATTGTCTCATGACAGGCGATGATTTCCATCTTCTATTGGTCTCTGCCACTATGCTTCGGCTGATGATTCTCTTAGTTATTTTGTGGGCAATTGGCAACCTTGGTTCAGGGCCCACCTGGTTTTCGTCAGCTCCTTTCCTGGCCAGTTCATCAGCTACCTCGTTACCCGTGTTGCCTTCGCGGCCGGATACCCAGGCCAGCGTCACCTCGGCTGCTCTGGCCAGCTTTCCCAAAGCCTTTTTACACTCCTTGGCCATTGCCGAGGAGGTTTCTACCTTACCTTACCTAGTGCCTTCAGCGCTGCTTGGCTGTCGCTGTTTTGCCTCTAGGTCCAGGGGATTTAGTCCCAGTATTATTTCCACATCCAAAATCACTATTTATTCCTCTTCTAAAATGTTTATAACTTCTGAATCGTAGGGTTTTCGGTTAATTTTGGGTATTTTCCACATCAGGCTTATGATTAATTATTAATTATGATTAATTAAGCAAGTACACACATCAACATGGTCTAGGGATATATAAAACTTTTTTAAATAACTTAAAAAGTACTGGCCTTACAAAAAAACTATTGAGGACAGATTATAAAAACATGAATTAGTTCCTTTTTTAAATTCAAATTTGTATATGTTAGGTTTTGTTTTAAGATGAAATTCGCATTCATTGAATTTCTTCCAAAGAAGTAAAAGTTCGAGAACTTCTAATTTGATTAAAACTCCATAAATTTCTATAAATCTTTGTCAAACGCATCTCCGGTATTCATTTAATCATGCCTTGTAGACACTTGACCAGGATCGAAATGTTAGGAGCAGTGGGCATGATTCAAGCTGGCGCTACCCAAATTGCGGTTTCTCAAGCCATGAGGACCAGTCAGAGCGTTATTTACCGGGATATCTATCTACTTGATATCCGGTAATTATTAAGTATGTATTTGAAGTTGAAGGTTACTCTTACTCGGGTTTGGGAATTGAAACAACGACTGATTTGCACTGAAGTTATATTGCGACTGGTTAGTAAGAGTGGAGCCCGGGCGCAGTCGGCGGTTAGCGTTAGGTACACACGTACGTATCTTATTGACTACGTTTCAGATTAATGTACAGTAAGCTGCAAAAATGCATGGATAGCTTAAGATCGATAATCCTATGAACTGTCAAACCCCAGTTTATAAAAAAAAAACTAGATGGCGCCAGTGGTTTTACTAGCTATGAGCGTATTTAGAGAGCGACATTAATACGGTTGTTATTATTATGCTAACTACCGTTTCATTCTTAATAGTAATATTGTATACCTACCTCCGCAAATATATTTGTCATCTTAATAAAAAAGTAGATAGGTTTATTTTGGACCAGTGTAATAAATTCGTAACTTGCGGCGGTAGTGCATGCGACTGCTACGCACGGGGCGCAGGTTCGATCCCCGCTCAGTGCAAAAAAGTTGTATGCATGAATATGGCTGTTTGCACTGGTCTGGTCGTGCCTCGGAGAGCACGTTAAGTCGTCGGTCCCGGTTGCCATAGTTGCCATACAAACTTCTATGACAGTCGTTACGGGTAGTTGGAGCCCTCAAAAGTCCAACTAGTCTAACTTGAAACTTTGATATCGCCATTGGTCATTGGACCATTGGTTGTGGAGGTCAGATGGCAGTCGCTTCACGGCAAATATCGAAGTTGCGGAAAGCCGTCCCCAACTGAGTTGGGAAAAAGGTTCAGAGAATGATGATTATATTCGTAACTTAGAAATCATACAACAATTTAATCAAAAATATTTATTTCTTATTTATAAACGCTTTATTCTTTCTTTCATAAGTTTACACAGTTTTTCCATATATATTAATAATTTTTATTTCTTAGTGGTAGTATAATATTAATAATTTTTATTGAGAACATAGCTTAATTTTTCGTTTCCGATATCAGAAAGAAGATTGAAGCTTTTTGTAAACTCAATAAAAATAAACTGGAGACCGAAATACTATAAATCGTTAGTTTCCTGTGATGTAATTTGATAGGTATAGCAAGTTTAACTTGACTACACATAAAATGTAAACAAAAGTGAATCTAGCCACTAAAAAGTGAAGATAAACCTGAAATATTTTTTTTTACAACTGCATCGTTTTCAATGAAACATTGTTATTTAAATAAACACTGATCAATTAATTATTATTACTCACGCACTACAAACATAGTTAAACTTATAATAAATTGTATAACAATTTACTATTCATAGAATATCACATTTCGGTCAGCACTTATAAAATACTACCACTAAATAAACTAAACAATTATGTTAATACTTCGTATAACCTCCGTTCTGATCGATAACAGCTTGCAAGCGGGAACGCATTGAGCTAATTAGGTTCTTACATATATCAGAACCACGTATTTCGTCCCATACTTTTAAGCAATGCTTCTCTAAGGCATCTGGGGTCCGCTCGTTTTGATTTTCCCATCGTTGGACAATAATACCCCACAGGTTTTCAATGGGATTTAAATCCGGCGATCTAGCAGGCCATGGAATAACAGAAATGTTATCATGCCGTCCAAACCACTCTTGCACACTACGCGAACGGTGTATGGGACAATTATCCTGCACAAATTTTATTATAGGAACTTCTTCCTCAGGAAACACGTTTCGAACTGTGGGCAACATAGTCTCCTCCAACACATCTATATAATGGCCACTATTTGCTCGACTAGGCACTCGAATCAGTTCTCCTGGGTCAGCAGCACTCATCCACCCCCACATGTTCACTGTTATACGACCAGACTCCATATTGGGCACTACGTGATCTCTGCTGTGTCTGGTATTGTCACGACGCCATAAATGTAAACGCCCATGTTGACTCGACTTAAAGGATTTTTCATCAGTAAAGATGACGTTACTCCAGTCGTAATTGGAGTACTCCAACGCGAACTCAGGTCTGGCTCTTTTATGGGTGTCCGTCAGGAATGGTTTTACAGCATGCCTCCTAAAATGCAAACCTTCACTGTGCAAGACGCGACGAACAGTATCCACACTTGTGTCAAACAAACCGGCGTAATGCTTTGTCGGCATAAATCCATTTTCCTCATAGTCCCTTATCATTGCATGCCTTTGCGTTGTGTCTATTAATTGTGGTCTGCCACTTCTTTGACGGTGTTTCAAAGAACCCTCTTCTTCGAATCGTCGCACCCATAAGACCACTGTTTTTCGCTATAACAAAGAAATAGAAATAGTAAAATAACAATTGAAGTAGCTTTTACATTGAAATAAAAAAATAGGATTATTTATATGGAAGTTATATAATAGGATACACTTACGTTTATGCCAATCTCTCGTGCTATTTCAGACATGTTTTTGCCTTGATCATGCAGAGCAATTATTTTTGCTCTTGTCGTCATGTCAATATTGCATCTCGTACTCATTGTAGTAAAAATTATTTGGTTAACTCAGCTCAAGGATAATAGAAATAGGAATGATGTTAGCGAACGAACAAACTAGCAAGTCACTGAGTTTAAGCAGCTATTAAATAAACTGAACTACCCACGTAATTGATTTAAGTATAAATTAAGTTCACCCTCTAAGATTAAAACATTAAGTTAAACTACAAAAATCTAGTAGTATTCTATTTCAACGCAATTATCATGTGCAATGTTAGCCAATTGATGTGCCTATGCGATATATCGTGAAATCAAGTTTTAGAGTTTCGAGTTCGAACCCTGCCGAGAGCATTCTGTTTTTGTAATTATATTATGTTGATTCATTTGTGTTTGTATAAATTAATGTAATGAAAATATTGATAATATACAAAAATAAGTAAAAATGATGTTTCGTATATTTATTAAACTACTTTGATAGTTTTTTTTTCAAATTTGAAAGATAGCGCGGCGCCATCTAGTTAGATATTTATGAACCTTTTTTTTTTCGTCAACAGATGGCGTTGAATACCGGCGCAAACGATTTAGTATTTGTAATGGCCATGCACTTTTGCAGCTCGCTGTACAATGAAGTGTCCCTACAGTAGCCCCCCTTTTACAAAAAAAAAACTTGTAAAATATTTAGTTTACAATTCTTTGCACTTACACAAAATAACAGGTAAACTTTCTAACCAACTGTACTAATTTTTTTTTAGTTTACAATTCTTTACAATTACACAAAATAACATAAAATAATGGGTACACTTAGTTTTTGCTATGGTTTGTTAACGTTACCTTTGTTCACCTCAATATATATCGGCATGTGCCGCGGTCTGTGGCGGTGTCGTTGCTGGTTGCACAGCATGTACCTTGACCATCAGTGGCAATGTCAGCCCGACCACAGCTACTTCCTTGCGTAACCATGCCCGCACTCGTTTTTTACTTTGATTTCTTATGGCCCAAATCACCATGATTCCGAAAAGCACGACCCCTATTACTAGTGCTATTTCGACTGAATTGACTCTTTGGCCAATGACTTCCGTTGACACCGTTTGAGCCAGCGCTACATTGTTTTGCTGTGGCTTACTCGATGAGCTACCCATAGTAAAACTTTTATTTAAATATAAAGTACAAATTGAAGAAAATAGAAATTATCCGTTCTTGTTGACGAACAGTGTAACAATGCAGTCATGTACATTTGGAAATTATGTTGTGACAAAAAAAAAATGAAATATATGTGTGCAAGCAATAATATTGAGGTTGTTTACCGAACCTACATAGTTCGATTACCTAAGACGCTAATTTCTTTCTGATTTAGCAATAATGCGCCATGTGACGCGACCTTATCGCACTGAATTAATCATTTCACAATAGTTGTTACGTACCTACGACTAAAATAAGTCCTTCCTTACAAAGGTTTCTGGTTGCATAACCTGAAATAGACATGAATTGTGTGTTACACATTAAACAGTTGTTGTGTACTTAAATACAAGTAACATGAATAAAACAAGAATACAAAATGTCACACATTAAAATCGTTGTTGTGTACTTAAACACAAGTACACGAAAAAAATAAAAAAAGTATACAATGATACGGATTAAAATCACTGTTGTGTACTTAAACACAAGTACATGAACAAAATAAAAGTATAAAACGTGTAAAATGATACTGAGAACTCGCGACCAAGTTCTGCCCTGCCGTTATCATACCCACTGGGCCATGAGCGCAAATTACTAACTTGACGTGACGTATAAAGACCTTATTGGGCGTTTCGTAACCCTTCCGCTGTTACACACATCACTACTATTTGCGTTGTTTACATTTTGGTCACTTGTTACGGTACATGGGTTTGTCTGTGGTATAGATGGAGTGGTTTCATCGTTTATTACGTAAGCTGGTTTTAGCCTGTCGATTGACACATTAACCTGTCTTTCGTTTAACTGTACCAAAATAGTAGATTGTATTACAAGGGAGCAAAGTAGTATTTTTACGGCGAGGGCGCTACTTTGAATCAAGAGCAAAGCGAAGGATTCTAGTATAAAATCCCGAGCGTAGCGAGGGATTCTAACGTAGAATCCTGAGCGCAGCGAGGGATTCAAAGTACACCGCCCGACGGAAAAATAATTTGCTCCCAAGTTATACACTCTACTTTTCATCCCCATTCTATGAGAAAATTTATTTCTCCTAGATTTTGGGCGTAACAATTTTTGTAGGGCATTGTTAGCTTCTATAATAGTTATTTAATTGTTTCAAGAGTTAATGCATTGTCACTTCCTTAACTCGAAGTAGAACTCATATTATTTTGCAAAATACAACTTAAATAAGTAATGTACTAATTACAAGAACAGAGAGGTAATTGGCGCCCTTTGTTTTTTTTTTAGTTAGCACAGGTCACCCCGAGATATGCGGCCAACACGTACCAGCCAGTAATCCGTATAATTTGAGTTCGATTTCTATGAATGATAATGTTCCAAATTCAAATCGCTTTTACGGCCCGCTGCTGGGCTCTGAACAGAAAAGAGCTATTTTGCGCCCCGCTACAGTGACAGTAAAGTGACATTTTTCGAATAGAAGGGATGAAAAATATTTGTCCTTCCTGTTTACGACCTTATACGGTCCCTCATGAGAAGGTTGTAAGGACTTCTTCACCAGGTCAGTTCTTATAAATACATGTGAACAAGAACGTAAGTCCGCGTAAACAAAAATGTTACGCGTGTCCCGTTGGTGCGTTGTACTCGGTATAAGTTTCCTAATAGTTTCCCTGAACTGTTGCACATAATCGCGTGAGTCACCTACTGCATTGCTAGACTCGCCGTAAAAATCGCCGGGTAATCTGAGTGTCTTGCCAAAAGTGAGTTCGGGTGCACTAACCCCCGTGTCACTAAGTGGTGTCGCCGCTGAAAAATCGCTCTTAGGTGACGCATGTGACTTTCCGCTGATTCGCTGGCCACTATGACGTCATCTATATAACAGAAATGAAACTGAGAATTTCCGTTTTTAATACGTCCTTTATTCCCTGCAAAACAGCGTTATTCATGTATCTTTGGAACGAATTCGAAGCGGTCCGCATCCCAAATCCGAGCCTCGGAAATTCATACAATCCCCAGGGGGTAATTATTGCCGTTTTCTCGACATCTTCCGGAACTACCAAAATATGATAAGGCCTATTTAAGTCTAAACGTGAAAATATTTTTTTGTTACCTAATATATATGTAAATTCATTCATTTGCATATTTCAGGCAACCTCTGTAGGCTGTAGACCTATGCCTCGGCACTGATATTATGCCAGTTGTAGATCTGACAGAGTAGGGATCTGACAAACCTAGTTTTTCATAAAGAAACTGAGGATTTTTAGTTTTTATCAAATCAATTAGCAGAACAGCCAAGTGTAGCCTTCTTGTGCCCTCCATCTTTAATATATTATTACTGTTAAGGTAGGGAGTTACATGTTGGCGTCTTGGGTGTGGCACTATTTCAAGTGACATTATAAGCAGTGAGTCAAGTGATACGAAACAACATTGAATTACTATGTTACTTGTTCCATTATCTAGTTAAGTTCTTACAACTAAATACTGATGTAATACAAGTGATGTTATATGCTTTAATTCACATACAATGCTTCTGAAGCCTGATCGGTTGAACTGTGTGCAGCGCCAAAAACCCGCCCCATGTCGGCTCACTTTGTATGGTAAAGGTGGGCTTGCCCTCATCCTGCCTCACAAGAATACGCCCCTTCCTGCTCCAGACAAATCTCCACTGCAGTCTTTTACGCGCTTCGCGTACCTTGAACAACAACTGCCGGTTGTATTTGGCCAGACGCTCGTTCATGAAGAATGGGACGTGGGTCTCCCCTAGTCCGAAGTCCGCAGTGTTTGCCCCGCGTTGCATACGCATATTTTTAAGTAGGTCGTCTCGCACTGATCAGCGTGTAAGCGTTACCACGAGAGGGCGGGGGCGCCCGGACCTCATCTTCCCGCGGCCACTACCCCGCGGTACCTTCGGACCCACCCTCTCGGCGCATACGATGTTCCGCTCATCCAAGGCCGCACCCAACTCACCTCCGGCCTAGCACCAAGACCCACAATCGGCGTGCGGTTTTAGTCGGTTCGAGTCCGACATTATAACCCCCTTTCCGGCTCCGGCAGGGGGGGTATCCGAGGGGATTCCCGCACGAAAAATAATAAAAAAATAAAAACGCACCCAACTTGGCAGCAATCAAGGTGACCACATGCAGCGGGTTCTCACCCCTGCACTCCGGAAGATTCGCTATCTCCAAATCATTGGCCAGTAACATCTGATCCCGCTGATTGAGTAACTAGTAACACTGCACTATGCTGAATGAAAGTCGCACAAAGTTTTTTCCAGGCACAATACACTGCAAGACCGTACTAATAAAACTGTATAAAGTATCACATTAAGTTGTAATGTATGCACCTCAACACTAGTCCACTAGTCCACGTTTATGACTATTTTACACTGTATAGCAAACACAGCACTTGGAAAACGTTAGTCTGTACTCACTACTTGTTTAACTACCTATTTGTACACTTGTAGATGTCAATAAAGTTTATTTATAATTTATAAACACTTTTTATTACGGAGCTTATAAAACTTAACCCGTTACGCTACAGCGCCACCTGGAGAGTATTTGGGGCGCTAACATGCGGGCAATTTTCTGGTGATAGGTACGTCTTCAATAATTCAGATCTGTTGTCCTTTTGTAAACCATTCAATAGAATGTGTTGGCACCTGAAAGCGATATCCTTATGTAGATTATCGCCGAATACTTTCTATTTGGATGAATCCTCGTCAAAAATCGTTAAAATATCTTGATTTAATTCCTGACACTCATTGCTGTTAGAACGTTCTGCTTCAGATAAGTCATCTTCGTGAATTTTGCCTGAAAGGATGTATCGTGTATGAAATAAAACAATAATCCCTGTACACACATCAAAAAAAGTTTGCGAACAATGGCATAAGCTCCTAGAATTCTTTAAATTTAACTTTATCAAGAAAAAATCTATGTTGTATGCTTTCTTTAAATAGGAATACCCTGTTTGAAATTAAAATATAAAACTATTTTTTATTATTTATTTAAAAAAATGCAATTGTGATAGAAATTTCATAGAAAGAAAAAGACTGTTTAATTAAACTTTAACTACAATTTATTATTAAAAGGTGTAAATTCAATATTAAATAACTCCTCCCCTGGCTCGAACACATGCGGAGATCCTCCTGGGCATGCTGAGGATCATGATATCCAGCATTTCCTGGGGTAATCTATCCCATTCTTCAATAGCGGCTTCCCTGAGCTCTGGAACTATCTGGGGATGTGGCTCACGGTTCCATACAGCTCGTTTAAGAGCATCCCACGCGTGCTCTATTGGGTTTAAGTCGGGCGAGCCGGCAGGCCAGTCTAGTCTAATCGTGTGATATCGTATTCTTGAAGAGCAGCATTGACTCGTTGAGCTCGATGTGCGGGCGCATTATCATCGACCAGTACAAATTGGTACCCATGGTTTACTTGCTTTGTACATGAAAAATATCTTGAATCGGTTATAATTCACTAAATCAGATTTCTGAATGAGCGTAAGCTAGGACTGAAAGCCTTTTTGTAAGAAAAAACAATTGAACGGTGTCATTGTTTTGTGTTCTTATTCTTTATTTTTAAATAAAGAATCTAAAAACAAGAAAAAATCATAATATAATCTACAGTAACAAAAAAGATTTCAGTTTTTCAAAGTGATCGCAAACTTTTTTTGATGTGTGTATGATAGATAAATGTCATTTTCTTCATATGGACCAGTAGTATCTAGTTTATTGTCCATTATATAATATTTTGTTTCAGATTTTTAACCACTGCCATCCGTTTCCAAGCATTAGCTCACGAGTATCGAATGGGTTGGTCTTAATTGTTCACGAAACTTGCTCCGCGATATGGAAGTGTTTACGGCCGCGTGTTATGCCAAGACCCTGAGCCGACTCCTGAGCCATGGACTAAAATAGCGAAATAATTTGAAACCCAATGGAATGTTGGCTGGCAAACATGTTAATATAAGGGCACCCTGGAAAAGCGGCAGTCAATTTTACAATCACAAAAAAACTTCAGTATTGTTTTGTTCGCAAGAACCATGAGTTCGATACCATATTGGCACAAAAAACTGCATGAAATGAAAACTATAGAGAGCCCCGAATTGCGTTAGGTATTTATCTGTCAAAACTGAGCCAGATGAAAGACTTTCAACATTATTTAACATGTCACGGTGAAAGCTTGAACGTAGGTTAGTAGGTATGGCACAAATCGCTTCTTTCCAAGCTACCAGCCTTTGGCCTGCCTCCTAGACTGTGTGACTGGGTTGCAAGCTTCCTGCAGGGGCGCCGTATTCGCGTCCTTTGTGATGGACGAGCTTCGGAGTTCTTGCAGGTAAATGCTGGCGTGCCGCAGGGTTCCGTCTTATCTCCCACTCTCTTTCTTCTGCATATCAATGACATGCTCTGTAACGGAAACATTCACTGCTATGCAGACGACAGCACTTTACACGGGAGTTATTACGCACATCAGCCGGATCCTGGACCACATTTCTCAATGGGGCGCTAGGAACCTGGTCGAGTTCAATGCCAAGAAGACCCAGGCACGTGCGTTTACAGCAAAGGTATCTCCTTTCCTTCCCCTTCCCACTCTTCAGAGCACACCACTGCCACTGCAGGATCACCTCACTATCCTCGGTATGGATGTTCGCTGCAAACGGAATAACAAAAACTATATCGAGATTATCATCAAATCAGCCTCGCGTAATTTCGGAGTCCTGAACAGAGTTAGACGTTTTTTCACGCCGGAGCAGCGGTGTCTTCTATACAAGACCCAAATTCGTTCCTGCGTGGAATACTGCTCACATCTCTGGGACGGCTCCGCAAAGTACTTACTAGATGCTCTCGATAGGTTGCAGCGACGTGCGGTCCGCATTATTGGGAATCCTGAAGTCACGAACACCCTCGAGCCTTTGCAGATGCGTAGACATGTCGCGTCCTTGGCAGTTTTCTACCGTCTCTACCACGGTGTATGTTCTGACGAGCTCTTCCAATTAGTCCCACCCTCCCCTTTCCTTCATAGGACGACACATGCAGGGCTAAAATGTCATCCATTTACGGTGCAGAATATACCTGCTAGAACCAACCAAACGTTTCAGTGACTCATTCCTATGCCGCACCACTAAGACCTGGAACTCTCTGCCAGCTCACGTGTTTCCTTCTTTTTTAAGTTTTTGAATGAATGACGTCATCACCGGCGGCCAAAAGACTAATATTCAAAACGTACCTATAAAAACTTTGTCCTTGTCAACATGACAGAAGAAATTCCAACCTCTAAGTCTCAACGTAGTACCTATTTTTATTTGTTTTTTATTTCCTGCTACTTTTTAACTTACGCTTTTATAATGGCCGGTTCGTCAAATACAAGTACACCGATATGTATGAGAAAGCGGATTCAAGAAACTGACCAAAAGTTGAAAACATAATGTTGATGGAGTTTATTGCTACAAGTAATAAGCACTATCTAGCCGAAATCAGAGGTGCAAAAATGTTGTTAGACACCATTTCGATTCCTTGCCTCATAAAAAAGCTGGAGGCACTTGGTGTTAGGGGAGTGCAGCTGAAGCTTTTTGAAAGTTACCTTTCGGAAAGCTATCAGTGTGTGCGTGTGGGAAAATACACTAGTGACGAGCTTCCTGTTACCTACGGGGTGCCACAGGGTAGCATTCTGGGTCCAACTTTGTTTTTAATTTTCATTAACGACCTTTCCGACTTCAAGCTACCCCTTGGCAAAGTTATTTGCTACGCGGACGATACTGTTCTTCTTTTTTCCGCCAATAATTGGGATGAGGCCTACACCGCAGCTCAAACCGGTCTCTTTGAACGTAGATAAAAGTAAATTAATGACATTCTCTATTCGAAACCCGCACATTAACGAGAGATATAATATTATTTACCATCAGTGCAATTCTTATAACGACGATGAAGTGGCCCAACGCACCGTTTTGAAGGTATGTACAGCAAGCTGCAAAAGTGCATGGATAGCTTAAGATCGATAATCCTATTAACTGTCAAACCCCAGTTTATAAAAAATAAACTAGATGGCGCCAGTGGTTTTAATAGCTATAAGCGTATTATAGAGCGACATTAATACGGTTGTTATTATTATGCTAACTACCGTTTCATTGTTAATAGTAATATTGTATACCTACCTCCGCTAATATATTTGTCATCTTAATAAAATTATGGATTTAATTTCGTAACTTGTGGCGGTAATGTATGCGAGTGCTACGCACGGGGCGCGGGTTCGATCCCCGCTCAGTGCAAAAAAGTTGTATGCATGAATATGGCTGTTTGCACTGGTCTGGTCGTGCCTCGGAAGTCCAACCAGTCTAACTTGGAACTTTGTTATCGCCATTGGTCACTGGACCAGTGGTTATGGAGGTCAGATGGCAGTCGCTTCACGGAAAATCGAAGTTCAGCCGCATCACAGTTAGACTGGAAAGCCGACCCCAACTGAGTTGGGAAAAAGGTTCAGAGAATGATGATTATAGATTAGATTAGATTAGATATTAGAAATCATACAACAATTTAATCAAAAATATTTTTTTCTTATTTATAAACGCTTTATTCTTTCTTTCATAAGTTTACACAGTTTTTCCATATGGTATATTAATAATTTTTATTTCTTAGTGGTAGTATAATATTAATAATTTTTATTGAGGACATAGCTTAAATTTTCGTTTCCGATATCAGAAAGAAGATTGAAGCTTTTGTAAACTCAAATAAAAATAAACTGGAGACCGAAATACTTTATTTATTTTATTTATTTATTTTACACACATAACAGATTACAACTATTACATGAACTAGGTATGTATAAAAATAAAAAGTATGAGCTAGGTTGCAATCCACAAAAATGCGTTTGCATGGAAATGAAACGAGTTTAATACATCAACGAACTAAAATGATTGATTATTATACTAAATTATTATACATTAATTTAGGTACTTATATATAGCTGCTTATGTATACAATATGGCAAGAAACTATGAAAATGACAGATACTCTAAGCGGAAGCCCATTTACTATAAATCGTTAGTTTCCTGTGATGTAATTTGATATAGCAAGTTTAACTTGACTACACATAAAATGTAAACAAAAGTAAATCTAGCTACTAAAAAAGTGAAGCCTGAAATATTTGTTTATTTTTTCAACTGCATCGTTTTCAATGAACGTTGTTATTTAAGTAAACACTGATCAATTAATTATTATTACTCACGCAATACAAACATATTAAAAGTTAAACTTATAATAAATATTCATAGAATATCACATTTCGGTCAGCAGTAGTCAGCACTTATAAAATACTACCACTAAATAAACTAAACAATATTGTAATACTTCGTGTAACCACCGTTCTGATCGATAACAGCTTGCATGCGGGAATGCATTGAGCTAACGAGGTTCTTACACATATCAGATTCACGTATTTTGTCCCATACTTTTAAGCAATGCTTCTCTAAAGCATCTGGGGTCCGCTTGTTTTGATTTTCCCATCGTTGGACAATAATACTCCACAAGTTTTCAATGGGATTTAAATCCGGCGATCTAGCAGGCCATGGAATAACATAAATGTTATCATGCCGGCCAAACCACTCTTGCACACTACGCGAACGGACAATTATCCTGCACAAATTGATTATAGGAACTTCTTCCTCAGGAAACACGTTTCGAACTGTGGGCAACATAGTCTCCTCAAACACATCTATTCTTGTTGGTGAAAAGGATAAGTTCTGTTTTTTTCGGGTTTACTGATAATCGGTGTTCTTCGCACCATTCTTCCACAATCTGAAGGGCTGAGCGCATGACTTTGCATAGCACGTTCTCAGCCGTTCCGCTTATTAGTATTGCAAGATCATCCGCATACCCGATGGTGGTGTATCTTCTCTCATTTAGTCTCTTTAGAAGACTGTCTACTACTATGTCCCATAATAGTGGTGATAGGACGCCTCCCTGGGGGCATCCTCTGACTACCTTTGCTCTTGTGGTGGTGTTAATCATCACTATCTGGACTGCTCTTTTCCTTATCAGCTGATTGATCCAGTCTCTTATGGCTGGTTCTACCTTACGCTTCCGTAAGGCTTCGTTAATGCTGCTGTGTACAGTTTTGTCGAAAGCCCCTTCTATATCTATGAAAGTAGCTAGTGTTGAGGCTTTATTTGTGATAGCCGCCTTTCGCTATAACGAAGAAATAGAAATATTAAAATAACAATTGAAGTAGCTTTTACATTGAAATAAAAAAATAGGATTATTTATATAGAAGTTATATAACAGGACACACTTACGTTTATGCCAATCTCTCGTGCTATTTCAGACATGTTTTTGCCTTGATCATGCAGAGCAATTATTTTTGCTCTTGTCGTCATGTCAATATTACATCGCGTACTTATTGTAGTAAACATTATTTGGTTAACTCAGCTCAAGGATAATAGAAATAGGAATGATGTTAGCGAACGAACAAACTAGCAAGTCACTGAGTTTAAGCAGCTATAAAAAAAATGAACTACCCACGTAGTTCATTTAAGTATAAATTAAGTTCACCTAGAGGGCGAGGGGGTTTACCTAAAAAATTAAGTTAAACTACAAAAATTTAGTAATATTCTATTTCAACGATTTAGTCATGTGCAATGTTAGCCAATTGATGTGTCTATACGAAATTATCGTGAAACTAAGTTTAAGAGTTTCGAGTTCGAACCCTGCCGAGAGCATTCTGTTTTTGTAATTATATTATGTTGATTAATTTGTGTTTGTAAATATAAAATATTGATAAATATATAAAAAGAAGTAAAAATGATGTTTCGTATTTTTTTTTACATAGGACACGTCAATTTGACTTCACCTCGCCTGATGTTAAGCTAAAGGCAAAGTCTCAGAAAGAGGGTCACCATCGGAAACATGTACCATGTTAACAGTGGTGGCACTCAGCTTGACGGCCTCGTTAGATGCCTTTTCACGCCCCGATTAAAGGACCCGGGACTGTAGGAAGAAGCAAACACGTGAGCTGGCAGGGAGTTCCAGGTCTTAATGGTGCGGCATAGGAATGAGTCGCTAAAACGCTTGGTTCCAGCTGGTATACTCTGCACCGTATATGGATGGCATCTTATCCCTGCACGTGTCGTCCTGTGTAGGAAAGGAGAGGGTGGGACTAATTGGAGGAGATCGTCAGAACATTCACCATGGTAGATACGGTAGAAAACTGCCAAAGACGCAACATCTCCACTATATCTAATAAACTACATTGATAGTTTTTTTCACATTTGAAAGATAGCGCGGCGCTATCTAGTGAGATATTTATGAACCATTTTTTTTCGTCAACAGATGGCGTTGAATACCGGCGCAAACGATTTAGTATTTGTAATGGCCATGCACTTTTGCAGCTTGCTGTACGTTTAGACCTACCCTTTATCCTACTACATTACTATACCAATATTGTGATGTCCTCACTGTAAGGCAACTACTGTTTGTACAAAAGATTGACCTGCTACAGCATGGCAAGCTTGTGTTTGACCCTAATCAGTGTAAAAAGCGGAGAAGCTACAATGTGTGTCCACGGCTGCAAAAGCCGAACACTACGTTTCTTCGCCAATTTTCTGGTTTCCTTGGGCCGCTCTTGTATAATAAAATGAACAAAATGCTTAATATATACCCACTAACCAAGGCCTTGGTTAAGAAAAATACATATCATTACTTACAAAGTCTTACATATGACGAAACTGAAGATTTGATTATGATACAGAGCTAGATCACACACACACACACACACACACACACACACACTCACACACTCACACACTCACACACTCACTCACTCACACACTCACACACTCACACTCACACACTCACACACTCACACACTCACTCACTCACTCACTCACTCACGCACTCCCATATGCGCCAGTATTAGTTGTGTTAATTTTGTTAATGTTATTGTTATTTGTATATTTATAATTTCCGAAGTAGGGCTATGAACCTATGTAATGTTTTCGGTGGGAATCGGCGCTGTAAGCTGAGATACAGGCTCGTCCTAGTTCGGCGGCAGATGCTACCTAATCTTATTAATGTACTATTTTAGCCTATACTTATACTTGTATAATTTAAGCTGAAGTTTATTTGTGTAATGAGATATAAATAAATCAAATAAATAAATAAATAGTTTTTGTCTTCTGAAAGTTTTTGTAACAATGTTGTTTTTTTTTCAGGTCATCCCACGATTCGTATCTGAATACTGCTGTAGGCTATGTTCAAGTGTACAGAACAGTAAATTATTGTTCGTTAAATGCCAAAATTGTACCTGAAAATAATGATGTCATAATAGAATCAGTATGTTAAAGCTGTCCAGCTTCAGCAGGTAAATCACAGTTTTATGAGACTTTTATAAAGGGGTGATTCATTTGCGGACTACCAACTCGTGAGCTAAGGGTCTTAACTGGATGAGGCGAACCGGAAAGCCGACAGTGACAGAGTAGGACGTGACTTCACCAACATTGATTGTAGACTGTTTGGTATGCTAATGGACCACTAAAGCGAGCCAGCAAGTTAACGTTCTAAACCCTTGGCTTGTTGGCTTACTAATGGTACACCCTCTTGTTTTATGAGGGGCTAAATATATTTCATTCAAGAATATTCCATAAATATGTTGTATAGATTATAATCTTACAATTTATTACAGGTGCTGCAAGCACTCTTTACTGCTTCTTTTCTGGCTAGAAAAAAAAAAGTTTGGAGCCATCATCTACCGAAGTCCAATTTCACTGGAACAAGCCAACTTTATCTAGGGCTTGAACACAACATGTGTCTTGTAAATATATTTTTAGTAAAGCAAAGAAACCAATGCTGGTACCTAAAAATACAACAGTTTTAAAAAAAAATCATGAAGCAAAGTGTGCAAAAAGACAAATAAATAATTCCTTAACTCTACAGTTTAGTGAAACACATACCATACAGTCAAACAACATATTTGATATGATGGTAGCATTTGTTGATATGATGATGCTGTTGATGATTATGTACATTTTAAAGAGTATTTGCAAAGTTATTTAACTGATGACATTGTAAAAGATATTGATACAAAAAAACAGTGGGTCAAGCTATAGCAAATACTGGCATAGCATACGTAAAGGCAGATTGACAGCATCAAAACTGTATGAAGCTGCACAATGTAGAACAGATGGCTCCCTAGTGGAGCAAATACTTGGTGGTTATAAAGTACCTGAAACCAAAGCAATTCAACGAGGAAGAAAGTTGGAAGAAGGAGTGCTCAAAGTTGTGGAAAAGACTCTCAATGTCAATTATAAAAAGTCTGGATTTGTTCTCATTAATGGCATATTGGGAACATCCCCTGATGGAGTTGCAAATGATTTTGTAGTTAATGCCCAATATCTGAGAAGACTGTAAAAACCTACATAAAAAATAATGTTATTCAAGAAAAATTTAAAACTCAATTACATTGCCAAATGCTTGCATGTAGGAAAAGCAAAGGTTTATTTTGTGTTACCGATCCACAGTTCGAAACAACAAAAGATGTCCATATTTTGTGGGAAGATTTTAATGAAAACTTCATAATGGACATGATTAGTAAGGCGGAAGAATTTTGGAAAGACTATATATTTCCTAAATTGTTAAAAAGTGCAAAATAATAACCTTGATATTTATGAACTCCTTATTATTATTTCATCCTGCAAATTAATTCGCCCTCCCCGGCGAATAATATGGTAATCGCAAATTCTAAATTTTACAGGAGAAGGAAATAACTGTTTTGGGCTTATATCTCAGTGCATGTAGATTGTATGGCAATAATTTATATGTCAAAGCTAATTTTTGGACAGACTAGTTTCTATGTTCTATGTATGGCCTAAAAATTGGCATGAGTATCTAGAAAAGGATTTGTCACAGATTCACTATAAAATGAAATTAAAAAAACGTCAGGGGTCTAAATTAGGTGTCGCTTAAGCAAAAAATGTCTAGATCTCTTCAACCATTTTGAAATATCACAATAATGCAAAGCAACTAGCTCGTGCTTCTCACAGAACCCTGAAGTGGGACCAACCCAACTATCGTTTGTGCCTCGCAAAAGCATCTTTTAAATTTATGAGACCTTATCTTTACTCAAAAATGTATCACTGCAATAATAATATACTAAACATGAATAGAATTAATTGTAAAATTGCTATTTTCGACTGGTTACATAACATGGACTATGAGGAAACGGAAAAATATATTTACACACACACACACACACACACACACACACACACACACACATACACACACACACACACACACACACACACACAATATTTATTATGTTATTTCAAGAACAAAATTAATCTTGTCTTGTTGTCATAATGGTTTGAAGGTGACTGGGTACCACGACACAGGGAATCCTAGTGTGGTATCCAGGGAGCGGGAGGGGCGGGCGCTTGACATTTTTACAGTTGTAGGTGACAAATTTATATAAGCTTTTATCCATTATTTATTTCATGTATCTTGCCGACAACTGACGCTGTAGTTTTTGTTTTATAATGCACGAAACGACGAAATATTATGTTCTGAGGCCACAGATTGGAATCTAAGTACATATGCAGCTTATTCTGGCCAACAAAGAATTTATACGCACAATGTTCACACTCCCGTTTAATAGCTATTTTTTCCAAATGTACTATTTCTCCCGGTTTCTTCTGTATATAGCTACATATATCTGATACAGATGTGTCTTTATGTACATTGGTTACAAATATAGGTATTTTCCTTTCCGCCGCTCTAAATTTCTCATTCGGCTCCACCAAAGCACTACCCATGTTTCCAACACGACGCTCATCACGATTCTTTCTCCTTTTTTGCACCAATGTATAGCCGTCATTTACTGTAGCAGCTGCAATCGTCGCATACAATTGAGATGCCACCGCCGCTGGTTCGCATGACTCATCCGCCGTTATCGTCGGTGACGTATTGGCCACACCCCCTGTGCCGCTATCGGTACCGCTCGCTCTCGGCGGGCAACAGCTGGCCGTTATACTGACTGGTTTCAGACTACCCTCTATCTGATATGTATCTTTGTCATTAGAAAGATTCGACTTTACGTTAATATTTGTTTTTGTACTGCATGCCGATGAGCCTTCGCTGTTATCTAATGTAATAATGCTCTCACCAATGTCAGCCCCTCTTTTGCCGTTTTTATTCGTGGTACAGTACATGCTACCCGTAAGAATCTTATCACACTGTTTCTTTACACCCTCCAGCTGCTCTTGCGTCACGTAAGAAGACTTGATGCTTTTGATATCTTCTTGAACCAGTATCAAATCCTTCAATAGCTTTGATACGTCCAGATGATCGAAAGTAATAGGGGGCAGTTTTTCAAGATCTCTGGCCACAAATACTGGCAGCATCTCAGGGTCTGTTCCTTTAAAAATGCCGATGATATCGTTCAGCACCCTGTTCTCTTTGCCCTTACCTTTGCGTGCAGTATTACGCACCTCAGAGGATAAGGACTCCAGTAATAACGACTTCGATTTTTGAATTTGTTCACTCGAGAACGAGGACGCACATATTCGCACTAAGCTGGTTTCATCAGCTATCGAAATTTTGTTTTGTATATACGCTAGTAACTCATCGATGACTATGTTACACGTTACACATTTTACAGTACCGCTAGACATTTTTATAATTAGAAATTAGTCTAGGTAGAAGAAAGTTCATTTGAATGGTTTCGATGTATTGACAAGCTTGCAAAGCGGTGTGAACTGCAGCAAAAACTATTTTATTCTTGTTCTGACCAGAGCAAGAGTCACTATAAAGTAAAAGACTTTTTGTAGTTTTCCTGTCATCTACCATTTGTATATATTTCAATGAGATAGTAGCAACTTCATTTCCTCCTCTCTTACCATCGCTTTTACCCCAAGATTTTTTTTTTGCTAATAAAGTATACAATACTTTATTTATATTACAATCTACCCTATTGGCTAATAAGTAAATATCTTTCACCTAAATTACTACATAAACATAAATTCTAAGAGCGTGTCCATTAACACTTACTTAGTTTTTGTTAAGGCGAAGAGACTTTGTTCATGTGTTCTTTGTACGCGGCACTCGTCACTGCATTTATTTGTCACTAAAAACACTACACTAACTCAAACGGCTTTGTGCGTTTTAGTCTTCTCACTATATCAGTGTTATCAAGGAGCTGGATTGCCTCGACGTTCACGTGATGATGAAGTCTCTTTTCATGGGCTTCGGCATACTTTTGAATGACTTGATCTACGTCGTCCATGTTCAGGTCCCGATGTAGATCATAGTTACGAATGTACCAGGGTGCGTTGACAATATCCCTGAGCACTTTATTATGAAATCGTTGAATAATCTGACGATTGCTTTTACTGGTACAGCCCCATAGCTGGATACCATAAGTCCATACTGGCATCAATACCTGTTTATATAGTAGGACTTTATTGTGTACAGGAGAGCTTTTTCCAAGAAGCCAGTACATTTTCTGGTAGAGTAATTTTAGTTCTGATCTTTTCTTCTTGACGTGTGCTTTCCAGCGCAGCTTGGCGTCTAGAGTCATGCCGAGGTATTTAGCTGTATTAGCGTATGGTACTTGTTCACCATTCATAAATACGGGGAAATACTGTGTTCTCTTATTTGTGAAGTCAACGTGTATCGACTTGCTTTCATTCAGCCTGATGCGCCATTTTTTGGTTCAGGAAATAACTTCATTGATTATTATTTGGACCTTTTCAACAGCATCTTTGTGATTGTCACCTATCGCCATTATGGCCGTGTCGTCGGCAAAGGTTGCAATTGGATTGTTTTCGTTGACTGGAATATCACTGGTGTATAATAGGTACAGAATTGGGCCTAATACGCTTCCTTGTGGTACTCCAGCTTTGATTGGCCTTATTTCTGAATAGACGTCTTCTTGACGGATACGAAATACCCTATTCAGTATATAGGATTCAAGAATCTCAGCTAATTGTCGCGGTAGCATTACTTTAAGTTTGTGTATGAGTCCTTCATGCCAAACTTTATCGAAAGCTTGTGCTACATCAAGGAATATGGTAGATCAAACCTTTTTTTCTTCTAGCGCTTTTTCTATAATATTTGTTATTCTATGTACCTGGTCAATTGTTGAATGCTTTTCTCTGAAGCCAAATTGATGGTCAGGAATAATATTTCTGTTTTCAATGACTGGTTTTAGTCTTTTTAGCAATAGTTTCTAGAAACATTAGATTTTAGAATATATAGATATATATAATCATATAGAATATAGATAATAGAAATTAGTTTCTAGAATCATTAGATTGAGAAATTTTGATATTATTGGTAGCAGGGAAATTGGTCTATATGAAGCGGGCTCATGTGGAGGTTTTGGTATCATAATTATTTCAGCTACTTTCCACAGGTCGGGTACATGCTTTATCGAAAAGCAGCATTTATTAGAGTTGTCAGTTTAACGATCGCTTTACGATTTAAATTTTGCAGAATTTCACCGGTTATAAGGTCGTAGCCAGGTGATTTTTTTGAATTTACATTGTACTTGATCATATTCGAGACTTCTTTTGGTGTGACGAGCTTTATTTTTAAGTTATCATATTTTGGCAGTTGTTCAATACACGTCATCTCAGTAGCGTTAGATGATTCAACGTTGGGTTGAAATATAAGCTCCAGGTGTTTAGCGAACCTTTCAGCTTTTTGTTGATTACTTCTGGCCCATTTCCCGTTTTCTTCTCTTATAGGAGGAATTTTTGTTGTAGGTTTTTTCATGTTTTTAGTTGCTTTGCATAGATTGTAATCTGACAGAATCTGTGGTTAACTGATGTAAATAGTTGTTATGACTTATTATTTCTCTCTTCAGACGTTTAGTCAGATTATTAAGCTCGGTTTTATCTTGAGGGCATCGGGTTAGATGCCATCTTCTGCGCTGCTTTCGTTTTTGCATTATAGGATTTTTAATATATTCAGGATATACAGTTCTCGTGACTCGTATTGGCTTGTTTGGTGTTTGCCAAGCTGCCTGCTGTATATTTACTATAAATTGTCTAACTTCTAACTCTAATTGTTCTATCGTTTTCAATGAAACTCTTAATTCTATTCTGTTGTCTAGATCTATTGTAAAACTATCCCAATCTGTATACTGATTAACTAAGATTGGTCGTTTCTCATTATACAACATATGTCTGCATAACGTCAATAGTATGGGAGAATGGTCCGAATTCATATCGTGACACTCTTCTATATTAATCTCATTACTAGATATGTTTTTGCGGACGAAGAAGTCTATCAGGTCTGGAATTCTGTCAGGACAAATTCTTGATACCTTTATTTTTTTCTTCCTTGATGAATTGTGCCAAGCAACTACCAACTTCTATAGTATCCCTCTGTTTACTATCCCTTTCATAAACAAGGAAACTAAATACGCGAGCGTTTTTGCTCCGCTAATACTACCGAAAAAATTTTTTTACTTATTTTATTTAACTCTGTCTGTCTGTCTGTCTGTATGTTACGCTTTCACGCCTAAACCACTGAACCGATTTTGATGAAATTTGGTTTATGGGTAGATTAGACTTTGAGGAAGGACATAGGCTATGTTTTGTCGCGATAACCGACATCCACGCGGGCAGAGCCGCGGGCAAAAGCTAGTTATCTATATGATACGGTAAGAAACATTACCTTTTTTATTAAAATCTGTAATTTATTGTAAAAAGGCAGATCCTAACGGAAAAAATAACTTTGCATTATCGTTTACTGTATTATTCATGTACAAATTGTATTTCTAATTTAACTGAATAAAATTGTTATGTTCATTATGGACCTATGGGAATTATTGTATTTTCAAAAATATTCACTGAAAAATTCCAAAAAAAAATTACAATGTGTATTTGATGCTCTAACAACCGAAAATGCAATAAAACCTAAACTGTTGTTATAGCACATTACCATATTATTCGCCGGGTAGGGCGAATTAGACCACAAGCTATAATCACTATTTCATTTAGGTAAGGCACATACTTGTAATGCACAACTGAGTGTGGTTTGAGAATATAAAATTCTCCTTATGGTCTTATTATTCTTTCGACATGCACTCTTAGACTAGCAATGACTTTACTTTGAAGTGCCTCAGTTAGTGATTGTGTCACCACAGAATAGACACTTGGAGGTCTTAATAGTTTTATTCCAAGAGGATTTAATAATGATTCTATTTCCTTAAAACCCCTATCAGCTAATACCACAGAATGTTGGTGAAGAAAACTATCGAAATTACTTTTTTCCACTATGGCTTTATCGCACATCCTTCCTCCAAAAACTTGTGAAATAAAATTTATTAAGCCATTTAGAGTGCAACCTATTAAATACTTTACAGTATTGCAGTTTTCATATTGTGACCATGTTTGAGCTTGCTTTAAAGGATCTGATGGCTTAGATATCTGTATCTCAAAACAATCTATAATGACTTGCACATTTGAGTATCTTATTTTAAATAAGTAATAAACGTAAATTGTTTCTGATTTGCTTTGGTTGTGGGTTCAAAATAAGATTTTGAAAGAAATTTGCCAATGCCTCAATAGCTTACAAAATCATTATTGAAAGTTTTGTACGAGATAGCTCAAGCTGATCACTAATCCTTTCTATGGTATCATTTTGTTTAATTTTAAAAATCAATTCATTTCTAAAATCATTTCTAAAATGTTATTCCTAATTTGTAATTTAGGTTTCAATATTTCTGAAGTGGTCTCTTCATTTTCTGATGTATATTCAAATAGAGAAGTAGTTGTCGAAGTGTCCTGAGAGGAATGAACTTCACATGCTGTTGTCGTCATAGATGCTGTCCTTTTTCTTTTTCTATAGTTTGTGCTTTTGTCTAGCATTATCGGTTTACATTGCACTCCAACTTGTACCTGAAATAAAAGTTACTCCAGCTATAGTATATACATCTCACACCTCTGCCCTCCTTATTGCAAACGCTGTACTTGCAAAATGGCGGTTTCGAGATAAACGCGGTAAACCTATTTTCTCATTTCTAATGGAGAAATATTCGTGGTATAACTTTTAAAATGTAACTAAAAATTAGTAAAAAAATCAAGCTTTCTATTGATATATTTTTCTCTTTATTTTATTGTCTTATTTAGATAAAATGCTCAGTACTGCGTTACATTAACTTTTTGGGCTTGCGAGCATTACAGTATTACTAAGACTAAATGCAGTAACTGTGTTTATTACTGCAAACTTATCTAGCACGTGCTTATTACTGCGTTTGTACTTAGCAATCATTTTATATTTTTATGCCTGGTCCTCCTAAAAATTCAAATAACACTGTTTGTTACTGCGTTTAGGCTTAGCATCGCAAGAGTAGGCTCTTCTTATTTTCGTTACGTTTAGATGCAGTAATGGTGACTACTGTGTTTGTCTTTAGTTAATATTCGTTGCAAAAAAGTTATGTGCTAAAAGCATATGCAGTAAACGTAGCAAGTACTGCATAAACTTCTAGCATATGCTTAATGCTTCAAATCTTTTTAGTAAAAGTAAAATTTAGGTGCAAGTGCTGCGTTTCATGTTAAATAAAAATCACGTTTTTAATAAAAAAAAACTTGTAAATATATTTTTTACGTATAGAATATTACGTATATTTTTTACGTATTTTGCAAAAAAGTGAAAATTTCAAAAATGTCGATTACTGCAAATACAATTAGCAGGGCAGACCTACTAGCCATAATACTTATCATGCCAGAATATCCCAGAGGTAAACTAGGCCTATGGGATGGGTACAAGGTTACAAAGGGTGGGATTGTTTTTACTTTGTAATAATAAAAAATAATCTATGTGTATGTGGGTCCCTTGTTCGGGTCACTTGGAATTAGAGAAATTATAAAAGGCTACTATTGTAATAGAAAACAATGTCTATAGTTAAGGTAATGTACTAGGATGATTTAAAACACAATAATAAAACAATATATAATACAATTTGGAGTTTATTTTAAATATTCGGGCGCCACCTGGTTCTATAACCAGGAATTAAATTCGGATAAATTCAATAAAGTTAGAACAATGGAATTCTAATCTCAAAGGCAGTGAGACTTGAGTTACAAAATACAAAATTAGGTCAATTTGTCACTTGCATCTGGGTTAAATTAGGTCAAGGTTAATCTAAATTAACTCATTTGCAAAGAATCTAAGTTACAAGTTTTAGGTTCTTAAAAAGGCTACGCGGCCACTTGTGGTCGTGAAAATAATGAAATACGAACCAAAGTCCTTAAGAATTAGATCCTTAGGAAATCAATAGAGAATCCGTAAAAAATCGATACCCTACCTACTACAATTGGTCAACCAAATTGTCCCAGGTCAAAAATATCAAAACTCAGCTTACCGAACGCCATTGGTGACAAGCAAGCGTCATCATGTCAGGCGAAGCTTAAGAAGCTAGAACAATAATCGACTCAATTAGTAACTTCCAGATAAAGCACATGGTCATCACAGGCGACACGAAATCTCAACAGAATCACTCACCTTTATTATGAAACAACAATTTCACCACAACTTCCGGGCATCAATTAACTATGATTTAATAATAAATTTATGGCCAGTCTCAAACACTAGCTGTTCAATCCGCCATGCTTAAATAGGAAAGCGAAAAAAAAGCTATCTCACAGACAAAGTAGAGAAGTAGACAAAACGTCAAAACCGTCACTACCAAGTTTAGATACCTGTCAATTGGAAAATAGACACAAAACAATCTCCAAACTCTATTCTCAAACTCAAAGTTAATATGAAAGTTAAGAAAATGCATGTAATGGATGTAAACCATTACAACTTATGAACAACATTAATGACGTAAGTCTTACTACTAAGTTAATATAACATAGAAAATCATTATTTCTAAAGACATGCTGTTTCTGAACTTGATTACAAAATCATACTACTGAATTAACATTAAAAGATTATGAAATTATCATAACAACATTCATAGAGTATGACCAACTGGCACCTAAACTTCCCTTCATTGAAAACACAGTAGAAGATGTACTAGGCATTACTGTATCTCCAAATTTTCTTTTTTTTGCAGGTGTTGGGTTTGGATGTGGTAATAATAATATCTTCTCTAACTCTGTTTCTCCTGGCATAACTGGTGGAATCTATAATAATTAAAACTGTTAGGTATAGTTCATTGTAAATATTAGGGGTTAAAGTATGAAATTGCCGATTAGTACCGAAAATCTAAATGGTTTATTTTTTATTTTTTAACAAATTTATTTAATCAAAATCCATACTAATATTATAAATGCGAAAGTAACTCTGTCTGTCTGTCTGTCTGTCTGTATGTTACGCTTTCACGCCTAAACCACTGAACCGATTTTGATGAAATTTTGAATAAGGGTAGATTAGACCTTGAGAAAGGACATAGGCTATGCTTTGTCGCGATAACCGACTTCCACGCGGGCGGAGCCGCGGGCAAAAGCTAGTAGTTATTATCTTTACATTGCTGCCATCTAATAGGAAGGTCATTTATGCCTTTGCGATAGAACTCTGAGGATCTACACTGCACAAACTGTGTGAAAGTATTTTGTACTACCTCCTGGGAAGAAAACTTCTTGTCACGTAGATAATTTTCCAAATCACGAAAAAATGGTAGTCCGTTGGAGCAAGGTCTGGCGAATACGAAGGATGACGAATGGTTTCTAACCGCAGTACCTGTAGGGTTAAAATGGTTTCTCGTGCTGTATGAGGTCTCACGTTGTCATGGAGCAATAATTCGTCGAGTCGGGTCTGTTTTACTGCTAGTTTTGCCAACATTGTACGGAGTTCGACATAATAGACATCTGCCGTTATTGCTTGACTAGATCGGAGAAAACTATAGTGAATAACACCAGGTTGAGACCACCAAACAGTTACCATTACCTTTTTATTGATAAGCTTTGCTTTAGGACACTGTTGTGGCATTTGACCTGGGGTCAGCCATTGCTTTTTCTTTTACGGTTATCATAAAGAATCCACTTTTCATCACATGTCACAATTCGATCTAATATTCCTTCATTTCTATACCGATTCAACAATGCAACACAAGTTTCAACACGCGTTTCTTTCTGCAGATCAGTCAAATCATGAGGCACCCATTTTTCGTATTTTTTTATTTTATTGATTTGACGCATAAATAAATAATAAATCATTTTATTTGTTCTCTCACATAAAACATTGTGGGTAACGGTTAAGGTAACGTTAAACCATGCCGCTAATTCCTGGGTAGTTTGACTAGGATCGGCTTCCACCAATTCATCGTTATTCACCTGTGTGGGCGGTCTTCCTCGTGGCTCGTTCTTCAAGTCGAAGTTTCCCTCACGAAAGCGTTTAAACCAAAATCGCACGGTGCGTTCATTAGTAGACCCCTCCAAACGCAACATTGATATTGCGGACTGTTGCGTCGGAACTCGAATTTACGCCAACGAATAATCCAATCATCAAAACATTTTTTAAACGCTGTTTCCGGAATTGAGTTCAGTCCTCGCCGCGAATTCTCCTTTATGTCTTCTACTGATTGAAAACGAGTGCCACGAAGTGGTAATTTGATGGTAGGAAAAAGAAAGTAGTCGGCTGGAGCCATATCTGGTGAATATGGTAGTTGCTCGATGGTATTTGTTGAGTGTTTGGACAAAAATTCGTTCACAATGATGGCCTTGTGCGAAGGCGCATTATCGTGGTGCAAAATCCAAGAATTTCTGTCTGGCCTTTTTCGTCGAATTTGTTCTCACTCGCATAACGCTCAAATAATATTCTTTATTTAACGTTTGACCTTCCGGCAAAAATTCCGAGTGCACTAAACTGCGATAGTCAAAGAAAACAGTCAACATGACTTTGACTTTTGATCGACTTAGATGTGGTTTTTTCGGTTTTGGTTCAGTTGGAAGGCGCCATTCCGAAGCTTGTTGACTAGTATGCATGTCAAACTCGTAAACCCACGTCTCGTCACCAGTAACAACGCGTTTCATGAATGTTGGGTCGGTATAAACTAAAAACAGCACTGTTTTTAACATAAATGACAGATGCAACTCAAACTCCGCGTCAAAATGGAAAGCAGTTGTGCCAATCAAACAACAACAAAAAAACAAAAATTTGAATTTGGAACCATTTATTTATTTATTTATAAGTAACCCCTTCCACTGCACCTTCTTTCATCATTTCTAACGATTTACTGTTTACATGTCCTAGTCTTCTATGCCACATTGTCATGGCCAATAATGCACTCTCTGGTCTTTGTTTTTGTAGTTTGTACACACCATTTGTTCAGTTTGCAATTCCTATAAGCTCATTTACTGGATTATATATTAAACAAACATCCTTCTTAAATGACACTTTGTTGCCATTTGGTATCAGTTGACTTACTGATAATAAGTTAGTCGCGAGCTTCGGTATCTATAAAACATTCTTTACAATGACATCATACTGAGAACCATTTACATTCGTTGTTATCTGTGTTCCACCAACACTCACAACAGGCACAGTCATTTGATTTGCAACTACTATTTCTTTGTTTTCATGCACGGGTCTATTTAGCTGTAAACAATCTTGTCTTGCCGTTCTTTGTGCACTTGCACCCGAATCGACGCCGTACCAATCTTTCGTACTAAAATTGCCGTTAAAAAATGCAGCCCTAAAAGTTTTTAAGGTTTTCTTTGTTTTTAGTTCGGGACACTTAATTATAAAATGCACTATTTTCTTGCAATTGTAACATTTTATATGACTACTAAGCGATAAAATGAGAATCTAGAGAATCTAGAAAATAAAGTACATTTATATGATCCCCAAGAAGTATGGTGGATGTTAAAATCACCAAGAATAACTATAGGAGGAGGGATAGAAGTTATGATGGAAATAAGGTCAGAAAGTATGGAAGGATAAGGGCATGGAATGTACACGGAAAGAAAAGCAATGTTCATCATTCTAACGCCAACAATATGAAATAAGTCACTATGAGGGGGAATGGAAATTTGTGAGAATATAATATTTCTGGACAGCAACATAGTGGATCCAGCATGACTGTCATCCCTGTCATCCCGGAAGCAGACAAACTCAGATATCCTTAAACGGGAATTGGGTGTGAGCCATGCTTCCTGAATGGCAACAATGAGCGGATTATATTTGTTTATTAAATATATTAAATAATTATTTTTATTATAAATACTCCTACAGTTCCATTGCAGAAGGGGAGGGAATTTGACTGGTCAGAACCAAGAGCTAAGAAAGTTTGTTTTTAATTTATCCGGCAGCTCAGTATCTCTAAATCTAGTTAACATGTTAATAAGAGCGGAGAGAAGTAAATAAGAAGATTGTCACTAGACGAAGAATTTGATTGATCGACTGGGAAAGCAGAGCCATTAGGCATGGAAGAAGGGGGAGTTTTGGTTAAATGGTTATGAGCCTGTCTATCATAGCCAGGACTTACGGCCGTGTTGAACACTCTACGAGGGGAATATGTGGTTTTCCTATGTGTTTGTTGAGATTGTGAGAGTACTTGTTGGTTTGAACAGAGAAGAGTTGTTGGGTATTTTGCTGGAAGCTTACAAAATTTGGGGATCTTGCAGAATCTGGCAGAAGCCTCCATGAAAGAAATGTTCTCTTGAGACATTGTGATTTTAATGGATTTTTGCCGAGAATGTTCAGGGCAGGAAGGGTCTTTGGCAGAATGAGGTCCAGAGCAAAATAAGCATGTGGGAGTTTGGGTTGCACAACTTGTACCCTCGTGGGCTTGACTGCACTTGAAGCATCTAGGCGAAGATTTACATCGGGTGGGTACATGGCCGAATCTACAGCACTTAAAACATTGAATTGTAGGCAGAACATATGTTTCTACCGACAATGAATTGAAAAAACAATAAACATGAGGGGGCAACTTCTGACCAGCAAAGGTAACAACTATGGTTTGCGTTGTAACATGGGAGTTATTTTCACTAGGCACTCTCCTATTTAGTCGCCTGGCTTTCATTACGGACCCAAGGCCCGATGGAACCTCTATTGACTGGACCACCTCCTCCAAGAACTTGTCTTATAATTCCCATACGGGAACATGCAAATGACGGAATTGTTGAGCAGGGTGGGATAAAAAGTTGTTGGCGTCAGTAGCAGTCTTAAACTCAACGGAGACTCTGTTTCGGCCAACTCGTTTTACGCCTCCAGTAATGATGTTGGAAATTTTATTAGTTGAGAGAAAATGACCGAACTTAATTGAGCGGAAAACAGTTGCTGCCGCGGGATCTCCCACGTCTCTAGTCACATGAACTAAAAAGGGGCCTGAGTCAGAGTCTGTATAATTGGATCAATGTGATGAATATATGTATATTGGATCGAAGGGGAAGCTTCAGTTGGATCAACAATCCTACCTACCTGTGCATCTGATTGGAAGATTATCAGGTGATGAGGAAAGTAAAACTCGGCTTCTTCGGTAATGAAATTTATAATATGACTGTGCTAGTACAGTGATAGATCGCAAGTGAGCTACCTGCTTGAGTAATTTGAAAATAATAGATTCTTAATTCTAATCGTATGCAAAGTACAGGGGAATGATTATGCTATCATAAAAAAGGCAGGCGCGTCGCGAACATGCCCCCAGACTTTGGAAGCTTGCCTTTCAAGAATCTTCACGGCGAAAGCTCAGGCAGCGGGCAGATCTTGCTAAATGCCCTACGGGTTACGCCGCCGCTTGTCTTGATATCCGCAACTCGATTGATTCCATCTGAGCCAGGATAAACCGCAATAACACGTCCGAGACGCCACTTCAATGGTGGAATATTGTCCTCTTTGATGACCACAAGGGAGTCTAACTTAAGTGAATCATGATTCAATCTCCACTTGGTTCGCTGCTGCAGTTCTGAGACATATTCCTTGCTCCATCGATGCCAAAATGTTGACGAAGTTGGGAGATTCTTTGGAAGCGTGTCAGTAAATGTGAGGAGCCGTCTTCATAACATGGCTCTGGCAGCGCGGTGAGTGAGCGTCCGATGAGAAAATGACCGGGAGTTAGGTGCGTCAGATCATCAGGGTCTGTCGACATTGGCGTAAGTGGTCGTGAATTTAAAATGGCCTCGATTTGCGTTAATGTCGTATTTAACTCCTCATACGTGAGATGACAATTTCCCAACACTCTTAATAAATGATGTTTCGAAGACTTCACACCAGCCTCCCAGAGTCCTCCGAAATGCGGTGAGTACGCAGGGATAAAATGGAAATTTATTCCTTCGTTGGCCAAACTTTCACCTAACGAGTTGCAATTACTCTTTAAAAACTTAGACAGCTCATTATATGCGCCCACAAAGGACGTCCCGTTATCGGAGTAAATATTCAGTGGTTTACCACGGCGCGAAATAAATCTTCGCAATGCTAGTATAAAATTATGGCTAGACAAATCACCCACCAACTCCAGGTGGACAGCTTTGGTAGCGAAACAAATAAAAACTGATACATACACCTTAACAATGCGAGAACCCCGCCCCTGTCTACTAATGGCTGCAAGAGGGCCAGCATAATCGACTCCTACGCTAGTAAACGGATGGCCTCCAGGGGAGACTCGGTTTTGAGGTAGGTTTCCCATTAGTGGGGAAAGTACTTGAGCCTTCAAACGGCTGCAGCGTATGCATTGGCGATAACATTTTTTGGCTAAATTTCGCCCTCCAATAGGCCAATACATTTCTTTAATTGATGCTAATAGAAGTTGGGGACCAGCATGCATTAAAACTTTATGCTTATAGTTAAATAATAATTGTGTAAATCGATGTGTGGACTGTAATACAATAGGGTGTTTCTTATCATAATAGTATTCGGAATTCTCTAATCGTCCGCCTACCCTCATGATGTTATTTGTGTCTAAAAATACACTTAATTTAAGTAATGGGCTTTTCCTATTTAATAATTGTTTTTTAATTAATGTGTTGTATTCGGGAAAGGATTCCGATTGTGAAATTTTAATAATTACATTTAACGATTGTTGAAGTTCACTGTGCGTTAAATAAGTTTCAACTGTGCGGTTACCTTTACACCCATTAATGAATCGCAAAACATAAGATACCGTGCGATTCAATCTTGAAAAGTTTGAAAATCGGTTGAAATCAATGAACCCTGTAGATAATGAGTCACAAACCATAGCCTGTAAAACAACTTGTCGCGTTTTGGGTAAGACCTCCGTCTTGTTGACGTTGGGAGGCCACTGAGATGAGTCCGACTGTAAGAACTCAGGCCCTGACCACCAAATGTCAAGGGTTTGCATCGCTTGAAAGTCAACCCCACGCGTAATATAATCCGCTGGATTTACATTCGTCGGAACATGTCTCCAAGTGTGAGTACTGGTTTTTTCTATGATTTCAGCGACTCGATTGCGCACAAATGGGTGCAATTTGCTGGGTAACATTTTTAACCAACCCAAAACAATGGTTGAATCTGTCCAGAAAGTGACAGAATTGACTTTCAACCTTAGCGAACTAATAGCCTTTTCATAAAGACGTACACCGACTACTGCCCCACATAATTCTAATAGCGGCACGGTAGTGGGTTTGACTGGAGCCACTCGGCTTTTTGCTAATACTAATCTGACTACATAATTGCCAACATCACTAATGCTACGTAAATACAACGAACTACCATATGCTCGCTCAGACGCATCTGTAAATATGTGCATTTCAATGGGTTTATGATTATGGCTGATAACTTGGCGCGGTACACGAATTTTATTTAATAATGGTAAACTGTCGACAATGTCTAACCAAAGTTTCATGATTTCAGGTGACAATTCATCGTCCCACGACACCCTTTGAAGCCAAAGTTTCTGCAAAATTAACTTCATTCGTATGACACAAGGAGCTAACAGACCTAACGGGTCAAAAATCTGTGCGATAACAGAAAGTATATTTCGTTTAGATCCACAACTAGAAATTTTGCCTATGGGGAAGTATAATTCATCGGATTCAGTCAACCAACCGAGGCCTAACGTTTTACTTGGCTCAATGGTACTGATGTTCAGGTCTAAGGATGACTCACACACGTCAGATAATCGGACATCATTTGATTTCCACTTTCTTAGCGGCATCTGAGCTGACGCGAGAACATCAGTGACCTTTGTGCGGATATTTAAAACTTCCTGTATATTAGCTCCACCCGTGAGCAGATCATCGACGTAGAAATCGTGAGTAATTATTTCAGCAATTTGCGGATCCGTGCATTCTAAACCTAATTGCTTAAGGCATCGAGTTGCCAAGAACGGTGCGCTGGACGTCCCATATGTGACGGTATTCAACTGATACGTCGTCAATGGCTCATTTGAATGAGGACGCCACAGTATTTGTAGCAAATGACGATCATCGGGGTGTACTGCCACCTGCCGGTACATTTTTTCTACATCGGCTGTGATAACATACCTATGCTGCCTAAACCTAATGAGAATGGATAGGAGGTCGTCTTGCACCTGTGGTCCTACCATCTGAATCTCGTTAAGTGAAACTCCTGATGTGGTCGGACTACTGGCATTGAACACAGCCCTTAATTTGGTAGTAGTACTGGTCTCACGCAAGACACCATGATGTGGTATATAATGTGAGTCCGGTCTTACATTTAATAGCGCTGACATATGACCCAATGATTCATATTCTAACATAAAATCAGCATACAATTTACCTAACTTAGGTTGAGCCTTATTCCTACGCTCTAATGAGAGAAAACAATGCTTCGCTCTCAAATATGAACTCCCTAATAGTTTAGGGTCATCCTTCATGGGAATTTTTACACAAAAGCGACCGTCTGCTAATCGAACCGTGTTTTTAACGAAATGTTCTTCACACCGGCTTTCCTCTTTAGAGTAATGATTCTTAGGGCAGATTTCTTCTAACTGCCAGAACCGTGTTAATTGGGTTTGTAAATCATTAACAGAGGAATCAATAAACTCACTTCTGGCGAAGTTACATTTAATATGATGTACGGAATGTGATAATAAACTGCCATCTACCGGCCCAGACACTAACCACCCTAACCTGCTTTCATATAAAATAGGCTTACCTTTGCCTAAGCAGATTTTTTGAGACCCTAATATGTCCCAAAAAATGTCTGCACCAATAATTAAATCTACGTCAGCAGGTGAGTAAAAGTTAGGATCCGCTAAAATAAGGTCAGACGGTATCTTCAGCTCCGATAAGTTAACAGTACGGCATGGAACCTTATCTGTGATTGACGACAGAACAAAACATTTAATATTGTCTGAATAATTGTTATCTACAGATTTAATGCGTAAGTCACACATATTCTGAATATGAGAAATTGTGTTATTTATCCCTAACACAGAGTTATTTACTCGCTTAGCTGGCAACTTCAATTTTGTAAACATTCTCTCTGATAGTAAACATGTCGTACTGCCACTGTCTAACAATGCACGCACAACTTGTTCGACATTATTTGAGTCCATTATCTTAACCAGCGCAGTTGATAATAAAACTTCTCGTGCGCCGTGATTAGCGTGCGTAACGTTTGCAGCTAACGTCAGGTGAGATGACGGTGAGCCCGCGGGCATCTGAGTGGCGGGGGCGGTCGGTGCAATAACATTACTATCGGCTGATTGTCGCGACGCACTATTTGCATTGGGAATTTTTGTTTTAGAATAATTCGATATATGGACCATCGTGTGATGTTTACGTTTGCAAGTCTTACAGCCAGGTCGTTTACAACGATTTGCGAAGTGTCCACTTTCAAAGCAATTAAAACAAACCTTTAACGTTGGCAATATATTTAACCGTGCTATACTATCTAATGCTACGAACTGTGAACAAGTGTTTAGGTTATGTTCGTGACTTTTACACATAGGACATTGATTCGATGATTGAACTGAACTAATAGTGCTACTACCATCGTGTACAGAGACCATGGATTTGTGTTTGATCTGTGATTTATTTGAAACATGATTATTGAGCCGCTGATTAGAGATTCGCGCCTCTTCAATTGATTCGATTAAATCGGCACGGCCACGTAACACGTTGTTGAAGCTCTCTAATGTAATACGTTCGTCTTTATTCAATCGACGCTCATACTGTTTCCACTCATAGAATGTTTTCAGATCTAACTTAGGAGTGATTATGCTTATGAGAAGAGAATCCCAGTGCTTAACCGGTTCCCCGAGTGATTCTAATGATTGCAAATTTTTGTTAAGTGTATCAATTAGATTTTTTATATTAGTGGAAGACTCTTTTGTGATAGGTTCAATGTTTAACAAAGCGGAAATATGCTTTTGAATTAATAATCTTTTATTCTCAAACCTGTCACAAAGAAGTTTCCATGCAACCTCATAGTTCTTTGCAGAAAAAGCGATTGATTGTATAACTACCGCAGCTGTCCCCTCAAGTGAAGCTCTCAAATAGTGAAACTTATTGATGTTATCTATGTCGCCATTGGAGTCTATTAGGCTAGTGAACTTATCATGAAATTCTAACCAGTGCTCGTAGGAGCCACTGAATTTTGGTAGTTCAATAGTGGGTAACTGAACGAGGGTTTGCTTATGGGAACTACTCGCAACACTCTCGCTAGCAGTGGCCTCAGAATATTTACTCACCAATTCCTGTGCCCTAGCTAGTTGTCTATAATAAGACGACTCAAACTCTGTCCTCTCACTCGTTTGTACATCTAAGTTGTCACTTAAACATTCTAGTTGTAATTGCACTTCGTCATACTGGTTGTACACAGATTCCATCTTACCTATACGTAAGTTTATGTCTTTGATATCAGTAGGGCTCAACGAAGAAATATCTAAGGTGTTTAAAAATGCAGTAAAGGCTGTCAAACGACCTTTGAAGCTGCCTCTCTTCTTTATCAACTCCTTCATAATTTTATTTTCTTCGGACATTCTGGGAGACAAATGCTACGCCTTTCTGTAATTTATATAATAAAACAAGTGAATATTCAATAATGTTAACAATTTATCTTTAATGAAGAATTTTTTCTTTTATGTTGAACTACCTACGCAATACCTATATGTGTAACAAAACTTGTAAAGCTTTAAATTAAATGGTTATATTAAAGTTTATTTTTTATTTATTACAAATTAACATTTAGTACTGTCCTTAGTACTCAACTATTTCATGGACCAGAACACCTAAGTACAACACTACTTGGTACTTAATTACTAATCTTACGAATATATTTAGTTATTTCTACGGCTAACAGCAGTAATAAGGAAATTAAACTTAAATTAAACATTAATTACGTAAGATTACCAAGCGAATGTGCTGCTTAAGGAACATAAAAAAGTTCAGAGTTCCGAGTTCACACACTATTGAAATTAAATGAGTAGGTAGGTACTAACCTTTAACTGCAGAGCTTTTACTTAACCGTTACCTTAAGAGTGATGGGTGAAAATTATGGGGCTTACAATAAACTTAATTTGAATATCGAGACCACTAAAACCACTGTAGGTAGATACAATTTTTCGACCCTCGTAGATAACTCCTCTTTTCCATCAAATATCTCTTCCACTGATTTAACTTCTTGAAGTTCTTCCGGTAATCTGGCTCGATCCAGGACCAATGATTGGAAGATTATCAGGTGATGAGGAAAGTAAAACTCGGCTTCTTCGGTAATGAAATTTATAATATGACTGTGCTAGTACAGTGATAGATCGCAAGTGAGCTACCTGCTTGAGTAATTTGAAAATAATAGATTCTTAATTCTAATCGTATGCAAAGTACAGGGGAATGATTATGCTATCATAAAAAAGGCAGGCGCGTCGCGAACAGCATCATTCGGGCGCTTTTTAGTGGACGTTCACTTCGAATTTGTTCTCACTCGCATAACGCTCAAATAATATTCTTTATTTAACGTTTGACCTTCCGGCAAAAATTCCGAGTGCACAACACTGCGATAGTCAAAAGAAAACACTTTTCCTGTCATGCGTGTTTTCGTCCGCACGCGGATCTGGTCCGCATGCGGGTGATAGCACGCTACTGGTCACACGCACAGGACAAAGATTTCATTTTTGCAGCAGTGTTGTGCGTGTCGCCAGCACAGACTGGTCGCCAGTAAGTAAACTCGTGCCAAAGATGAATAAAAAAGTAATTACCGCTTACATTATTTTCAAAAATAGAAAGTATAAAAAACAATTCAGAGTAGATCCATATCTTGTATCTTGAAACCAGAGCATTTACTGGTATGTTTAATATAAATTATCAAAATCTCCGACTTAGCCCTCACAAATTTAAGAACTACTTCCGAATGTCGCTTCGTTCTTTTGATGAGTTGCTGGGAAGAATTGAACATAAGTTGGCTGTATCCAGTTTACGACGAATCGCAATAAGTCCTACGGAACGTTTAGCAGTTACTTTAAGGTAAATTAATAGTCTATACTAATATTATACAAAGGTAATATTTGTATTTTTGTATGTCTGAAAGGAATAAAGTCATAAGATTTTTTTTATTCCGATTTTGAAATAATTTAGTTTGCACATACCTTGAACCCCTCGAAGTGTCATACATAGGCTACTTTTGTTTTCAAAAAAGCGGAGAAGGGGTTAAAATGGAATGTGGGGTGGGAATGAAGCGTTATGGGTAGTGTAGGTGTAGGGGTTGTGGTAGGTTACAATATTGCAATAATTTGCCGGCCGCTAGTCTATATTATTATTAATATTATAAAGCTGAAGAGTTTGTTTGTTTGCTTGAACGCGCTAATCTCAGAAACTACTGGTCCGATTTGAAAAATTCTTTCAGTGTTACATAGCCCATTTATCGAGGAAGGCTATAGGCTATAAAACATCACGCTACTACCTGACGGAGCGGAGCAGTAACCATAAATGTCAACACATTTGGCAGATTCCCATACATTATTTGAAAAAATGTAAACTAAGAACCACGGGAGTCAAATGATGCCACGGGCGAAGCCGGGGGCAACAGCTAGTAATAAATAAATTAATAAATTGTTGTTGTAATTATTGACTTGAGGAATGAGTAGACACGATATAATAATCAGAAATATTTATTTAAAGCATGTAATGAAACAACGATTACACTCAAAACATGTTAAAATTGAAGAGGGTTTGTTAATAATAAATTCGCAAGTGAAATAACACCGGTCTACAACATTTTTGAGCACGGGTTATGCATACCTAATTTTTATTCCTTTTATACCTAGAAATAAGAAAAATAACAAAAAATAGTTCTGAATTTGTTTTTTTGTGTGAAAAACGGAAAATTCAAGTAAATGACAGTACATAAAAAATAGACAGAGATGATTTATTAAAAGATACCAAACATCCATTTATGGTTCATTCTTACAATAGAAATTTTAAAATAAAGTCCAAATGTTTAAAAATGAACAGTTTTACTTTTGAGATCTTCAGAGTTGATGAGGTGTGGTAGTTTTAGCTCAGATTCAAGAAGAAATTCAGAAGGTACGGATACAGATGAACTTCTTGATGGAAAGCTGCCTTAAGAGAGTACTTGATTTTCCAACACAGGCGGATTAGGTACAGGATTTCTATCTGTATGTGGTATTGGAGCGGATGTCGATGGTAGATCAGGATAAGATGTTTTCTTTGAATTTTTACCTTTGAGTGGCTTTACAATGCAAAAATAACAGTCTGTGAGATGATCACGGGGTTCCCTCCAAATTCTGGGTACTGCAAACTTGATTTGTCTTTTTTCACCTCGATACCAGCCTACAATAAAACGTAACGTATAACCTAATTAATGTCTTGTAAAATAGTTAATAAAAAAAGAGAAAATATACTCACCGTCCAGAATGTATCTGCAAGAGTTACATGACACATGTGGAGTCCATTTTTTGTCTTGATTTTTAACAGGTAGATTAAAATAAGCTTGATATGCCTCGCAAATCTTTAAATTTGTACTCAAATCATATTTTTTTCTCTTACTTTAATAAATTCGCCGCAAATATAGCAAAACGAGTCAGCGTTTCGTTTACAACTTCTAGAAGCCATTTTAGATGGGTTATACAGCGAAAAAAAAAACAAAACACGTTATTCCTGTGTAATATGCAAACACATACTACTGTACATAACGAGCGACCCAAGAAATACTGCCCCCCACCCTCTAACCTCTCTTCGACAACGATAGCGCGCAAAGACCGACATAAATCAGGCGTGAAAATAAAAAATGCTATAACTTCTTAAAAAGCAAATATTTTTATTCTGTAATCGCAATTTTTTATATAGATTTGCTTATATAATCAAAATATATTAGGTAAAACCCATGCGCAAAAAAAATTTTTTTTTTGTTGACCGGTGTAATTTATTGATATGTCACAGATCTAGCCGTATTATTCTCTGGAATATGAGTAAGGTTTTTTTTATTCGCAGTATTGCTGGATTCAGATGTGTTGTCATCGAGAATAGCCACATCATCAATCGGACCAGACTCGTAGCTCGTGGCAGCAGGACTAAGGATGTCGCTCTCTAATACGACTGAGTTGGCAGTGTTGCTTCTTTCAATATTGTACTGACTATGATATTCAGCCGTATTATGAGCAGAAGCAGGTGTATAGCATTCGTTAACAGAAGTATTGGTGGATTCGGGTGTGTTGCCACCGAGAATAGCCACATTATCAATAACGTAGCTCGTGGTATTATAAGCCGGATTAGTTACATCGCTCCCAAATACTACAGTATCGGCGGGGATATTCCTGCCCATGTCATATGGACTAGGAGTACTTAGTGGTGTTGTTTCAGCACTGCTTCCTGGCATCGAATAATTTATATTTTGCACCTCCATCTCCATGATAACTTGCATTACTTTAGTACGAAACATTATTTTCTGGTAGGTTGTAAATCTCTGAAGAGTAGGCTGCAATGATTGAAAAAATGCTAAATCTTCACTTTCTAACTCTAGTTGATTGTTTTTCAAATATCCAAGTAAAGTATTCTCAAAAGAAGACATTGCCTTCTTCCTCTTCTTTTGTGTTGGTGGTGATGATGCTGGGATGGGCTGCTGGTTTGTCGAAGCCGACGTAGACGGCAGCGGTGTAAGGGTTGACGAAGAAGATTGTGACGGCAGTGCTGTCAATGATGGGGTTACCACATCATCACCTTCAGGTAGTAGTGAGTCATCTGTGGAAGTATCTGTCACTCTGTCCAAAAAAGTCAAAATTTCATAGTATTCATACTTTTTCTTCTTTTTTGCTCCTGAACCTGATGGTAGATTTCCGGCCAGTTTCTCTTTTTTGTACATATCTCTAGCGGTGCGCCATCTCTGTTGGATTTTTTTATCTGAAAAAATTAAATAACAATTTTTTTTGCAGGTATTTAGCTACTGGAAACTCTATGACTGACATGCATTTGACCTACCAAATTGGAATTACAACTATAAGTACAATAGTGCGACAAGTTTGTCGTATTATTTGGACAGAATTATCAGAAGAATGTATTCCGAAAGCAAATCACACCCAATGGAAAAGTATTGCAGACAAATTTTTTGCTCATGCACAGTTTCCCAATTGCATTGGCGCAATCGATGGAAAGCACGTGATACAACCAAAACAGAGCGGATTATTATATTTTAATTACAAGAAGTATTTTTCACTTGTTCTATTAGCGATGTGTGATTCTGACTATAATTTTACATATATTAATGTAATTCTGACTCGGCAATTTTCCAGCAAAGTCAATTATATACACAGTTGGAAAATAAAACGTTGGACGTTCCAGAGCCCCAGCCACTACCACCAATAAATGAAGATGCGACAAGCACGTCGCAAACAAGACCAAAAGTACCTTTTGTTATAGTGGGAGACGAGGCGTTTGCATTATCGGTACATGTCATGCGCCCTTACGCTCGAAGAGATTTCTCTTACAAAAAAAAATATAATTATCGACAATGCAGAGCCCGAAGATTTATAGAGTGTAGTTTTGGCATTCTTTCGAATAAATTTAGGATTTACCACAGACCTATGAACGTTAAAATGGATTTGGCTATATCAATTGTCAAAACAACATGTCGCACATCCGCTCCAATAACGTCATAACTCGATATAATGCGAAATGACTTTTATTGTACCATTCATATCAGAATATCGCATTCTTTATGCTCACAAAATTTCATAGACGTAGTTCAATTACTGACTTGTCCCTAGATAGCACTTGTGTCGTTATATTGTTTACCGAAAGTTGTTACACGGCGAACATATACAGTGTCATGTCTCGACTTGCGCGAGGTGGTCATACCTACGTTGTTCAGTAAGAGTGAATTGTGTTGACTCAAGACTGTTTTTGTTTGAGAGGTAAGTAAAATTTCTTTTCGTTTTCTGTTCTTAAACTGATGCTTGTCGACTAATGCCAGTACACATGATTAAAACAGAATAATAAAATTATTGGTTGTACCCTAATACTGACCTAAACAGAGTTATGACAGTATACATGATTGAAACAATACAATACAAATATATTTGTTGATCACCAATACTGGCTGGTGGAGCGCTTGTGTACTTTCTTAATTATTTCCCACATAATTTAATTGTATTTCAATTTTTGTAATTTAAAAGAACCGCTTCTGTGAGGGAATAATGTTTGAATATTGGCGCTCATTTGTTGACCACTTAGTGTTGAAGAAGGCCAATGAATGGCGCTGTGCACGGATCTTTTCGAACTATATTTTGAGAATGAAGTTTTCTATGAGCGGGACTCTCAAGCTTCACGGCTGACGTTCAACCCGTTCATTTTTAATCAGTCACTAACCCGCACCCAGCACCGAAAGGTGTCTATGACTCCGCTCCACACCAAACGGAAGTTTGAGTAATTCAACTCCTCGTTTCTTTTTCTGTGTAATTCTATAAGTTCCTTTGGCCACATTCTCAAGTCAGTATAAGTGAAGTGTATCGGAAGAAAACGACAAATTCAAGAAAATAAACGGCCGGTCGAAAACATACCTACCTACCAGCACGTGCCAGGAACCACGCCTGTCTACAGCTGAATCCTCACGAGGTGGAACTCAGGTCAGTGCCGGTTCTCTTACGTTTTCATTCATAGAAGCGGTCACATGTGCATTTTCTTTACATTACTACCTAACTGCTGGTCATAGGAGCTTATACGCTCTGTGTGCAAACACACCACTTGGTAGGACTATATACACGTCCTACCACAATTTATGGTCCTTACGAGTCGGATAGGCCAGTAAATAACATATTCACGTAATTATTGGTGAAAAATATTTCTTTCCTATTCATTTAATTAAAAGATTCACGTAATTTTGGTGAATTCTTTCCGCCATCTTAGTTTCATTACTTTCATTCGCTAACAGATTTACGTAAATTATTTGGTAAATTCTGTATTTAAAACGCTAAATCTACGTAACAATTGGTAGATATTTATAATAGTTGGTGATTTACGTATTAATTGGTAAATAATCATCATTCTATTCGCATACGCGTAACTTTGTAGGTACCTACATATCTAGGTACGTAGTTAGTTACATTCCCGCTCCGCTGTGCTACTTGCGCTATTATATAATAAGCCGTAGTACAATTTTCAATAAAAAGTAGGTATATCTAAACTGTCTGTGTTGAATTACTATTATATTATAGTAGGTACCTTACAGATAATCTTCTTGTTATATTTCAATAGGTAGGTCCTACCTATCGTTAATTTGCAAACATGTCGTCAGATCTCGAGACGAAGCTTATTCTGTTGAATCAAAAAAAGGAATTATTGTTTGCACGCATTAATCGTTGGTATAAATCGTCGAAATCAATTGTGTGTTTTGATATAACGACGCGAGCGAATGAGGATTTTCTGTCTGAGACCGAGACCATCGATGTCGTTCGCGATAAGTTCGAGTCGATTGTAGATCAAATAAATAGCTTAAATTTGTCATTGGAACCCCCTGTGGAGTCCGACTATTCTTGCCTTGACTCATTCGATGAATTGTATTCGAGAATAAAACGCATTAGAAATATATTATCTACGCCCAAGGTCAAGGAGATCGCCTCACACGGGTCGAGTAATTCAAACGCGTCTGTAGTGAAATTGGAAATGCTTGTTATTCCGAGTTTTGACGGACGCCCTGAAAAACTGGAATACATTTTATCAGTCCTTTAAGGCCAATATTCATTCAAACACACAATTGTCTGATTCGCAACGTGTGCAATACCTATTCTCAAAATTAACCAAAGACGCATTAAAGTTCACTGCCGGTATTGTTCCGTCAAGTGAGACCTACAGTATAGTGTGGGACGCCTTGGTCAAGAAATACCAAGATAAACGCTCATTAGGTTCATATTATCTTAATAATATATTAGACTTAAAGAATTGTTCACCTAGTGTGAACTCACTTGATTCATTTATAGGTATATATTCCTCCTCTATCGCCGCGCTTAAAGAGTTAGGTATAAATGATTTAACGGACTTCATGTTTCTACAATGTGCCTTGAGGAAAATGGACACGCTAACCATCCAAGCCTTCGAACTTTCTGTTCGAGGTGTCGATATACCTACGACGCAACAGCTGATCGACTTTGTACAAGATTATGCTAAGATGATTGAACGGTCAAACCCGCGGTCTTCGTCATATGCGAAGTCGTCCACTGCTGGGACGCCACAGTCTAATGATAGGCGTGTACAGCGTAATTCTAAGTCGTTTGTTGTCAGTGTGCCGATTAATAATAAGTCGAATGCGCCCGCCGCAGTTGACGCGTCATGTTGTTTATGTGGCGGCCGCGACCACCGACACCTGTATAACTGCGCTCAGTTTAAAAATATGCAAAATGCAAAGGCTAGATATGAGTTTATTAAATCTAAGCGTGGTTGCGTGAATTGTCTAAGCACATTACATAATCTCCCGCAATGTAAAAGTACGTCAGTTTGTTTCTGTCAGAAAAAACATCATAAATTATTGCATTTTGAGAATAATGTTAATAATTCGCACTCGCATGCGACGACTGTTGCCGCATCCCCGCCGCCCCAGTGCGACCTTGACGGTCCCACTCCTGAGTCACCGCTCGCTTCAAGCACTGTGCATTCGTATGCCTCTAGCCATAAGGGTGATATTCTCTTGGCAACCGCTCAGGTGTATGCTCGCCCTAAAGGTAGCACTGGAAATAAATCTGTAGTCAGATGTCTAATTGATAATGGCTCACAGAATAACTTAATAACATTGTCCTGTTGTCGTTTATTAAATTTACCAATAATACCAATGAGTAATTCTGTTGTCAAAGGTGTTGGCTCCACTTCGCACACGATAATAGGCTATGTGTATTTGGACATTGAATCTCGTATTTATGCAGATCATAAGTATACTATACATGCGTTAGTTATGAATAGCCTTACGGATCAATTGCCCTCGCAATTAATTAAGTGTGATCGCGAGTTAAATCTTCGCGATTTACCGCTTGCTGACTTAAGCTGGAACATTCCAGGAAACATTGATATAGTATTAGGTGCACAGCTCTTCCCGTATATCTACTTAGGAAATAGAGTCGAGTGTGGTCCCAGAGCCCCTTGTGTACTATCAACCGCGTTTGGGTATGTACTTATGGGTGATTACCCACGTAAAGTTGTTGTGCCTACAACCGCATCCTTTTCTGCGCTAGCACTAAATGATTTAGTGCAAAATTTTTGGGAACTTGAGGAAGTTCCTGTGAAACGCCTATTGTCTCCAGAAGAAACCGAGTGCGAGAATATTCTCACATCTACTGTGACTCGCGATGACGTAGGTCGTTATTCTGTTGCGCTGCCGTTCTGCAAGGATCCCTCTGAACTAGGGAACTCGCGCGGCGTCGCTCACCCCCGGTTTTTGTCGCTCGAGCGTAAACTTCGTCAATCACCAACCGTACGCGAAAATTACAATAAGGTTATTCGGGATTGTTTGGATAACGGTTGTCTTGGTCTCATTGATGACTCTAATTTGTCTATGGATGGTTATTACATACCACATCACGCAGTAGTTCGACATGACAAACCGATGCCGCGTATTGTGTTAGACGCGAGCGCTAAAACCCACACTTGTCTTTCGCTCAATGATATTTTACATATTGGTCCCAATTTACAGGCAGACCTGTTTTTATTATTATTAAATTTTAGGCTATTTCCTATCGCAATGAACGCTGACATAAATACTCACCGCAAATCGCTTGAGTTTGATGTTGGCAGTCATGTCGCAAAGGTTTTAAGTCTCTCGTGGGAGCCGTGTGGAGATAATTTTTATTTCACATCCACCTTGGTAGATGAGAAGTGCACTAAGAGAAATATACTCTCTATAGTTGCGCGACTATTTGACGTGCTCGGGTTGGTGGCACCTGTGATACTCTACGCCAAGTTGTTAATTAAGGAACTTTGGCTTAGTAAGAGTGATTGGGATGACCCTGCTCCAGAGCATATACGCTCACGCTTTTCCGCTCTCGTTCAAGAATTAAAATTACTTGACACATTAAAAATTCCGCGATATATAGGTGTCGAAGTTGATTGCGAATTACGTCTTGTCACATTTTGTGATGCCAGCCTGAATGGCATGGGATGTGTTATTTATGCACATTGTACCTACCCATCTGGCATTCAAACTCGCATTTTGTGTGCGAAATCAAAGGTCACTCCGACAAAGATTACTACGCTTGCTCGATTAGAGTTATGTGCTATTTTGCTTATGTCAAAGTTAATAAGAACTGTACGTGATTCGTATGCATTACGCATTCCCGTTACTGACATTTACGCCTTTTCTGATTCCACGATTGCCTTATCATGGGTTCACTCGTCACCACATCGGTGGTCGATTTTTGTTAGCAACCGGGTCGCTCAGTGTCAAGAAAACTTGAACGCTAAACATTTTTATCACGTCGCCGGAGACATTAACCCGAGTGATTGTCTATCACGCGGTATGCTCCCCTCGCAACTTTTGGCTTATGATTTGTGGTGGAACGGTCCAGCATGGATCCGCGGCCCCCCTGATGAATGGCCTATTAAGTCATTCTCTCCCGCCAACTGTTCTGACTTACCTGAGCATAAGGCAAATGTGTTAAGTGTGACATCAAAACACACAGAGTCGCCATTGTTATGTACATTAGCACAACGTGTTTCTTCTTGGCAGAAACTACTACGTATCATTACATACGTTTTAAAATTCGCACGATTTAAATTTAAGATCGAACCTCATTCTGTATCAGGATTACATCCTGTCCTTCTCCCTAAACGCGATCACGTTGTTGATCTAATAATTCAGCATTTTCACGTTGTCAATTGTCATACTGGACCTGGACTCCTCATGTCTATCATAATATATAAAACGCGTACTGGTACTTACAAACGCGCTGTAACCAAATTGTATCCTATCCCAACGCAATAACTTATAACGCTAAATAGAATCTTAAACTTTAATTTTTAACTCAAACTTTAAACATACTTTAGATAGAATATTGTTAGTCTAAGTTGTTATTTTCGCTATGTGTATTATTATGTTATACAAATTCACTATGGGCTCTAATCAGCCAGTGTTCGCTTGTTTGTTTCGTAACGTCTTGCGACGTTCCAAAGCCGGGTGCATGGTGGAGCGCTTGTGTACTTTCTTAATTATTTCCCACATAATTTAATTGTATTTCAATTTTTGTAATTTAAAAGAACCGCTTCTGTGAGGGAATAATGTTTGAATATTGGCGCTCATTTGTTGACCACTTAGTGTTGAAGAAGGCCAATGAATGGCGCTGTGCACGGATCTTTTCGAACTATATTTTGAGAATGAAGTTTTCTATGAGCGGGACTCTCAAGCTTCACGGCTGACGTTCAACCCGTTCATTTTTAATCAGTCACTAACCCGCACCCAGCACCGAAAGGTGTCTATGACTCCGCTCCACACCAAACGGAAGTTTGAGTAATTCAACTCCTCGTTTCTTTTTCTGTGTAATTCTATAAGTTCCTTTGGCCACATTCTCAAGTCAGTATAAGTGAAGTGTATCGGAAGAAAACGACAAATTCAAGAAAATAAACGGCCGGTCGAAAACATACCTACCTACCAGCACGTGCCAGGAACCACGCCTGTCTACAGCTGAATCCTCACGAGGTGGAACTCAGGTCAGTGCCGGTTCTCTTACGTTTTCATTCATAGAAGCGGTCACATGTGCATTTTCTTTACATTACAACCTGACTGCTGGTCATAGGAGCTTATACGCTCTGTGTGCAAACACACCACTTGGTAGGACTATATACACGTCCTACCACTGGCATATACTCGTTCCTGGCCTCAGCGAACTTACTCCAGGCACCTTCAACCTACTGGGTTCTCCCATTTTCCTGGAGGCAGTTCCAGAGGTTATTACTTCGCGCCAGCTTTTTCTTCTTCTTGCTGCACGGGAACAGTTGAGGAACCTTTCAGCCCACGTTGCCGTGCTACTGTTGCGGATGTGTTTTGCGGTTCCCAAAGTCACATACCTGCTGAGGACTACACCAACCTGCCTCTGTCCAGATGCAGTCTCTTCCTTGGACAGCGCTTTGAGAGATACTGCGGAGTCCATCCTCAATGTCTTACTCGACGAACGACAGTGGCTCCAGGCCTCCCTGCCTATAAGATGTGGGGGTCTCGGACTACGGCACGTGACGGACGTTGGCCTGCCGGCCTTCCTAGCATCAGATCACGGGTTGGCAGCCTTGGTTGCTATCATGCTCTCCTCAAACGGCGATCGAGTAGAAATACCTCATGTGCGCGAGGCGCTATCGTCATGGTCGGTCCTCAGCCCGGGCAAACCGTGTCCAGCAAATCAGAGCGTGCAAATAGCATGGGACGAGATCGGTGTTGATGGGATGGTGAGGGATATGCTGGATGGCGCGACGGGCGCTAATTTGACGAGGCTCAGGGCTGTGTCGCAGACTGAATCGGGGGCATGGTTAAACGCACTGCCGTCACGGCACCTGGACACCCTATTAGCTGACGACTCCCTGCGGGTGGCAGTGGCGCTCCGCCTGGGCTCCAAGGTGTGTGAATCTCACAGATGCATCTGCGGCTCCACGGTGGAGGAGGACGGCCACCACGCACTGAGTTGTCTTCGCTGCACAGGCAGGTTCCCGCGTCACCTCAATGACTTAGTCCGAATATATTTGTAGTCTTACGTTTAAAAATTAACTTGAAGTGAGTATTGAAATACCTAGATTATTTAATGTTGATAGAGCATTGTTTAATTTAGTTATAAATTATTATAATAAGTTCCTTAATTTGTTTTCATTTATTAGATGTTTTAGAGATGTTCTACTCTCGTTTTACTGACTGTTGATTATTTGATTTTATTTTGATAGAATGCAGTTATTTACTTCAGTTACTTACGAGTATACGGTTGAAAACTTTATTGTCAGTAAATATAAGACATTTTTAAGTCTCATACCTATAGTATAGTTAAGAAATTATTGTATTTTGTAAGAAGTTAAATACAGTTGTGTCATTATAATAAACAAATTATAGTAAAACCTTTGTTTTTTTGTACATATAGTGTCATAACCCCGATTATATTTTGCATTTTTTCAGGATTTTCAGGTTATTAAAGATATGGACTTGTAGAGCTTAAAAATAATACTAATTCCTTGAAGAACGTTTTCTTCTAAAGTCATTGCTTTTTTAATTATGATCCAAAAAGTGAAAAATTGAAGTGGCCCAAACTTCAATGGTCTGTACTGAAAAACTTGGTTTTTAGACTTGTGACGTTATTTGAGCGGAGGTGCGATGTATTCTTCATAATTATATACGAAAACGCGACGGGTACGTTGTAAATCATACTTTCAAATCAAGTGGGCTCGTAGATTCACCACGAGACTTAAGGACAACAAATGAGGACCGATCATCATCTTACGCTATCAGAGATATATTCACTGACTACTTTATTAGCGATGAAGGTAAAGTTTCGTGGCAAGACCGTTATATATTTTAATGATTACAGGGTGGCGGCAGATTATTGGATATACATATATCAAACGTAGGTATATTGTTATACCCCATAAGTATAAGCCATATAATTAAAATCCCGAAATAACTAATCAATATCTGGAGCCAAAAAGACAAACTCATAAATAACAACGAGCAATAAACAATGCGCCCATCGCGCGTTGGTTCGCTGAGTAACTGCCTATACCAAAATGAGTGCGAGCGAGATGGCGCATGAATGTTTTGCCTAAACTTACCTGCTGTGAATAGAGTCACACAGACTCATTCGTAGAATTTTTAAGTTGTAATCCGGAGACTAAATAGATAATAGACTAAAGTTAGAACATAAGAATAATAAGTATAATTATATGAAAGTGAACGTGAATAAATATAATTAAATGTATAAAACTCACCAATATCTTTCTGTTCATTCTTAGAACAATTTTCGAAATTCGGAATAAGTTCTTTACAAATTTCCAGCCAAGCAGCTGTCCTTGCATCACGGTTTTTATAAAGTGCATTCTGTTTGTCCCACAATGCGGGGCGAAAGTGCACTTCAAAAATTACTCTCTCTGTGTCAATTTTCATTTTTGTTTAGAATTGCATGCGTACTATGACCATGCGTGCGATCCGCGTCACACTAAAAACAACACTGAGAGTAGAAGGACGCCACCCGCATCCGGGTAGAACGCGCGCGGGCTGCGCGCCCGCTGCCGATCCGCATATCGCTCGCGTGCAACCCGCATGATAGGAAAAACATGTATGAAATGATAGGTTGCGGGCAGCACGCATGCGGACCAGATCCGCGTGCGGACGAAAACACGCATTACAGGAAAAGGGCTCTTAGATGTGGTTTTTTCGGTTTTGGTTCAGTTGGAAGGCGCCATTCCGAAGCTTGTTGACTAGTATGCATGTCAAACTCGTAAACCCAGTAACAACGCGTTTCATGAATGTTGGGTCGGTATTGACCCATTCTAGCATGTCAAGGCCAGGTCTTTTGGGACTAGCCGGGCAGCAACACGTTTCATACCCAAATTATTAGTTAAAATGGTACGGATCGACTCGTGAGATACAGAAAGTTCGGCGGCCATCTCTCTCAAACTTGAATGAGGATTTTCAGTCACTATTTCCTTCACTTTTGCGATGTTAACTTCAGTTGCAGACGTTGATGGCCTACCAGTACGAGGCAAATCTTCCATCACATCTCAACCTCTTTTGAACGCTTTGTACCACTCATAAGCACGTGTTTTTGATAAAGTCGATTCACCGTAAGCCTTCTGTAACATTTTCAGTGTCTCCGAACATGAAATTCCATTGGCGATGCAAAATTTAAGACAAATTCTTTGTTCGATGTTTTTGTCCATTATAAAATTCGCAATACAGACTAGATATTATAAAACTAAAAACAGCACTGTTTTACATAAATGACTGATGCAACTCGCCAAAATGGAAAGCAGTTGTGCCAATCAAACAACAACAAAAAAATCAAAAATTTGAATTTGGAACCATAAACAAAACATTCATTCCCGATACTTTGTTGACTGAATGTATTTCTTAATACGGCTTTAGCGTTCAAAATTGGTTCCTGGGTCAATAATTTAGTTTGATGGTAGTTCTTTAAATCCACCACAAGCTGCAACAAAAACAATAAACAACTTTACAAAAGTAACCCCTTCCACTGCACCTTCTTTCATCATTTCTAACGATTTACTGTTTACATGTCCTAGTCTTCTATGCCACATTGTCATGGCCAATAATGCACTCTCTGGTCTTTGTATTTGTAGGTTGTACACGCCATTTGTTCAGTTTGCAATTCCTATAAGCTCATTTACTGGATTATATATTAAACAAACATCCTTCTTAAATGACACTTTGTGGCCATTTGGTATCAGTTGACTTACTGATAATAAGTTAGTCGTGAGCTTCGGTATCTATAAAACATTCTTTACAATGACATCATACTGAGAACCATTTACATTCGTTGTTATCTGTGTTTCACCAACACTCACAACAGGCACAGTCATTTGATTTGCAACTACTATTTCTTTGTTTTCATGCACGGGTCTATTTAGCTGTAAACAATCTTGTCTTGCCGTTCTTTGTGCACTTGCACCCGAATCGACGCCGTACCAATCTTTCGTACTAAAATTGCCGTTAAAAAATGCAGCCCTAAAAGTTTTTAAGGTTTTCTTTGTTTTTAGTTCGGGACACTTAATTATAAAATGCACTATTTTCTTGCAATTGTAACATTTTATATGACTACTAAGCGATAAAATGAGAATCTAGAGAATCTAGAAAATAAAGTACATTTATATGATCCCCAAGAAGTATGGTGGATGTTAAAATCACCAAGAATAACTATAGGAGGAGGGATAGAAGTTATGATGGAAATAAGGTCAGAAAGTATGGAAGGATAAGGGCATGGAATGTACACGGAAAGAAAAGCAATGTTCATCATTCTAACGCCAACAATATGAAATAAGTCACTATGAGGGGGAATGGAAATTTGTGAGAATATAATATTTCTGGACAGCAACATAGTGGATCCAGCATGACTATCATCCCTGTCATCCCGGAAGCAGACAAACTCAGATATCCTTAAACGGGAATTGGGTGTGAGCCATGCTTCCTGAATGGCAACAATGAGCGGATTATATTTGTTTATTAAATATATTAAATCATTCTTTTTATTATAAATACTCCTACAGTTCCATTGTAGAAGGGGAGGGAATTTGACTGGTCAGAACCAAGAGCTAAGAAAGTTTGTTTTTAATTTATCCGCCAGCTCAGTATCTCTAAATCTAGTTAACATGTTAATAAGAGCGGAGACAAGTAAATAAGGAGATTGTCACTAGACGAAGAATTTGATTGATCGACTGGGAAAGCAGAGCCATTAGGCATGGAAGAAGGGGGAGTTTTGGTTAAATGGTTATGAGCCTGTCTATCATAGCCAGGACTTAAGGCCGTGTTGAACACTCTACGAGGGGAATATGTGGTTTTCCTGTGTGTTTGTTGAGATTGTGAGAGTACTTGTTGGATTGAACAGAGGAGAGTTGTTGGGTATTTTGCTGGGAGCTTACAAAATTTGGGGATCTTGCAGTATCTGCAAAAGACTTTCTCATTGGGGGAATCTGGCAGAAGCCTCCATGTAAGAAATGTTCTCTTGAGACATTGTGATTTTAATGGATTTTTGCCGAGAATGTTCAGGGCAGGAAGGGTCTTTGGCAGAATGAGGTCCAGAGCAAAATAAGCATGTGGGAGTTTGGGTTGCACAACTTGTACCCTCGTGGGCTTGACTGCACTTGAAGCATCTAGGCGAAGATTTACATCGGGTAGGTACATGGCCGAATCTACAGCACTTAAAACATTGAATTGTAGGCAGAACATATGTTTCTACCGACAATGAATTGAAAAAACAATAAACATGAGGGGGCAACTTCTGACCAGCAAAGGTAACAACTATGGTTTGCGTTGTAACATGGGAGTTATTTTCACTAGGCACTCCTATTTAGTCGCCTGGCTTTCATTACGGACCCAAGGCCCGATGGAAACTCTATTGACTGGAACACCTCCTCCAAGAACTTGTCTTATAATTCCCATACGGGAACATGCAAATGACGGAATTGTTGTGACATATTTAGCCCTAGCTAAAGCAGGGTGGGATAAAAAGTTGTTGGCGTCAGTAGCAGTCTTAAACTCAACGAACACTCTGTTTCGGCCAACTCGTTTTACGCCTCCAGTAATGATGTTGGAAATTTTATTAGTTGAGAGAAAATGACCGAACTTAATTGAGCGGAAAACAGTTGCTGCCGCGGGATCTCCCACGTCTCTAGTCACATGAACTAAAAAGGGGCCTGAGTCAGAGTCTGTATAATTGGCATGCTTATCAATGTGATGAATATATGTAGATTGGATCAAAGGGGAAGCTTCAGTTGGATCAACAATCCTACCTACCTGTGCATCATTCGGGCGCTTTTTAGTGGACGTTCACTTCGAATTTGTTCTCACTCGCATAACGCTCAAATAATATTCTTTATTTAACGTATGACCTTCCGGTAAAAATTCCGAGTGCACAACACTGCGATAGTCAAAGAAAACAGTCAACATGACTTTGACTTTTGATCGACTTAGATGTGGTTTTTTCGGTTTTGGTTTAGTTGGAAGGCGCCATTCCGAAGCTTGTTGACTAGTATGCATGTCAAACTCGTAAACCCACGTTTCGTCACCAGTAACAACGCGTTTCATGAATGTTGGGTCGGTATTGTCTAAACAGAACTTTACTTACATCACAGCAAAAAACTGAGAAGCGGCCAAAGGAGGACGGCCAGAGTGGGCTTTCTGCTGTGCAGCTGTTTTGTAGCAAAATGAAAAGGGTTATAGTCTTCTTTTATTGTGAAATAATATTAGGTACAATATTGTAGTATCACGCGAACCCATAGATTAAGCACAATAAATGGATACATTCATTATGAAAAAGGCAGTTTATGTGGCACACATAAAAAATCTGTGGAAAAATAAAATAAAACCACTGACTAATAAATAAAAATATAATTATCAAGATATTGTCAAATACTGTAACACTCATAAGTTATGATTATTTTTCATTTACTATCAAAATATTTTTTATTTGAGACCAAAATGTATGCCTAAAAATAAATTAAATTGAAAAATTATAAAGCGCATGGGTATTTTATTTTCTTACTCTATAACACTCAACTACTGTTACGTCATTCGTTTGACGTGTACGGCTGCTATCATTTGTTGTTGATATTTGAATAATTCTGATACAAAATGGATTGCGATAACTCTTACGACGACCCTGGCTTGCTTTTGGACCCTGTATCTTCGTTAAACGTTGACCCTGGCAATTCTTTGGATACTGCACCCGCTCACACAAAGACTTGCGCTTGAACATGGATAATCTTCTGATAAGTGGAATTTAAAATAAAATAAGTTGGTACTAAACTATTTATATTATTGGTATATACATAGCTTCAGCTACCAAATAGTAGTATTTTCATTTAAATAAAAAAATGAACACGCCTAAGCCGAGGCTCCATAGAACGCGGCCGTCCTCCTTTTGGTGGCTGCAGCGCATATTATCCTTTATATCATTATTGTTTCAACACTAGATTAATGATTAACTACGACATTAGTTAGGCCACCGCACTTTTATTTCTTTTATTTGTTGTTGAAGTTATTAACATGTTGACGTCATCGCGTCAGTTTACATCTTAAAGCCAGTTCCATAGATTATGTCATTATTATTTATTAAGTCATGGTTATACTGTATGACATAATACACAAGTAAAGATAATTTATAAAATCATAGTCATGGTCATGACATAATCTATGGGCTGAAGGAGATCAACAATGGTGGGCAGTGTTGCCGTTATAGAAAAATATGATTAGTTGTTGGAATTATTTATTTAACGATCTACTTGGTATCATTTATGTGTATGTGCTGCAGCTGCGAGAAATAAATGTATTTTCCTTCATCATTTCTAAAGATTTACTGTTTACATGTCCTAGTCTTCTATGCCACATTGTCATGGCCAATAATGCACTCTCTGGTCTTTGTATTTGTAGTTTGTACACACCATTTGTTCAGTTTGCAATTCCTATAAGCTCATTTACTGGATTATATACGAGGGTCAAACTGAAAGTTCTTAGAAAATCAAAAACTGATTACATTAGCCAGTTATTAGTTTTATTACATCTTTTCAAAATATTGTCCATTCACGTCAATACACCGCTGCATGCGATGGAACCACTGGGAAAAGCACTTTGCCCACTCGTCCTTAGGGGTCTCTTCAATGGCATCGCGATACGCAGCCACCGCTTCTTCAGCATTCATAAACCGCTTTCCTTTAAGTTTTCCTTTAATTTTTGGAAATAAATAAAAATCACAAGGCGCGAGGTCCGGGCTATACGGCGGGTGACCCAGTAATTCAACGTTTGATGTCGCCAAATAGTCGATCGTTCGCCTGGCGGTGTGCGACGAGGCGTTGTCGTGGTGAAGGAGGATCCTACTGCGAGGTCGTTTCTCTCGAACTTTTTCCAAGACAAGTGGCAAACAATTTGTAGTGTACCATTCTGCAGAAACTGTTTTTTGATCCTCTAACACAATTGTTGCGAAATGACCTATCCTTCCAAAGAACGAGGCCACCATTTTTTTCCGCACTTCGATCTCTCTTCGCTTTAGTTGGCAACTCCTCGAAAGGAAACACCCACTGAGCAGATTGTCTTTTGGTTTCAGGATCATAACAGTAAATCCAGCTTTCGTCACCTGTTCGTATGTCGAACACAGCATTAGAGTCACCTCCGTTAAATCTTTCAATCATTTTACGGCACCAATCCACACGATGGAGTTTTTGAGCCTCAGTCAAATTATGAGGTATCCACCGGGCGCAAAGCTTCCTGACCGCTAAATGTTCGTGGAGGATTTTGTGCACTTGACTCATACCGATGCCTAAGCTTGTCCGAATCTGCTGATAGGTCACTCTTTTGTCAGTCTCTATCATACGCCGCACAACACAGATGTTATTTTCAGTCGTCGCCGTAGAAGGCCGTCCCTCACGAAAATCATCAGTGAGATTAGTGCGACCACGTTTAAACTCATTAAACCAGTTGTAAACAGTCGCACGAGATGGGGCTTCATCGTGAAAGGCCAATCGTATTCTATCATAACTTTCTTGTTGACTTAAATGACATCGAAAGTCATAAAAAATCATTGCACGAAAATTTTCTCGTGTTAAATTCATGTTAACGTGACACAGACAATTTTCAATTTGCCGCCAAATCGTAAAACAAATGATAAATGAATGAAATATATACTCAGTAATATTGGAAAAGAGTTCTATTTTCAAATTTTAGAATTATTTTTTTATTATATTGTTTATAAGTGGCCAGTTCTAAGAACTTTCAGTTTGACCCTCGTATTAAACAAACATCCTTCTTAAATGACACTTTGTGGCCATTTGGTATCAGTTGACTTACTGATAATAAGTTAGTCGTGAGCTTCGGTATCTATAAAACATTCTTTACAATGACATCATACTGAGAACCATTTACATTCGTTGTTATCTGTGTTTCACCAACACTCACAACAGGCACAGTCAAGTAGTGAGTTATTGGGCATTCTACCCCACCTTAGTTCCTTCGGTTATCTTCGATAACCTCAGTCACGGTGGGATAGAATGCCCAACAACTCTTTGTAAAATCATTTACCTAAGCCAACGTTCCACATTTTAATGCCGTTCATTACACTACCGTTCCGTCGGCTCTCTGCGATCCCCTGCGTCGTAATTGCGTTGAAAGATGCTCTGTTAGTTAGCGATAGAGTTATTTCATAAACAGTACAGTCTTACGTTTGCCTATTGCGTTGTCTGTAAGCAGTTTGGTTTAACTATTCTTTTAAGATCTATCATACTAGTGGAACCATCTAGGGTATCCTTAGTTCCATCGGTTATCTTCGATAACCTCCGTCACGGTGGAATAGAATGCTCAATAACTCTTTGTAAAATCATTTACTTACCTAAGCCAACGTTCCACATTTTAATGCCGTTCATTACACTACCGTACCGTCGGCTCTCTGCGATCCCCTGCGTCGTAATTGCGTTGAAAGATGCTCTGTTAGTTAGCGATAGAGTTATTTCATAAACAGTACAGTCTTACGTTTGCCTATTGCGTTGTCTGTAAGCAGTTTGGTTTAACTATTCTTTTAAGATCTATCATACTAGTGGAACCATCTAGGGTATCCTTAGTTCCATCGGTTATCTTCGATAACCTCCGTCACGGTGGAATAGAATGCTCAATAACTCTTTGTAAAATCATTTACTTACCTAAGCCAACGTTCCACATTTTAATGCCGTTCATTACACTACCGTACCGTCGGCTCTCTGCGATCCCCTGCGTCGTAATTGCGTTGAAAGATGCTCTGTTAGTTAGCGATAGAGTTATTTCATAAACAGTACAGTCTTACGTTTGCCTATTGCGTTGTCTGTAAGCAGTTTGGTTTAACTATTCTTTTAAGATCTATCATACTAGTGGAACCATCTAGGGTATCCTTAGTTCCATCGGTTATCTTCGATAACCTCAGTCACGGTGGGATAGAATGCTCAATAACGCTTTGTAAAATCATTTACTTACCTAAGCCAACGTTCCACATTTTAATACAGTTCAATACACTACCGTTCCGTCGGCTCTCTGCGATCCCCTGCGTCGTAATTGCGTTGAAAGATGCTCTGTTAGTTAGCGATAGAGTTATTTCATAAACAGTACAGTCTTACGTTTGCCTATTGCGTTGTCTGTAAGAAGTTTGGTTTAACTTTTTTTGGTTTTAGGTTTTACTAGTGGAACCATCTAGGGTATCCTATAGTGATACGCACTATAAAACTTATAGTGTTGTAGCTAAGTACTGACTGAGTACGGTAGACAATAATGTCTTTGAATTTGTACATTCTAGAATTCTCATAGCGAAGAACTTAAACTTGTTGGTCATGATGATAGTTTTGTAAATGCTATAGGATATTAAATTAAAAAACTGAAAACTATATAAGAATACATTTTTATTTCCTTATTTTTTACAGTTTTACTTAGTTTAGTTTATTAAAATAATTATAATTTGTTAAGTCTAGGTACTTATATAAGACAGGACAGCACACTTAATTCTAGTTAAATCCAACAAGCAAGCAGTCCCGTTATTATTAGACCTTAGTCCGATATAACGGGTCTGATCCCAAGACATCATGTCACAGGGCTAGTTACGTCACTTTCACACTACATGTAGGATCTCAAACGATATACATCACAAAACTTCGTGTTTAGTGCACATAACATGTGAATATTATTTGCTCATTTTATGTTAACTTATAAAAGGTAGGTAGCTTATAAAAGGTCTGTAAGAAGAGCGGATTTTCCTGATACAAGCATATATTTGTGCAAAAGGAGATCTCTCCAAACATTGTAACATGTACTTAAAAGAAACAGTAAATAAACATTTTTATTTACTAGTTAAAAATTAAAAATATTGGTATGACCCCATGCTCGAGTTGAAATCTTATCTTTTGCAATTACTCTTTTATCATCATCACCAGACAACGCAATTTTTGTTACAGCACATGTAAATAGCTCATGTTTTATTGACTTAAATAAAACATTTGTTTTATGAACAATTTCACCATCATAAAGTGTGTTTTCATAATCAGTAACGTTAAGGTCACGTACAACATTCTTTTTAATACCCTTGGCTTTTTTAATTGTGCTGTGAATGGTGTTGATACAATATAACTTCGATCTCAATCCAACAAATTCGCTTATTATTTTACCAGCCATTTCATCTTTAAATAAGCCTGGTATTTTTTTGTTCTGTATGGGTAAAGTATACACATTATTTTTACAAAAATTGCTGGTGTCAAAGTAAGATAAAAAGTTATTTTTTATGTCTTCATAGAAATCATGAGTTTGTATATGATACACAAAACTATCTGTATCCGTGTAACACATCCGTATCCTATCCTTGTAAAAAGGTTGCATTACTGAATAGTGAAAATCATACATATGACTTTTTGATAATTCTAGAACGGCAAAGCCAATATATATTGGTTTGTTCAAAGTTATTTGTTCAGGATTTAACTGCACCGCTACTAGATTTTTAGTGAAAACCGTTGCACTATGGAAATTTGGACGAGCAATAAGGTTTTGAGCGCATTTTCTTCTTTTAGTTATGTTTTTGATATCTCGCCACTGAGAAACTAAATGGACATTAACCCTGTTTTCAGTATTTTCTAAAGTTTTTCCAAATACACTATTATTTAAGAGCTTAAAAAAATCTTGTTCGAAAGTTGAAGAACTTTTTTGTCTCAGTTTGGTATTTAAATCAATATATTGTTTTAAATATGGGCTTTGTCGAAAACTGATTATTCTATGAATCTTCTTCAATATTAACCCATGTTTCATACAAGTTTGTAAATGCACGTAATGAATAACATATTTAAATTTATCATATAAATTAGGGATTAGCTTAGAACTCTTTCCCCCGGGGGGTATAAATTTTTCAGAACAAAATGGTAAATCGTTGTGTAAGTTATGCAAATGCTTAGGGTATACTATATCCACTTCCAAAATATAACCACAATCTGCATCAATTGCAATTTTCGTTATATCTAAATTGTTAATTTCTTGTTGAGTGAGAAATTTGAAGTTGGATAATGGTAAGTATTGACACATACTATACCCATACAAATTATTACAATCTATATAAGAGACATAGGAATCAGGTTCCGAAGAATTATAATCCGGTAAGTATATGTTATTTGCTTTCGCATGCCTGTGAGAGCAGAGGCACACTCCTCCTCTTATACCACTTTGTAACATGCGTATCATAGACAAGTCATTAATTAGTTCCAATTGAACACCTGTTTTTAATAACATAGCGTCAAAAGATAGACTGGGTGCAGTTAAATAAAAAGCTGGATCTAAGTGATAATGTTGTTTACAAGTCTGTCTAAAGTTTTCAAAAATATCTGCTAATAAAAGCACATCAGTTTGTAGGTATAGATCCGTATAACCACCTAAACTAGTAATTCTAAATGTTGACCAAACTAAATGTGCATGCCGGTAATCATCTTCAGAAACATTTTCATCATTGAGGGAACTATAAAAGTATTTCTTTGGAGGCAAACATTTTTCATCATACCGTTTCCACGAATCCATGTATTCATATGGATAAATGCCTTTGCGAGTAAGTAATTGGAATTCATCTCGGACAGGGAAGTGATTTTGTAAATTTTTAAACATTTCTGGTTTTAAAGTTTTACATAATTTGTTTAAGCTTGTTCCCAAAAATTTAAACGAATCAAGAAAACGCATTTGAAAAAACTTATTATTTGAAACTGATACAAATTTCGTAAATGAGATATAGTTTTCTTTATTTTTAGGTATTATCTTTATTTCACCAGGGACGTCACCCAATGCTTTAATAAATAAGTGACAATCATAACCAGCTAAGTTATGAAAAAAAATGGGGACAAATGCAGGGCATTTATATTGCAAATTACAGAACGAATGCGCAGCTCCACGATAGCGACCGGTAACATGACAATGATCACGGACTTTGTCCCAAAAAAGAAAGTTTTGACAGATATGACAATGTGTTGCATTTTCAAAATCATACTTGTCCTCCGTGGAAAATATCATTGCAGCTGGTGACTTAATTATTTCATAAATTTTTTGCACGTCTTTAATTATATAGTCAACAAACCGCTTATCACAGTCTGGACCTCGATATGACACGTAACGATTATAGCTAGGTTCATCAGAGCACACAATATAATAACCAAAAGCAACCGGTACGTGTTGGTGAAACATATTCATATTTTTACTAGAACAATTACTGTTTGTACTTGTACTTGTTTGTAGCATCGATTCAAAATCTGCATAAATACAAAAAGGCATAGTTTGTTTCCGTTCATAGTTTTTAAACTTAATTACTGAACCTCTGTTTGGAAGGATAGTTACTACACCTCCACATAAATGGTTGTTAAGTTCGTCAGCGGTATTGAAAAATATCAAACATAAATCGCAAAGATGTAATCTGCTATGATGAGATGTGACTTGACTTCTAAAAAGTCTGGAACAGTCTTTGATCAAGCAATAATGAGAAGAATTATTATTTTCTAAAAACAGAAGGTGTATAATTTTTCCGTTGTATTTAAGGTTGAATTCAGATTTATACAAAGGACCTACAAAGTTTTTATGATTTTTTAAGCCATAAATTATAAACTTTATATGTGGATTATTTTTTTCAAATGTTCTAATATCATTAAAGGTTACAGGAAAAAACATTCCTCTTAAGTTAAATATTTCTCGAAAATTAGGATAAGAAGACGTTCTTTCAGGGTGTTTCTTAGCTGGATATAAAGCCGCTGTTACACACCATAAAAAACAATAGTGATCATTATTCAAAATATTCAAACATGCTTTTTTAGCCTGAATTGATTTGGGTAAACTGATATAACTAGAACCACCAAGTGGTTGGTATTTATTGAGATTCATCTCAACATACAAATTGTTTATAAATGTCCATCCACTATCACGACCTTCAAACTCTTCAATAGATGTTTTTAAATAATTAACTGTTTCAATATACAATTTTTCGAAATCGAAGTTAGAATATAATATTTTATTTTTGGTTCCAAAAGATTTCACTTCTTGTGAATTATCTTTGAATTTTAAAAATGTACCAAAATACTCAAAGTTTACCTTAACACAAGTATGCTTAGCAAGGAATTCATTTAAAAGAGATTTTAATTGGTCAAAAATACTTGAAAAAAAGGATTCAATTGACGCTCCTTGATGTTCATCACGAGCTAATATTTTATAGGTTAATATGCGACTGCGAAACGCAGAGTTTATGATTTCTACACCATCACTATGTTTTATTGTTTGACTACTTTTCCTATGTGAATTACTTCGCAAATGTCCTACCCATGATTTACTGGGTACTGATGTGTTACACGCAGTACAAAAAGGCATTATTATTAAATAAAATATTTGCTTCTACAACACTAAGTTTAAAACATAAAAATTAAAGAAATTTATGTATTATAGATCTATACACCTAAAAAAGTTTGCGATCACTTACAAAGCTGATAAGATTCTAAAAATATTAAAAATTAGAATTAGAACGTGAAACAACAGTCAGAATAAACGTAGGTAAACATTTTCTCTTCATTGGGTTAAATTTTGAAAATATATCAGCTTTGTAAGTGATCTCAAACTATTTTAATGTGTGTATATTATAATATGCATAAGGTATACCTATCTATAAAAAATAAATCTACTTTATAAAAATCTTATCCGAATAATGCACTGGTTCAGTGTCTTGAAATTCTTTATACGCATGTCCTAGAAAGTCTTGAAGTGACTCCCAAGATAGTGTGGACTCATCGCACTGTAATTTTACAGTCACCAACGCTGTCCTGTAGCGCACATCAGGGGCGTGTGATAGGTAATCGTTGGTTTTATAGAGTTTAAAATCAACCACATACCCTCCTTCCGTTTTCTTGGAGCGACGAGACGTCCCAGTTGAAACACGACTTGAGAAACTGGAAGCGAAGTCCCGCCGTGGTTCACTGCAACTGACTTCTTCAGCCCGCAAAATATTCAAAATATTTGTTTTCGTTCTGTAAATAGAAAAAAGTGTTAATTATAAAAGTACTTATTCAAAGTGACTAAGAACTTGGAATCAAAACATAAAAAAGTTATAATATTTAAACGTGTAGGTATTGAAACGTACAAGTATTGTCAAAAGATCTATCTATGCATATAAATTAAGTGTATGAGTGTCTCACATTTGTGTACAATTAAGTTAATGGTGTAAACTACACGTTATTCAATTTTAATTTAAATGTGACGATGTTAAACTAGTTGAACATAATGAAACCTACCTCTTTGTGGTGTTAAACTCGGGTGAAGTGTTTTTTCGTTGTACACTTTTGGTGCAGCTGGGCTTCGGTTGTTTTTGCTTTTTCTCTACCGCCTGTTTGCGTTTCTTTGGTGCTACACACTCAGCCTCTACTATAGAAGAAGTTTCAAATTCCGAATCAGACCTGTTAAAATACAATCAAATTATAAACAAATATATTCCCTAGATTTTCCGAATAGATATATTGCTAGCATCACGGCTGATTATAGATAATGCAGCCGGCGGGAATTAACCAAGCAACTCACTACTCAGTGGGACAACATAATCAGTAATCACATTTTATAATAATATGCGTTAATAATTATCAGCCGGCAGGAATTAACCAAGCAACTCAGCTGGATAATAGTTAACTAAATAATAATTAATAATTATCAGCCGGCAGGAATTAACCAAGCAACTCAGCTGGATAATAATTAATAATTATCAGCCGGCAGGAATTAACCAAGCAACTCAGCTGGATAATAATTATCTAAATAATGATTAATAATTATCAGCCGGCAGGAATTAACCAAGCAACTCAGCTGAATAATAATTAACCAAATAATAATTAATTTAAAAGCACTTACTCACATTTTATTGTTGGAGAAGATCACTGGAAGATACTGGAGCGAATGTAATTTATTTGAAAAATTGATGGGTTTTTATACATAAAAAGTATCAATTCAGCAATTATCACCTCCCAACAAAATTAAAACTTAACTTATTATTTATATAGGTGTATTAATTAATTTATGTTACTTACGACTATTTAAATCAAAATGATTGAAAACTCATTTCGTCTAATTGCACTTTTGTTATTACAATTGAAATACAAAACCATGTCTTTACCAACACCGCCAAAGCTAATTCCGATTAATTCCGACGAATGTTATGATTTGTGTATGATCTATACTAATATTATAAAGCGGAAGAGTTTGTTTGTTTGTTTATTTTATCGCGCTAATCTCAGGAACTACTGATTCGAATTGAATTTTTTTTTGTGTTGAATAGCCCGTTTATCGAGGAAAGTTATAGGCTAAATATCATCACGCTACTTCTCAAGGGAGCGGAGCTTAAATGTCAACAAATCCAGCAACCTCCCATAGGCTTTCGAAGTGTGCAACGGGCGAAGCCGGGGTGGTTCAGCTAGTACATAATAAAATGTAATTATAATTTATGTAGGTATGTTCGTTGATCGTCGTCGATAAGTATATGATATGGTAACTATATAATTATGTATGGGTACATGAAAAGTATTAATGAAATATATACTCATACATTGTGCAGAAGTAAAATTACGCAATTTATGTAGGTAAGGACCGTGGTCCATACCTAAATCACCAATATAAGTCGACCGTTAGTACACGGTAGGTATTTAATTAAGTTTTAAAAGGTAGACGTACCCTGGAAGTTACCTAGTTTGCGTCACAATTATAGAAGTTTCAAATTGCTATGCACGGTTTGCATGGGTGTGTGTGCGTGTGTGTTAGTGTGTGGAAGCAAAGTATCTGTTAGTTTACTTACTCAGCGATACAATATTAAAACGACATCATGTTAACCGACTTCTAAAAAGGTGGTTACTTTATTTATCTGTAGGTATGTTGGTTTATGGTTCTCAAATTTGATACAAGGTATGGTTAAAGGTATTCTATTAAAATCCTTTGGAATCGTTTAGATAAAAAAAATTGTTTTACAAAAATATTACTACAGACTTATCCCACAAATATGTTAACAAACATTACAAATAATCATTTAAAATATAACTTTTAAATATTAGCAAATAGTTTTGGTATGTGCTTAAACTATACGGTAATACACCTCTTTTTATCCAAGTCGGCTAACAACGTACCTACCTTTATACAAAGCTACGACCAATGTTAAGTCAGCAGTTTGTTCATGTGTGTTCTACTTGTTTACCTATGTGTGTTACATCGTTCCTATACGCGAGGAATGTCTCATATTCTGTTCCCACAATATCTACCATTTGCATCGAGCTACCAACCACGCAGTGCACCACGTCCTTCAGAGGATTAAAAGGAAGACCCAAAATAAAAGCAATGTCATGTAAGTAATTACTTATAATGTTAATTATTTGATATATAATTCTTTGTTAGTTTACCTATTAAATATCTAATTTATAATGCGACGTAGTTTTCTATGGAAGTCAATAAAATTTAATTTTATACGATTATCCTTAATTTTCGTATAAAATTTAAGTTCTGTGTAAAATTTAAAAAGTTGTAAACAAAATAATGAACGCTCTCTCTCAATCGCAATCTCTTGCTAGCACTTAATTATCACAACATAGTATAAAATAAAGTCGCTTTCTCTGTTTGTCCCTTTGACCGCTTAAATCTTTAAAACTACGCAACGGATTATGATACGGTTTTTTTAACAGAGTAATTCAAGAGGAAGGTTTATATGTATAGAGGTTGCAGCGGGAACGGGATCTGACGCCACGTGGGTGAAACACAAAATTGGCGGTACGAAGTTCGCCGGGTCCGCTAGTTGTACATAAAGTAGAATATTTTATCAAATTTGAATAGGCTCTGGTGTCTCAATTAGAGTAGCTTCCGAAGTTGTAGGTTTGACATATTCGGACTACATTTGTCGATTTTCAATAATTACACTTAAACCTATATTTAATTTTATTTTCAGATATTCTGTCATCACGGAAGAAATTGACAAGGAACCCTCATGGACAGCGCGGTGAACCACATAATCAATTTGTAAGTATCTATATATTTTGGTCATTCCAAAAAGTGTAAAATTAAAGTAGCACGTAATTATACATAATGTAGAATATTTTATCAAATTTGAATAGGCTCTGGTGACTTAATTAGAGTAGCTCCCGAAGAAGTTGTAGGTTCAACATATTCGAACTACATTTACTTACCAATTTTCAATAATTAGACTTAAACCTATATTTAATTTTATTTTCAGATATTTTATCATCATGGAAGAAATTGATGGGGAATCCTCATGGGCTGAGCGGTGAACCACGTAATCAATTTGTAAGTAGATACCTATATATTTTGGTCATTCCATAAAGTGTAAAATTAAAGTAGCACGTAATTGTACACAACGTAAAATATTTTATCAAATTTGAATAGGCTTTGGTGACTCAATTAGAGTAGCTCCCAAAGAAGTTGTAGAATATAATATCATCAGTAAGGAATAATGTAGGTATTCTATATAATAGCTGAAGAGTTTAGACAATACAAAATATGAAATATTAGGAATACCTATTGTAGTTCATTTCGTATGATACTAACTGATAAGGTGCCTATAGGTATTTAACTGGTTACCCGATTCTGTATTAGTAGGTATGTCGAACTAATTAAAATAAGCAATTTTTTTTATACCACTTAGGTGGTAGACAAGCACACGGCCCACCTGATGGGAAGTGGTTACTGTGGCCTATGGACGTATGCAACACGAGGGGCATTACAATCGTGCTGCCGACCCTGTAGAAACCTTCTAATACCCTTATTGTGTTTTTATTATATTCCTTACCTGATATTGATAACGAAATACGTCATCATTCACGTTACAACATGTTTGAAATTCATAAGAATTTCACAACTTAGGTACATAACAATAACATTATGCACCATACGAATTATTGAATGGTTGAATTTCAAGTTCTAACTTGATCATCATACCAATAAGTAAATACTTTATGTCAGCATAATTTGATATATCAACTGCGTTAGAAAAAATATTATTAAGTACCTAGTTCATTCTTCATTAAACAGTCAAGACGAGCATATCTAACAACATGGTAGGTATTTATAACTTCCAATCTATAGAAAATTTCAATCTATTTGCGAAATACTTAATATGATTTATTACTAATGTTTTAAATAATTTTCAGAATACCAACTTAAACAAATTTTCAAACGGAACAGAAGAGTGCTCTCCTGAATATCTTCCAGACCTACAAGATCAATTCGACTTGGACAACGCAATGAATAGACCTTGGATAATAACACCCAATGAAGAAGTAAAAACAAACAAAAAGAAAACTAATCGAAGAAGACCAATTACAAACAAACGCAGTACATTGAATTCCTATATTATTAACAGTGAAAGAAGAAAAGGACGACGTTTAATAAAAATTACGATCAAGGAACTCAGTGAGTCAAGAGACGACGAAGATGAAGTTAAGGAGATAATCACTGCACAGTATATTGTACAAGATACGGTAGATGAGATATCGGATCAAGCTGAAAAATTAGTTCACAATATTTCCAAAAAATTGTGTGGCTACTCATATCATATTTTTTAATTAGGTAATGTAACTAGTAGATAAAGTGATGACATATTTAGATTTTATTAAAATTTTATTTACTGTGAAAATATGTGTTAAAAAATTATAAATATTAAAAATGTGTGTTAAACAATAAAAACCTTGTGTGGCTACTCATATCATATTTTTTAATTAGGTAATAATTCATTAATGTTACTAGTAGATAAAGTGATGACATGTTTAGATTTTATTAAAATTTTATTTACTATGAAAATATGTGTTAAAAATTATAAATATTAAAAATGTGTATTATAAAATAAAAAACCATTTACTTTAAAAATTGTTTTATTTATTAAAACTGCGTATAGGAAGACATACTTATTACCTTTCTTGCTCTATTAAATAGTTCTTTATACATAAAACATTTTTAAGTGCACATTGTTTAATATGATTAATACAATTAAAACTGGTTTCATTATTTGAATATTTGTTATGCAACAGTGATAAATTTGGACACTTGTCTTCACCAAGATCTATACAAATACAATTCATACATAGATCTTGAATCCACTTAACTTTTTCTAAGCCCTTCACAATAATTTCTTTATTTTCTAGATAAGGAACAATTATACGTCGAAATTCTCTATAGTCGATATAACCTTCATTCCAGTAAATCCCCCTGTTTCTCTCCAACCACGTAACTTGTTTTTTTTCATTCGTAGTTAAGTATTTAAATAAGTATGGGGGCTTTATTAAGAACGTTTGGGTATAAACACGGGTGGCCAGAGCTAATTCCTTGACTATAAAGTTATTACAAGTGTCTTTAAACCCCTGGACATCCACTATAATTGTATTCGGGTTCATGATAATTTTCTCACAGTGCTGCTTAATGGTTTATACTCAATTATACAGTCGTTCAATATAAGACAATATGCCGAAGTTTGATCTGGGATATCAATATCACTTTCTATTTCCACTCTTACGTCCACAACAGGACCTGACTTAAGATTATCTGGCTGTCTAGAACAGTCTATGACGAATAACGGAGCAACGTTTTTAAATTGTTCCTCACTTAATAAAGGCTCAGCGCGACGCCCATAATAAGACTGTTGAAATTTAGCATATTGTTCATATATTAAAGCAATTCGATTATTCGAGAAACTTGTATTTATATTTTCATATGGGAAGTAGGTGGAGTTAAGGTATACCTTAACATCACGAATCTCGCAATGATCAAACTGAGACATATCAAGTCTAGCATTATTTTTTCTATTTGTCTGTAAACCAATAACGACAAATCTTGGTTTCTCTATTTGTGAAGATGTTTTTATTGACCAAGTATGTTTGGTGGTTTTAGGCAACAATGGATATTCATACAAATCCCAATTCCTGAATATCATCTGAAGTGGTCGATCTTTTTCTAACAATTTTAGAATGTTTATTTTTTCTTTATCAGATACTTTAACATGCGGTACACGCCATATTATTTTGTTTATGATAATATCTTCTACAATTTCACCAGAGTTGAGTTTTAATGCGTTCAGATTGGTATTACTTCGTAATAAGATTAGTTCATGTTTACTGTTTATTACTACTTTCTTAAAATCTTCTGCGAAACCAAGAATGTTGCGAAGTGGTATAGAAGCAGAAAAGCTACCTCCATTAGTACTTTTTATTCCGCCGATATTCCAACCCCAAGCATTAGATGTTTTAGCTTCGCTCTCATTCATTGATATAAATGATTTCATCGTGCTAGTTATACCAGCATTTTTTATTTTATCTATCTCCACTCCATTTATCTCATACCTTATATCTTGAAACAAGTAAAGTAAACTATTGTTTGTGAAATGAACGCTACTGACTCTCTCTTTCGAATTGTCAGCCTTGTTTACAATAACAGTTCCTTCCAAAAATAAAGTGCTTTCTGATGGTAATATATACAAGTCTTGCTGATTAATAGGTATCCTGATTTCATCGCTTCTATTAAAACTTGTTACGTAAGGCTTGTAAGAGTGAATTTCAATTCCTTCCACAGAGTTGTCGTAGGCTGGAGCAGATAAAACATCTAGGATATTCATTTTAACAAACCAATCGCCTTAAGAAATGCTTTATTGTTTTTATTTAACTTTATTCTCCTTTTAGGTCGAGCTCTTACTTGATTAAGAGTTTGAGTAGAACTGTTATTTTGAATTGGAAGAAACATATTATATTTATTATAGTCAATCATTTTTTTCTTTTGAGGTGTAGATACAACTGTACTTCTTCACCTCGCAAATTTATTAAGTTATTATTTATATCCAAAAGTCTGATTTGTATGCAGCTGATGTTGGTTTGGTTGATTGGAAAGTAAATTGCGTTTTTTGGTATTTCTATAATTCTGTATCCAGGTGGGACATTAAGTGCGAATTCATGTAGAATGTGACTGGATTGTCCGTTTATATAGGAACCGCTAACTATATCACATTCAACTCTTATCACGGTTGTAGGCAAAATGTTGACTGGAAACTCTGATACATGATATTTATTGGCTTCCAAGACTTGTCTTTTAAACCCCAACAAACCTCCGAACGTACAATCTTTAGTAAAATCTATAGTTGATGTACAAAATAACATAGTTTTTAAGGTGTTGTTATTGCAATGGAGTTTTATGGATGCATCCTTTACTTCAGATTTTAAATAATCACTGATATCTTGCAACTCATAAGTACCTTCAGGTATTTCAATAACATTATTTGAACCATAGTATAACTTATTATTTGTTTTATCAATATTTGGAATAGAATTATATGTGGATAAATGTAATAATGCACATTCATACTCCCCGATTAGTTGTAACGTATTTGGGTAGAAGGTAGTTAATACCGATGAGTTTCCAGTTATAGACAAGGTGAGCGTCATCTTGCAAATGATTGAAATGAAAGAACAGTATAAAATTTATAGTATTTATTCCAAAAAGATTGTAGATATTCTAAACACAAATGTCCACAAATTATTGTGTCAAATTTTTGATATCTAGTATAGTTATAATTAATATTACAGTTCTTAAAATATCGTATCAATTCCATTGGTGGTCTTAAATCACCAAAACTATCAAAATATTCACAATAATTATTTACCTTAACATAAGCTACCCAATGCGTTCCATCATTTTCTGAATTGTCTAGGTTAACTATACCACATTCAATTCGTTTAGGGATTTTTGGTAACTGATCCTTCATGTAAACTCCTCGAAAATAAGGAATACCACATGCATAATTTTGAATATCGATATTAGTTAAGGCACGATTAGGTAGCTTATTATTTAGTTTTTTGACGATTTTATAAACAATCCTTTGCCTTTTTTGTGTGGTTTAATGTATAAACCCTTACCTAATGCTATAGCTTCCATAGTCTTATTATGGCGTTCAGATTCTAGTAATTTTTTTTGACCTTCTCTATAATCATTCACTGTTTTTGCAATACCCGCTGCACCACCAGCCAAAGCTCCTAAAGCTGATAAACCAGCAAAAATCGGGATTAAAGGCAGAATGCCTCCGGTTTTTGGTAAAGGTATGACTCGTGGTACTCGAAGTTTTGGAACGCATGGAACAATTTTTTTAGCAGCCATATAAGCTGCATGTATTAAAGATTTACTATCTTTGGGTGAGCGTTTCTTGATTTTTCTTTTAATTTTAGTAACGAAATTATGAAATGTCTTAACACCAGCACCAGATTTGAGTTTAGCTTTCATAACTTTACTCACTAGCCACGAACTAAGCTTTTCTCCTTTGCTAGCATCTTTTGCTTTCATTCTTTGTTTGGCCATATTTAAAAGTTGTAAATCGGCTTTGTGACGATTAGACAAGTCTGTATAGTTTTCGTATGCAATGTCGTGATACATACAAGCTTCGTCTAGCTTATTTACACCTTTGTCACCACGCAGTAAACGTTTTGAAAGTTTTGTTCCAGGTCCGCAATAATTATAGCCGGGTAAGTGCAGTTCAAATGGCAAATGATTAATAACACTATTGAGTAGTCCACCACCTTGCATAGCTCAAAGTATAATGAACAAAATATTATAATTAAAAACTGTTATGTATATTTATTCCACTATTGCAGTCTTATCAATCCAACTATTCTCTTTATTGCTTAAGCCCAACCATTTTACGAACAGTTTATTTCCTTTCCTTCGTAAAACTTTTTCTATCAAATAGACACCTGGACAAGATGATTTTTGGAGTTCGTGTTTGTAAAAGGTTCCTAATATAACTTGTTTGTGTTGATCTTCGATGTGATATGTTTCTGGTACAGTGTTATTGATATTTTTTATAGTAAATAGTTCCGTTGACCAATTAGGTGTATAACCTTTCTCAAATAGTTGTTTGTATTTACTAATTCTAACTTTATCACCAATCATAAACTTGGGCTTATGTCTATAGGATACCGTTTTCATTGAGTTCTTAATATTATTTTTAACATCTGCTTCATTCAATTTATTGACATCAACGGGTGCTAATTTAATAGTGCTATGTTTTGTGTTGTTATATGTCTTTACAACACTCTCCAAACCAAAATCTATCCATTTATAGTGTCCGCTGAGACTAAAGTACTTATACAATTTATTTTTTATAGTTTTGATAACACGTTCTACAATTGAAGCCTTTTTCGTTGAAAACGTTGAGTAGTGATTAATGTTATAGTTCTTTATAAGCTTTTGAAATGATGAATTATAGAACTCGGTACCCAAATCAGTTTGGAGATGAGCTGGTATCCGATGGTTAGTTGATATCAATTTCTCGAATGCGTTAGAAACATCATGTTTATTTTTAGTTTTTAGTGGTTCTATCCAAACGTACTTTGAGAAGCAATCAATAACTATTAAAATATAGTTATAACCTTTATTAAATCTTTTCAAGTTTTGCATGTCGATTAAATCAGCTTGCCACAAATCATCAATGCCTTTTAAAATTACAGATCGACGAGGAAAATTTTTTCGTGCAGCTTTATGTATTTCGTTAACAATTTGTTGTTTTGTCATTTTGAGGAACTTTCAAGCTTATCCTTTTGATCTAATACAGATTTAACTACGTTTTCAACTATCTCATCAACTGCTTTTCGACTATAAAATTTGCTTTCCAAGTGAACCACTGCCTCAGATACTATTGATTTTAAAGCTTTCTCCAGATGGTTCTGAACATCATTTAACATAGTATTTTGCAATTTTTGTAAGTCGGTTATTAGTTTAGTTCTTAATTCATCTACATATGCTTTGTTTACTGCATCATCTGCATCTTGAGGAGGTTTGACCCCTGTTAGCTTCGATGTCTTCAAATCGTAATCACCATTTTCAGATTTTAGCAATGCATTATCATAAAATCCAAGCAATTCTGATATACGTAATCGCTTATGAATATAATGACCAAATTTGTCTACATTCATATTTAAGATGTATTGTGTTGAACGGTGTACAATAAAATGATACATATTTCTTATAAGTAAATCTATTTAATGATTTTGCTTTCACGTAGTTCTTCAACGATAGATATTATTTCATTATCTAATCCTGTGTTACCAGCATCTCGAGAAGCAATTAATAACTTTAATCTATCAACCAATTCATTTGGATCATCCCAATATACAAAATCTGTGTTTTTTTTCCACATTTTTGTTAAAGGTAATCCTTTTCCTACTTTTGGTTCACAGCTTGGACTTTTACTTTGTTGATCGAAAAGAGGTTTAATAACTTGCATATATTTTTGGCCTTTATTACTTTTAATTGGTTTTCCTGAATCAAAATCGCGACGATGTGCATTTGTTACAAGTAACATCGACTTATAATTTTGCATGTCATAGTCTGTAACAAGGCTCAAATCAAAGTTTTTTTTTAAGAGCAACTGTCGCAAGCCAGGTGTACATTTGTATTTGTGTCCGGCTACAGTAATAACGTCGTCACCAATCGTTATACTAGAGGAACCTAACATTAACTTTCCACGTTCATTTCTTACACCAAATGGCACATCCGCTAATATTTCTGAAGATAATGACCAAGATGATACATCATGATCTGGATTTGTATCGACTAATGACTGAAATGAAGAGTCAATATCGGTTTCCGATGCGTCATTGGTATCATTTGTTTCTTTTATATCTTTATCTTTCTGTAAGTCGTGGTTGAAAAGCTGATCGTGAAATTCTCCTTTTTCTTCCTTTTTTGTTAGAGCTAGTTGGTTATTGGTGTTGGCTATTAAATTAAGAGATTCTGTAACAGGCCTAAAAACTGTATCAAGCACTTGTCTGTTATTATCTTCAAAATCCTTTGTTTTTTCAATGATTTTTCCATCATGTAAAATAGATGGTAATCGGATAAGAGTCGATTAAAGAATAACAAGAAAGTGAAAGCAGTCTATTTAAATATTCAAATTTTATCTAATTCTACAAAAGTGTCAAACTTTTTTCTATAGCAGCCGTTGTTTTTAGGACAGTCTTTATTAATCACAACATAGTCATAAGGCTCTTTCCATATTTGAGAACACATGGTACGAAATTCCAACCACGTCATGTCAGTGTTAACATGTTCTTCATAAACATGTTTCAAATTAATTTCGTCTTGCTTAAAAAGCACAATTAAGTTAGCATTATCTCTTATTAGTTGTTTAGGTATTTTGCTATATGTTTGATTTAAATAAAAACTGTCAATCAATTTATGTCTCCCCATGGCAAAATAATCACGCATATTACTTTGATTTTCACATGCTACATCGTCAAAAATAATCACTGAATTAGGTTTTGCATCTGACACTTTCATAACGTCATCATTTGCCTGATATTTCTGAAAAGTGATTCCTGGTACTCCTCGTAAAACCTTTTCTAAAAAAATGTACTTTGGTTGATATAGAGTTTTAGAATATACATAAACATTTTGAAATGTCAATCCATTTTCGTGCAAAAGGAGACCAATTAACAAATTGGTTTTTCCACAATTTGATGGTCCGCAAATGATGCAACGTACTGTATTCGGCAATAATTCTCCATGGCGTAACTTGATTTTTGGTAAATCATTACAGATTAAACTAATCTGTAACGACTTTGCTTGTTTAATGAATTTCATGTTTGATGCAATGCTGACGGACTGGTTATGAACAGATGTAATTATGACATTATGTATTTATAACCGTAAATAGTTAAACCAAACTGCTTACAGACAACGCAATAGGCAAACGTAAGACTGTACTGTTTATGAAATAACTCTATCGCTAACTAACAGAGCATCTTTCAACGCAATTACGACGCAGGGGATCGCAGAGAGCCGACGGTACGGTAGTGTAATGAACAGCATTAAAATGTGGAACGTTGGCTTAGGTAAATGATTTTACAAAGAGTTGTTGGGCATTCTATCCCACCGTGACTGAGGTTATCGAAGATAACCGAAGGAACTAAGGTGGGGTAGAATGCCCAATAACTCACTACTCAGTCATTTGATTTGCAACTACTATTTCTTTGTTTTCATGCACGGGTCTATTTAGCTGTAAACAATCTTGTCTTGCCGTTCTTTGTGCACTTGCACCCGAATCGACGCCGTACCAATCTTTCGTACTAAAATTGCCGTTAAAAAATGCAGCCCTAAAAGTTTTTAAGGTTTTCTTTGTTTTTAGTACGGGACACTTAAGGATAGGTTACACAGTGCGAGCAGCTGATATGACAGTAGACAGCTACTGTGCGTGTGTACTCGTATGACAGTAGCTCGACTCGCCTCGCTCGGTCACACTATGCGAACTGCTGGCGTCGCAGGAAGACAGCTACTGCACCAGTGTACTCGCATAGTTCGTCTGTATCATGTCTCGTGCAATGTTGTCGCAAAATACACGTTTAATCACAGTGCATACCACTATAAAAGCAGTTACGAAAATACTTTGTGTTGAAATTGAAAGAGCTATACAAAAAAAGAAGAAGAAGAGAAGTGTTTGGGTCAGGACTTGGCTGCTAGGAAAAGGGGCAACGAATTCAATATTTAAAGAGCTATATGATGAAGATCCCCGAGAATATAAAGCGGTTATGAGATTGACAACTGAACAAGTGGAAATACTTTTAAATTTGATTGCTCCAAAAATTCAACGTGATGATACACTAATGAGGGATGCGATACCTGCGAGGGTGAAGTTGGAAATAACCCTAGTATACCTTTCTTCTGGGATATCGTATAGACTGTTGTCGGTATTTTTCAGAGTTTCAAAAGCATCCATCATTAAAATAATACCAGAAGTGTGTGCTGCTATCAATGAAAGTCTAAAAGGTTAAATCAAAGTAAGTATTTTTTTTTATTCATAATCAAATTCACAATGGTTTTGTAAAGTTTTTGTACATATTAAACGTGAACTTTACATATTAATACTTAATAACTACAGTACTACATAGCTTAGTTCGTTATTTTTTAATATTAGAGATTGATATTGCTGCAGCAAGTACATCATTAGATTGGGGTATAGATTCAAATTGATCTAGCAGTGGCGCAGAGAATGCAGATGTTGTAGGTTCAACAGGTTGATAAGTTTCAGTAGCGACCTCTACAAGCTGGTAGGCTACAGGCTGTGGTGATAGCGTACATTCATTATGGAGTATAGATTGTGAAGATTGTTCCACTTGCATAGAGAGTGCAGACATTTCATAATTTACTGTAGGCTGTGGTGATGGCATACATTCGGAACTGTAATTAGGAGGTGTGTACACAATTCTACCACAGAGGGCTCTCTTACGGTATCTAGAGAATATCGCCTGTATTTCATCTGTCGCATCAATTCTATCAATCGAAGATAACTGTTTCAGCTGCAGTGCTACATGTCTTCCAATAACATCACATTCATCTTCTAATTCTCTTGTAATCGGGGCAGACACGTTTACTAAACTACTATTTAGTTCTTTGAGTTCATTTACGGCTGCTTGAATGTCAGACCGTTCTGATGATAATTTCGTCTTTAACTTTAGAGTTTTTGGTGGCTTTACCACTTTTATATGAGCAGCTTTGTTGCTATTGTCACTAGCATCAAGGTCCACGTTATTCGTGGCCTCCTCGCTTCCTGACGCTGATGCGACGTTGCTTCCTGATGTTGATGGATGATATGGTTCCTGAAATTAACATTACTCTTTTATTTTTCAGATACCGGATGTGGAAGAATGGCAAGATATCCAAATAGGATTCGCTTCGAGGTGGAATTTCCCTAATTGTTGTGGCTCTATCGATGGGAAGCATGTAACAATTCAAGCACCACCAAATTGTGGCAGTGAATATTATAACTACAAAGGAACAAATAGTATAGTGCTCATGGCTGTTGTGGATCACGATTATACTTTCAGATATGTAGATATAGGCTCATATGGTCGTAACGTAGATGGTGGGGTATACCAAAACTGCTCTTTGTATCCTTATCTAGAAAACAATTTATTGTTGCCTGAAAATGGTATTCTAGTTGGAGATGATGCCTTCCCTTTAAAACCGTATTTACTAAAGCCCTACAAAAATACATTGACTACCGCAGAAAAGATTTTTAATTATAGGTTGAGCAGAGCAAGAAGGATTGTGGAGAATGGGTTCGGCATTCTAGCATCTCGTTTTCGTGTTTTGGGAAAGCCAATTCAAGTTACAGAGGAAACTACGATAAAGATCGTCTTATGTGCTTGTACATTACACAACTGGTTACGTACTACTGCATCAAATACTTATACACCACCAGGAACTACAGATTATGAAGACATCATAAACTTTCAAATCATTCAGGGCCAGTGGAGGTCCGAAATTAATGAATTACCGAGTATTCGTCGCTCGAGAATTAATAATAGATCGAAATTAATAGCAGAGAAAATGCGTGATAAATATAAAAATTATTTCAATGACGACGGAGCAGTTGCATGGCAAAATTATATGATTAGGTAATTATAATTACCTAGTAGTAATTACAATATAAAAGGGAAGAGAAAAATAAAGGATAGTAAATTTTGTGGACCCTGACTGGTTTGGAATGTGCCTTGTGCCTTTGTAATTATAATTTGTAATAAAATACTTACCAAATTACTTGACGTTTCCTTTTCTTTCAGATTAATTATTTTCATAATATAATCCATAGAATCGAACCATTTGATAGATGGTTTATAGATCTCATCAGTGCCAGATCCACTTTTTTTGCTCTTTTCAATTTTCAATAACTCCTGGTTATACGTTGAGCGTAAATTTTTGATTTTTTTTGTAACTTCATTCATGTTTTGTAAATTGCATTCCAAGCGGATGTGTTCTAACGACGCTTTACGCAAATCTCTGTTCTTGTAATTAGGATCCAAACAATTCCATAAGTTCGTTTGATTCTTGTATAGCTCCACAAACTTTATATTTTGATCGGATGTCCACCTTTCCGCCATTTTGATGTCAACGCAAGAAACCTACAAAAACACTGCACCGGCGGCGTGGGCCCGAGCGTACGAGCTACTGTCATTTCGCGAAATCATGCGAGTTGACGACCGAGCGACGTGCGAGTGGCGTGGTGGGGGAAGGCCAGTTGCGAGTAGAGATGGGCAGTGGGAAAAAACCCAACGGGAATATACCCAGGTTTTTTCTCATTTGGGAAAAAACCGGGTATTTATATGGGAAAAAACCCAATAGACGGGTATTTTCATTATTTGACGTAATTATCAAGACCTTAAAAATGCAGCGAAAAATAGGTACTTTGCGATGCGCACATACTTTGCTCCAGCGTATATAGGGCACTAGCTGTTGCCTGTTGTTCGAAACGACAAAATGTGTAGCAGGATTCAGGAACTAAATAAAACCGGCAGTTTATTAGGTATAACAAAAAGACATCTTCTTGTTTTATCATAAGATTTTTTCTGCGCATTGTGATGGAATGTTACTTAATTGCAGAATTGAAACTGTTAAGAAACTTGAACAAATAAAAAACAACGAGAGATACTTACTAACAATTATTTATTAGGCCGCGTGTACACGGTAAGAAATTTGTCGTGTCGGCTACAGACAAGATGAAAATAGCCATGTACATTAGAAGAATTTTGTCGGGTCTGTGCACGAAATAATGTCGTGTCTGTTGCAGACAAGAAAAAATGTAGTATGTACACGGTACGAATTGTTTCGTTCAGTCATGGTTGAGATATTGTAGGGTGTACATCGTGTTGTGTTGGGAAATAATGTTGACTACCAAGCAAAAAAAAATGTTGATTGCCTATTATATGTATAGAAAAATTAAAAATAACAAAACAACAAATTACAACTCCAAGAGAAAATACTGGGTGCATCCTATGTTACGTCAAAAACATGAGTTTGCCAACTTCTACTTTGAACTGCGACAGCATGAGGAAAAGTTCGTCCTTTATTTTCGTATGAAAATCACTACGTTTGATAAATTACTGGCTGCTATAGAAAATAAAATAAAACATGAGAGTAATAAAATGCGTGAGAGCATTCCCCCGTACATGAGATTGGCTGTTACTTTGAGGTAAGCAAATAAAATATTATCTTATTATTTTTAAAGTAGTTTTATTATTAAATCGTTACAGATGGATTAGTGCGATTCATCTTCATTTTGTGGATATTCTCTTGAAAAATCAAAATCAAATTCGTCAGTATACGTGTTTCCATGGCTACTAGTAGAGAGATCGGTATAGATAGGCGAGTTTTCGGTATCGGAAAACGTCGACGTTTTGGTAATATACCCTGGTCTAGTTGCGAAAGATGGTTCAGGGGTTTCCGATGGTGCAAAGCTAGACGATGGTGTAGTGTAACATCTTTCATCAAACTCGGTAAAATCTGTTTTTTCAGTCTCAGTCGATTGACGCTGATTCGTATTCTTCTTATGTTTCATCGTGCGTACTAATTTTATGACCTCATATTGAAAATCTATCATTTCGTCGTCATTAAATGTGTCTACAATAGAAGCTATCCCTTTAAAAAATCCCATGGCACGACTTTCTTCTTCTTTATTAGCAGTTTTGATGAAATTCGCCATGTGTCGGTCAATTTCTGAGGTGTCTTCCTCTTTTTTTCTTTTTGGGACTGGTTCGCTTCTTATAGGACTTTTCTCTGTGGCTGTCTGCATGCTTGAGACCGTTTCTCGAGGATTTGCGATTTTCGTTAAAAATAACATTTGATCGTAGTATTCACATTTGCGAACATTTTTAGTACCAGATCCCGATTTCTGTTCCTTTAGCCTTTTGTGGCACTTCATCCAACGATCTCGCAAGGTACTCCAATTTTTCATTATTGACTTACCTGAAACAAAAAAATTTAAAACAATCGATTAATAGATATTATAAAAAATATATAGTGTTTTTTTTATTTACAGGTACCTAGCAACTGGAGAAACTTTCAGAAGCCTTCACTTAAATTCTAGAATGGGATTAAAAACAATAGCGAATATTGTACGTGAAGTTTGCTATCATATATGGCGAGAGTTATCCAATATTTATTTAAGAATACCAACACAAGAAGAATGGTTAGATATAGCACAGGGATTTGAAGTAAATGCTAACTTTCCACATTGTCTTGGCGCAGTGGACGGAAAACATATTCGAATGATCAAGCCTCAAGAAAGTATAAACATTTCTTCTCCATTGTTCTCATGGCAATTGTTGATTCAAATTACAATTTCATCTTTATCAATGTCGGATCTTATGGAAAGGAATGTGATTCAGGAATTTTAAAAGAAACACATTTCTGGAAGAGTCTGAATAACAAAACGTTGAACATACCTTCTCCGAGTACTTTAAATGATAGTGACTATGTTTTACCATATGTTTTTGTAGGCGATGAAGCCTTCGCTCTTAATACGAATTTACTTCGACCCTATGGGGGTAATGAACTCACCAAAGAACAAAAGATATTCAATTATCGCTTAACAAGAGCAAGAAGATATGTTGAATGTGCATTCGGTATAATGGCAAACAAATGGAGAATTTTGCACAGACCTCTTAACGTTAACATACATTTAGCTGAAGACATTGTGAATGTTACCTGTTTATTGCAAAATTTTATACACAAAGAAGAAGGTCAAAGGTCTCCATTAGCAATAAATCAAGTTTGCAGCAACCCCATAGGCAGTATGTCACCGCTTTTGGACTTAGAAGACCATAACATGACGGGAGATGAAGTCCGACGTAAATATACTGAATATTTTTCCAGCGATATAGGTGCATTAGCATGGCAAAATAAATACGCATAAACCATGTATATATGTATAGTATTGTATAGTCAGCGCAACATCGTTGTTAGAGATTCAAACTTGCCGCGCGGCGGCGGTCGGGCAGGCCTCGAACCAATCGCCGCGCGGCGAGAGCATCTACCCGCAAGAACTCATATTTTTCAAGAATTACTATTCATTTTTTGGCATCTCAACATGATTTTCATTGAAACACATTGTACATATTCATACTTGCGTAATAAAATACAAGAATTCGACCTGGGCCTTTTTATTGCGCGCGAGCGCAGTCTATCATGCTTTAACATTTGACATGTAAAGTGTAAAAATACAAAACAATGGATGGAAATAATAATACACTGACGGACTCATAAACTGCATCAAAGTAATAGACGACTTTGAAATAAATATTTTAACCAAGTATGCATACTTTCTATACATATTTAAATTGAAACCTCTAGATTGGTTCGTGAACTTTAAAACAGCGTAGGGTCATATCTTTAAGTTTAAGTTTATGTACTGGAAAGGACCTTAAGACTTTTTTTGAAGAAAAAACAGAAATTTAAGAAAAATTGGTTTAATTAAAAAATTGGTTTTAACAATAGACACAAACTTTATGCAAGGGTTTATTTGTGTTTTAATAAGGTGTATTACCCCCACGTGCCCTTATTACGGATTCTAATCGGTTCCGCATAGATTTTATAAGGGTTTTTAAAAGATCTTGCGGAATATTGTCCCATTCTTCTGAAAGTGCTGTTCTTAGTGCTGCCACTGTCGTGGGCGAAGGGTTTCTCGCATATACAGCTCTTTTTAAATTGTCCCAAACATGCTTGATGGGATTAAGATCCGGGCTGCGTGCTGGCCAATTCATTGTACGTATCCCAACCTCTTCGCAATAATGTTGAACTTGTGCAGCTGCATGCGGCCGGGCATTATCCTGCATTAAAGTAAAATTTTCGCCTATGAATCCCATGTAAGGCACCACGTGATCTTCTAATATCTCTGTTATGTAGCGATGTGCTGTCAAACCCCCTCTATTACCGTTTTGACGGACCATGTCTATGAACACAAGTTCTGTTCGCCCGTTCATCGATATGCCACCCCAGACCATACATGAACCGCCTCCAAAAGGAACACGCTCCTCAATGCAACTTTGAGCATATCGCTCCCCACGTCGACGATAGACTCTTCTGCGACCATCTGCACCATATAAACATGTCCTACACTCGTCCGTGAACAATACAGAGGCCCACTGCTCTTCTGTCCAATTCAGGTGATGACGCGCAAATCTTAAGCGAGCTTGTCTGTGAGCTGTAGACAACTTTGGACCATTTGCTGGTCTAAAAGGGGTGATATCCGCTTCCTTTAACCTTCTTCTTATTGTTCGTGCAGACACGTTTACTCCACGCACTTCATTAAGCTCGGTTTTGATGTTAACTGACGTGAGGAAACGATTTCGCAGGGAAGTTATAACAATAAATCGGTCATCACGACCTGTGGTTGCTCGAGTTCTGCCTGTACCACGTCTCCTCCTGTAAGAACCTGTCTCTACAAACCTTCTGTATATTCTAGAAACCGTAGACTGGTTTAAATTTAAATTTCTACCAATCGTTCGTTGATCCAAGCCCTCCCGCACCAATGCTACAATTTGTGCCGCTTGTTCGGACGAAGTATCCATATTATGGTTCAAAAACTCTCGATGTGTTAAAAAACTAACCCAACAATTATGCTGGTAACAATAATTCAATTGACAAAACAAAAAAAAACAATGAGAATCAATTTAAAACTTTGCTATAAATAACACGCAAATCTGATACTACAAGTAAATTTTCTTTTCCCGGCTATATTCATTTGTTTTACTGCAGTTCTATTTTTAAATTTAATTTTTTTTTTAAGATTAAGAGCCAGTCTTTCCATATTTATATAATTTAATCTAAAAAGTTTGCATACTTATTATAAAAAATCCTTTTAGAGTAAACCTGAACTTTGATGCAGTTTATGAGTCCGTCAGTGTACTTACCATATTCATTTTTATCTGCGCTTGTCATTTCTTCGAAATTTTCTTTAAGGATAATAAATATTTCTCTCCATGCTTCAAAAGTACGCCGTTTATCTTTATAAATATCTAACGTTTTATCCCACAACACGGGTCTATCCTCTATTAAAGTTATAAGTGAATTAAACATTTTATAAAAGCATAAACAAACTAGTCGTAAACAACACAGGTCCACTCGCTCGAACGTTTATGTACACTATACACACCTCCCCCCCCGGCCCCGTGGTTGTACGGGTTTATTAATATTGCAAAATTCTAATTCTTGTGTATTTCCACGAGATGTTGAAGGTTGTTCTTCATTTATTGGGCTACCCAACGGACTTGACAATTGCCTGGGTGTAGATAACGGCTCGTCTTCATCGTCATTGTCATCATCTTTATGTTTGTGTAACAGGTTACAGTTATACGATATAAAAGCTATTTTTGCTGCCCTGTCTGTAGTCAATCTATTTCGTTTGTGACTATGTATATGCGCATGCGTGCTAAAAGATCGTTCAGTGGCTGCTGAAGTACAGGGAGCAGTTAGAATACGTACTGCAACCCTACTCAGCAATTTAGACCTGCAGAGTCCTCTCCACCAAACTACCGGGTCCATTTCGGCGACATGCTTCCATATAAATGGTCTGCTCCATAAACCCTGTTTAGCTCTATAATTGGCTAAATCAACACCAACATCAATATTGAGCGATTGGCTTACGTCGTATAAACTCCATGGCATCCACGTCGTATGCTTCTTCTAATTCAATGCCTTGCGATCTAGGATCTAATAAATATGCAGCATAATGAATGGGTTTCAAACAATTATTTGTTCGCCTAATTACAGCATTTGTAATATCTTGTTTGTGATGCTCATTTAGAATGGATATATCCGGAAATGCAAAATTAAATGTAGACATAATATCTTTGAAGGCTATATAAACTTCATTTATAAGTATTCCATTGCCTTCAAGTTTGAAAATTTTATCTGTTATAGGTTCCAGTAGTTTTATGCAATTTTCTACCATGGTCCAAAAATTAAAATCCAATAAATTTGATTTTACTTCGTCTGAAATAGTGGCATCTTCGTGAACAGCTAATGTCTGTAATGCAATTTTGGATTTTTTTAAACTTTTTAACGCAGTACAGTAACTGCCCCAGCGGGTTTTCCCTGGCAATTTTAATGTTTCACCTGAACCTTTTTCTTTTACAATCTGAGCTAATAAAGCGCTCATACTTTGGTTTCTTTTTATTGCTTTTATCGTATCTGTGGCAATCGATATAAACGCATTAATTGGTTCTAGTTTTAAACAATCTTCGCATAACAAATTCAATTTATGTGCCACACATCTCAGCGGTATTATATGTGCATACGAAGCTTTAACTATCTGAAATGCTCTTTGAATATTATTTGCGTTATCTCCGATAAGAGTTACAAATTTGTGGCCTCCGTACACGTTTATAACTTTGATTATCTCTTGAGATACATATTGGCTTGTATGTCGGTTTGTAAGAGTGTTAAGGCTTTTTACAAAAACAGGCTCGGGTTTTGCAATAATGAAGTTGATGATACCTTCATTGCGCTGATTGCTCCAGCCATCACACTGCAAATGCAAATCATTTATAGACTTCAGTTCGTCTGTAATTTCTTTGACCATTTCATTATAAATAGTTTCCAAATGTGTTGTGGAGATAGCTTTTCTAGACGGTAACTTATAAAGTGGTTGCAAATCGTCAAAAAATCGTGCCCACAGCGGATGTTCAACGATGGATAAAGGAGAACCGGTAACAAATATGGCCTTCGATAAGAGCTGGTCTAGATAAAGTTTTTTTCTGTTGAAATTTCTGATGAAGTCGTAACAATTGATCATCTTGCAAGGGCAGATTTGTGGCAGTTGTGCTAGTAACAGGTATTTTCTGTAGTTTGTTCTTGATAACAGTAGGACATCTATAACATTTCAACAGATGGCTGGTCATCTTGCTAACATTGCCAAATTGGTAAACTTTTTCACAGTGTTTGCATTTTACTGTTTTACTGGTTGCCGAATGAAAATAGTTTTCCCATACATCAGTATTTTTCTTTCTGGGCATGATGTGATCTAAGAAAAAAAAAACCAAATGTAAAAACAGTAGAAATGCATAGAGTTGTTCTAAAGTATTGTATTGTATTAACAGAGTAGGTAAACCTACGAAACTAATATGAAATAAGTATAAATGGCCAAAAGAAGGAATCTATACTTTGCTCAATTTATCTAAAACACCCGAGCGTTTGGCCATCTCTATGCATGACTCATTTCAACGTTTGTAAAACTACTATTTCGTACAGTTAATAAACTTAGAAAATCAAAATATATCAATTTCAATGAATAAAAGTATCTTGCACTTTTATTCATTGAAATTGATTTGATTCGTTTGCAAGGAATTCACATAGTACCTAAAACTTTTATATTCTAATATAAAAATTATTAAAGCTCAAACTTACCGCTAAGTTACCGTTAGGTATCGAAGTCCGTAAGAGTAGCAGTAGTTGTCAATCCAAAGTAAATCACTAGGCAATCAAAAGTCCACAAAACAAAATCCAAGTCGTCAATTAAGGCCAGGTAGGCCGCATTTTGAGTTTTTTAAAAGCATTTGAATCATAGGAAAAAGCGTTTTAAATTTCGAAAAAAAGATATATATTAGTTAAGGATCCAGTCTAGTCAAATTCGCATTCAGTTACCAGATCTGATGAACTTCACTCGATAGAAAAAAATCCGAAAGTTACCCCTTCTCGTTATTTTTTTTTTAATATTATGACTAAATTACTTATGCTTTCTATAAAATTTTTGTACTAAACTAAAGCCACTACATATGTCTAGACATTTTCGCAGATTTTGACTATATTATGAAATAATTTTTAAAGTTATATTTAAATACCTACTAAATTCGCGAGTGCTCGCGCCGCTGAGGCCCGAAAAGTTGCGCCAGTCGCGCGCTGGCGCTTACCGAAGTAGGACCTGTGTCAGTTTTTGCGCGACAGTTTCGTGCACCAATCAATCGGTTTTACGTATTTATAATAAATTGTTGCAAGTCATTCAATATGGGCAATAAACAACGCAAGCTAAAGAAGTCGTGCAAAGCCATAAACTAAATTTCTAACTCCGATTGGTAATTTAAAAAATTATCATACCTAAATATTACGCTCATAGCGCCATAGTATAAGAATATCAGTATTACTACTGAAGATGCTACTTACGATTTTCTATAATTCATATTTTATCTATATCAGTACAGGGGTACCTAGTACCTACAATATTCGTACATTGTATATAATTTGTGTGTGTGTAAATAAATATAAATTTAGTTTTAGTTTAGGATAGAATAATTTTAATATTTAGGTAGGTTATTTTAATTATTGGCCTTTTTTTATCGTGCGCAAAATCCTCGTGGATACCACCCCCACGGAGCCGGTGGAGGCGGTTATGTCGGACTCAAACCGACTAAAACGCACGCCGTCTTGGGTCCTTGGTTGCCGGAGGTGAGATTGCCGAAAGCATATCTCTCGCACCCCAGCAGACCCAGGAGAATTACTGGCCTTGGGTCAGCCGGGGTGCGAGGGATATTTCGATGACAACCTCACCTCAGGCCTAGCACCACGACCCACAGTCGGCGTGCCCACAGTCGGACTCGAACCGACTAAAAAGTCGGTTCGAGTCCGACATAACCTCCCCTTCCGGCTCCGGCAGGGGAGGTATTCGAGGGGATTTCCGCACGAAAAAAAGAAGGTACAGTGTAAATTTATATAAATACTTCATAAAAACTAGCACCACGACCCATAGTCGGCGTGCCCACAGTCGGACTCGAACCGACTAAAACGTCGGTTCGAGTCCGACATAACCTCCCCTTCCGGCTCCGGCAGAGGGGTATCCGAGGGGATTCCCGCACGAAAAAAGTTGTTAATCTCGTTAACTTTAGGTATTTAACTGCCCTGTCGACGACGAACGGTGCGATTATATAAAGTAACCGTTAGCATCAATTCAAACAAATGTTTGTAAAATTACAAGCATTATTATTATTATAATGTAAGTTTTTTTCGCCCAAGCAACTAAACACATAGAACAAACAGTTCTCAAACTCATACAGTTTTTTTAATTTCGTATTTATTTCTTACTTAATATAATCATATAACTAAATAAAGTTAAAAAAACTGTATTTAATTTTCTAAGTCAAATCAAGTTTTCCTACTGCATATTTCTATACTGTGACGCTGGCGGGGTCATCGCCGAGTTGACCGTCACTGCGTTCGCGCGTAATATTTTACGAGCGGCCGGGATCGCTATAAATGCCTACTTTTGCAGGAATACAGGGCCTTAAACCAACAAATTATCACAAGTGCGCACAGTACGAAGCCAAAACAACGTGCGAGATAGATAGATCACCAACACGTATCCCACTGCTTCTACCTGCTTCCCCGCCCCCCTACCCGCATACGTAGTTTCGTCTTGTACTTGTCGCTGAGAGCGGATGAACACACAAAGCCAGACTGGTTTTTTTATATAATTTCATTTTATTTAATTAGGTAGCATGGGGTATATACCGTATATATAACGTATTTATTGAAATAATTTAATAGAGCTAAAAATTCATTGCATAAAATTCATTAGAGCTAAGCTAAGCTAAGAAATTAGCTCAAACTAGTAGTAATAGTACGTACTATATGATATATACATGTATCTACACATTACCTAGATGTTACATATGCTAAATACGAAAAAACCCGAATATTATCCCATTCGGGAATTTTCCCCGGGTTTTTTCCCTATTTTTCCCACATTGGGGTTTTTCCGGGTAAAATCCCATCTCTAGTTGCGAGTAAAAACAAAAAAATCTTGAAGTAACTCGCTTGCGAGCAACTGTCCCACTCGCACATAACAGTTACTCGTATGATGCGGTCACACAGTGCGAGCTATTGCACCTCAGTAACTGACACGGTCAGCTCGCATGCTAGCTCGCACCGTGTAACCTAGGCTTTAATTATAAAATGCACTATTTTCTTGCAATTGTAACATTTTATATGACTACTAAGCGATAAAATGAGAATCTAGAGAATCTAGAAAATAAAGTACATTTATATGATCCCCAAGAAGTATGGTGGATGTTAAAATAACCAAGAATAACTATAGGAGGAGGGATAGAAGTTATGATGGAAATAAGGTCAGAAAGTATGGAAGGATAAGGGCATGGAATGTACACGGAAAGAAAAGCAATGTTCATAATTCTAACGCCAACAATATGAAATAAGTCACTATGAGGGGGAATGGAAATTTGTGAGAATATAATATTTCTGGACAGCAACATAGTGGATCCAGCATGACTGTCATCCCTGTCATCCCGGAAGCAGACAAACTCAGATATCCTGAAACGGGAATGGGGTGTGAACCAAGAGCTAAGAAAGTTTGTTTTTAATTTATCCGGCAGCTCAGTATCTCTAAATCTAGTTAACATGTTAATAAGAACGGAGAGAAGTAAATAAGGAGATTGTCACTAGACGAAGAATTTGATTGATTGACTGGGAAAGCAGAGCTATTAGGCATGGAAGAAGGGGGAGTTTTGGTTAAATGGTTATGAGCCTGTCTGTCATAGCCAGGACTTAAGGCCGTGTTGAATACTCTACGAGGGGAATATGTGGTTTTCCTGTATGTTTGTTGAGATTGTGAGAGTACTTGTTGGATTGAACAGAGGAGAGTTGTTGGGTATTTTGCTGGGAGCTTACAAAATTTGGGGATCTTGCAGTATCTGCAAAAGACTTTCTCATTGGGGGAATCTGGCAGAAGCCTCCATGTAAGAAATGTTCTCTTGAGACATTGTGATTTTAATGGATTTTTGCCGATAATGTTCAGGGCAGGAAGGGTCTTTGGCAGAATGAGGTCCAGAGCAAAATAAGCATGTGGGAGTTTGGGTTGCACAACTTGTACCCTCGTGGGCTTGACTGCACTTGAAGCATCTAGGCGAAGATTTACATCGGGTAGGTACATGGCCGAATCTACAGCACTTAAAACATTGAATTGTAGGCAGAACATATGTTTCTACCGACAATGAATTGAAAAAACAATAAACATGAGGGGGCAACTTCTGACCAGCAAAGGTAACAACTATGGTTTGCGTTGTAACATGGGAGTTATTTTCACTAGGCACTCTCCTATTTAGTCGCCTGGCTTTCATTACGGACCCAAGGCCCGATGGAACCTCTATTGACTGGACCACCTCCTCCAAGAACTTGTCTTATAATTCAACAATCCTACCTACCTGTGATCATTCGGGCGCTTTTTAGTGGACGTTCACTTCGAATTTGTTCTCACTCGCATAACGCTCAAATAATATTCTTTATTTAACGTTTGACCTTCCGGCAAAAATTCCGAGTGCACAACACTGCGATAGTCAAAGAAAACAGTCAACATGACTTTGACTTTTGATCGACTTAGATGTGGTTTTTTCGGTTTTGGTTCAGTTGGAAGGCGCCATTCCGAAGCTTGTTGACTAGTATGCATGTCAAACTCGTAAACCTACGTCTCGTCACCAGTAACAACGCGTTTCATGAATGTTGGGTCGGTATAAACTAAAAACAGCACTGTTTTTAACATAAATGACAGATGCAACTCAAACTCCGCGCCAAAATGGAAAGCAGTTGTGCCAATCAAACAACAACAAAAAAACAAAAATTTGAATTTGGAACCATAAACAAAACATTCATTCCCGATACTTTGATCCCATTCTAGCATGTCAAAGCCAGGTCTTTTGGGACTAGCCGGGCAGCAACACGTTTCATAGCCAAATTATTAGTTAAAATGGTACGGATCGAATCGTGAGATACAGAAAGTTCGGCGGCCATCTCTCTCAAACTTGAATGAGGATTTTCAGTCACTATTTCCTTCACTTTTGCGATGTTAACTTCAGTTGCAGACGTTGATGGCCTACCAGTACGAGGCAAATCTTCCATCACATCTCGACCTCTTTTGAACGCTTTGTACCACTCATAAGCACGTGTTTTTGATAAAGTCGATTCACCGTAAGCCTTCTGTAACATTTTCAGTGTCTCCGAACATGAAATTCCATTGGCGATGCAAAATTTAAGACAAATTCTTTGTTCGATGTTTTTGTCCATTATAAAATTCGCAATACAGACTAGATATTATAAAACTAAAAACAGCACTGTTTTTAACATAAATGACAGATGCAACTCAAACTCCGCGCTTTGGAACCATAAACAAAACATTCATTCCCGATACTTTGTTGACTGAATGTATTTCTTAATACGGCTTTAGCGTTCAAAATAGGTTCCTGGTTCAATAATTTAGTTTGATGGTAGTTCTTTAAATCCACCACAGGCTGTAACAAAAACAATAAACAACTTTACAAAAGTAACCCCTTCCACTGCACCTTCTTTCATCATTTCTAACGATTTACTATTTACATGTCCTAGTCTTCTATGCCACATTGTCATGGCCAATAATGCACTCTCTGGTCTTTGTATTTGTAGTTTGTACACACCATTTGTTCAGTTTGCAATTCCTATAAGCTCATTTACTGGATTATATATTAAACAAACATCCTTCTTAAATGACATTTTGTTGCCATTTGGTATCAGTTGACTTACTGATAATAAGTTAGTCGCGAGCTTCGGTATCTATAAAACATTCTTTACAATGACATCATACTGAGAACCATTTACATTCGTTGTTATCTGTGTTTTATACACAGTCATTTGATTTGCAACTACTATTTCTTTGTTTTCATGCACGGGTCTATTTAGCTGTAAACAATCTTGTCTTGCCGTTCTTTGTGCACTTGCACCCGAATCGACGCCGTACCAATCTTTCGTACTAAAATTGCCGTTAAAAAATGCAGCCCTAAAAGTTTTTAAGGTTTTCTTTGTTTTTAGTTCGGGACACTTAATTATAAAATGCACTATTTTCTTGCAATTGTAACATTTTATATGACTACTAAGCGATAAAATGAGAATCTAGAGAATCTAGAAAGTAAAGTACATTTATATGACCCCCAAGAAGTATGGTGGATGTTAAAATCACCAAGAATAACTATAGGAGGGGGGATAGAAGTTATGATGGAAATAAGGTCAGAAAGTATGGAAGGATAAGGGCATGGAATGTACACGGAAAGAAAAGCAATGTTCATCATTCTAACGCCAACAATATGAAATAAGTCACTATGAGGGGGAATGGAAATTTGTGAGAATATAATATTTCTGGACAGCAACATAGTGGATCCAGCATGACTGTCATCCCTGTCATCCCGGAAGCAGACAAACTCAGATATCCTGAAACGGGAATTGGGTGTGAGCCATGCTTCCTGAATGGCAACAATGAGCGGATTATATTTGTTTATTAAATATATTAAATCATTCTTTTTATTATAAATACTCCTACAGTTCCATTGCAGAAGGGGAGGGAATTTGACTGGTCAGAACCAAGAGCTAAGAAAGTTTGTTTTTAATTTATCCGGCAGCTCAGTATCTCTAAATCTAGTTAACATGTTAATAAGAACGGAGAGAAGTAAATAAGGAGATTGTCACTAGACGAAGAATTTGATTGATTGACTGGGAAAGCAGAGCTATTAGGCATGGAAGAAGGGGGAGTTTTGGTTAAATGGTTATGAGCCTGTCTATCATAGCCAGGACTTAAGGCCGTGTTGAACACTCTACGAGGGGAATATGTGGTTTTCCTGTATGTTTGTTGAGATTGTGAGAGTACTTGTTGGATTGAACAGAGGAGAGTTGTTGGGTATTTTGCTGGGAGCTTACAAAATTTGGGGATCTTGCAGTATCTGCAAAAGACTTTCTCATTGGGGGAATCTGGCAGAAACCTCCATGTAAGAAATGTTCTCTTGAGACATTGTGATTTTAATGGATTTTTGCCGAGAATGTTCAGGGCAGGAAGGGTCTTTGGCAGGATGAGGTCCAGAGCAAAATAAGCATGTGGGAGTTTGGGTTGCACAACTTGTACCCTCGTGGGCTTGACTGCACTTGAAGCATCTAGGCGAAGATTTACATCGGGTAGGTACATGGCCGAATCTACAGCACTTAAAACATTGAATTGTAGGCAGAACATATGTTTCTACCGACAATGAATTGAAAAAACAATAAACATGAGGGGGCAACTTCTGACCAGCAAAGGTAACAACTATGGTTTGCGTTGTAACATGGGAGTTATTTTCACTAGGCACTCTCCTATTTAGTCGCCTGGCTTTCATTACGGACCCAAGGCCCGATGGAACCTCTATTGACTGGACCACCTCCTCCAAGAACTTGTCTTATAATTCCCATACGGGAACATGCAAATGACGGAATTGTTGTGACATATTTAGCCCTAGCTAAAGCAGGGTGGGATAAAAAGTTGTTGGCGTCAGTAGCAGTCTTAAACTCAACGGAGACTCTGTTTCGGCCAACTCGTTTTACGCCTCCAGTAATGATGTTGGAAATTTTATTAGTTGAGAGAAAGTGACCGAACTTAATTGAGCGGAAAACAGTTGCTGCCGCGGGATCTCCCACGTCTCTAGTCACATGAACTAAAAAGGGGCCTGAGTCAGAGTCTGTATAATTGGCATGCTTATCAATGTGATGGATATAAATGTAGATTGGATCGAAGGGGAAGCTTCAGTTGGATCAACAATCCTACCTACCTGTGATCATTCGGGCGTTTTTTAGTGGACGTTCGATTGAGTAGCAATCTCAGTCGTTCTTCATCCCCTGACTTGGATAACTTCCATTCTGTCTGAATATGTTTCGTCTGGTGGCTGTTGGACCGATAAAGATCATCCGCGTCTATTTAATTCATTTGTGTATTATGTCCGCCTCCCTTTCCCCTGGTTCCAATCCAAATTTAACCTCCTCTTTGAAATCCCATATGAATAAATATTTTTTTCACCTGATATTATTATTGACTCCGGCATTAGTAAAGTTTTGGGTGACTCTGAAAGGATTCTACAACGCCTAATCAACCGAACCACCTTTAAAGTTTCCAAGGATTCTAAGCGAGCAACCTCTGTCGTTTGCCGTCTCCGATTACACTGAGAAAACTGACAATCATAAAAGAGGTGAATTCAGCTTAAAGTATGATGAATTCACTCAAAGGACGGAGCATAGTGATTCACCAAAAAGAACGATGATAATACAGATGTTGATGATAACAGTATTTAAGATGATGTGTCACCATGGATTTAGTTTTAGTTATCTACTATCTTTCGATGCCTTCCTCATATATCCAGTTATATCCTATTAGTTTTCCTACAATTTTTCGGTGACTTCCTTACATATTCAGTTATGTCATACAATTTTTCCTACTATTTTTTGGTGCCTTCCTCATATATCCAGTTATATCCTATTATTTTTCCTACTATTTTTCGGTGACTTCCTCATATATCCAGTTATATCCTATTATTTTTCCTACTATTTCTCGGTAACCTCCTCGTATTTTAGGTTAGGTCCTCTTACTTTTCCTACTATTTCCTCATATCTCTGGTTATAGCCTATTATCTTACGGAGGTCGCCCTCCGTAAGATAATAGGCTATAAAAAATAGGAAAAAGTACCTTGGCAAGAATGGTAAGAAGGTAAGAAGGGATGTATGTATAAATTAAACAGAAAATTGAATGGTATTTTTATTTGCATAGTATGAATGAAGAATAATAATATATTCTAAACATTTATTCAGTATAAAAGAAGACTGTTTTGTTTAGAAACATCCTCGCCTTAATGATTACAGTATCTATTTGTCGGTCATTATAAAGAATCATTATATACATTATGTTCAATAATTCTAGTTTTTACAAATTAAAATAAAGGTTGAGACGAGTAGAAATTTAATTTACAAAAAATAACAAACTTTACATTAATGTACCTATAACTAAAACATTTTTGCCCTTAAGGTGATTGCTTCAGGGTAGCCGTTTTTTGCAATTTGCAGGCCAGTGCTAGGTTGTATGTTAATTAAATGTTGCACGCGGGTGTAAGTACATAAGTTGTACTACATACGTCTTACACCCGCGTCCAACATTTCAAGCTAAACCTAGCACTGGCCTGCAAATTGCAAAAAACGTAAGAAAATTTGGATTTCGCGGGCTACCCTGACGCTTTCACCTTAAAGCTGCATACAATAAATTGGTTATATTATTATAGTAAATATCTATTTTCAAGTAAAGTGCTACTATAAACACTCCGATGAGACTAATCTATCCCTCATACAAATACTTCACTTTAAAATCTATTACTAAAGGTGAACGCACACTTTTCAGAGCCGAAGGGGGCGAAAGAATCCAATTTTAGAATTACTTGTATGAAATCCTATGGAACCTCGCACACTTACCGAATCGGACGAATAAGGTCGTCCGATTCGGTGCGGATAAGTGTGCGAAGTTACATTGGACTTCATTTAAGTAATTCTAAAATGTGATTCCTTCGCCTCCTTTGGCTCTGATAAGTGTGCGTTCACCTTAAACCAGCTATTGGTGCTGGCTAATACCATTACTTTATGCGGACACCGTTATCGGGCCGTCTTTATAGGATATCCTAAAGGGATATCCGATAAATACCGTAACTAAGGGTAGATTAATAGTTTAGCGCACTCTGCTATAAAAAATTAACTGCCCTTGGACTCTGCAGTGCCTCAAACTAGCAACGCCGCGTACGGTATAAGTACATAATTGTACATACAAATACTTTACTTTAAAATCTATTATTAAACCAGCTATTGGTGCTGGCTCATACCATTACTTTATGCGGACACCGTTATCGGGCCGTCTTTATAGGATATCCTAAAGGGATATCCGATAAATACCGTAACTAAGGGTAGATTACTAGTTGAGCGCACTCTGCTATAAAAAAATAACTGCCCTTGGACTCTGCAGTGCCTCAAACTAGCAACGCCGTTACGCCGTACGCAACATAATTAATAATTATGTAAACGTTTCCAAAAAAAATTGATATTACTGGATTCAAAATAAAAATACCTTAAAAATGAGCAAACGAGTTAACTCGTTTGCGCATTTTTAAGGTATTTTAGCAGCGACCGTAAGCCGTTAGAATACCTACAGAATTTTGAAATTTTTACTCTAGGTACCATCTACTTGTAAATATATGACGTGTTACCTCGCATTAGAGTGAGCGTGTTAGGACACGGAGAAACGGCATTTTGGCAAGGAAAGCACAGATAATCATTACCACGTTTAACTTCATAAGCATTGTAATGAAAATTAAATTCAATAGTTTCAAACATACAGCAACGGAAAAAAACCTCTTCAGTATCTGTCACCAAAATTGCATCAATTTGGCCAAAAGTGGGTAAGAATTGTTCATCATCTATATCTACAGTAACAATAGAGTTCCGCTGCCATATAACACCAGCTATTGTAGCGGAAGTAACCATAAAATTTTATTGCTAGAGTCTTGCAAACATTGACTCGATTAAAAGATGATCTAGCCACTAACTTAGATACCCTGTGCTTGGCTTCAAAACGCATAGCCCACATGTTACGTACGGGGCCGAACTTCATTAGCATGGTAGGATAATGAGTCAGAAAATGAAACTTTGGCTGCAGGGGTGATTTTGTTAGCTCCGTGTACAATTGATTAAATTCTGCTATTATAACCCGGAGTTGAATATTGGTGTCACTGAAGACCCTATGACTTAATAACCTGTCGGTGATTTGCCGCAACATAATGTATAATTTCCATACTTTATTTTCTAAAGGAATGTAAAACCCGGCTATTAGGCTGAAGTATCTAATAAGGGTAAGCATTTCTGATGCTGAAGTTTTCAATTTTACTTTCGAACCTTGGACAACTAAACAATTACTTGGTTTTGAATTCCTATCTGGTCCATAATCAAATGAAATTATTCTTTGTTGCAATACTGAGATCTTTAAAAGACCTTCGGCAAGGAAGTGGTTTATGACAAAGGTCATTACATAACGAGCTACACCTTCTAATATATCATGCATTGGGTCTACTGCTACATTTTGAAATAAATCAAATCCTGTCACCTTAAGCCAACAGCATGATTCTTTAATGCCCGTGTTAGGTGTATCGTTTTCTTGCAATTGAGCTTGGTATGAAGTCATATTTCTAAGCAAGTTACTGTTTTCATATAGAGCAGTTTGCAAACCTTTCTTGTCAATGTTACAGATTCTGCAACACTTGTTAGCTGAAAAACTTTCAGTAAACCTGAGAATTGAATTAAGGCCTAAATTATCGCCAGTTATAGCAACAACCTTCAATTTTACGGTTCCTTTAAAAAACTTATTTTCTATAAAAATTCCTTTGTTTTGCAAGTAATTCAATTCCTCAATAACAGGGTCAAAAATAGCTTTGTTTCCATATTTAGTTTTGTCAGCAGAATGACAAATAGCTAACAGCAAAATGTTATTCAACAATGAAAATAAATGTGGTGGGAGTGCTGGCAAGGAAACGTATACACCACCAAGCTTATGCACCCCAGCGTGGCTCCCCAAAGGATTTCCAATTTCAAAATCATCATAGTACACTACTAAAGGAAGAATAATGTCCGACGCCTGCGGTGTACACATTGCCAGCCATACAGATCCCTGCATTACATTTTCTAGACACATTGGCCTCATCGGATTTTCTTCACGGATTACTAAATTACCCCTTAGGTGGTTCAAATAATCCGTTACATCTTTCCAAATAGTGTCAATGGAAAAAAAAATCTTCAAAACCTGGCGAAGTTGAATTACTTGCATTGTCCGTGGCTTGGTGTGTAATGTTAAAGTGTTACTCTGATACGGGGCCCTACGGGGTCAAGGATGAAGAAAACGATTGGTACGAGATCTACAACTTTAATCCGTAGGTCCTGCTATAACAATAATAAAACTACTCTAAGTAAAGGTCGAGTGTCGGTTCGGGTACGCGTACACGTCACTATAAACGGTTGGCTGAGTAATGTACTCAACTTGGGGTTCCGGGCTGGCCCCGTGCGAGCGTGACGTTGTCTTCCCCTCAAGGTCACCAGGCTTCGCAGCTGCAAGTTCGATCCGCGGGGTCGTCGCCAAGGCCGTCTTCCAGACGGTACGGAGCGGGCAGGCAACCTCAGCTGGTTCGGAGGCGGGCCGGTACGGTGCGGTGCTGCTATTACAGCCGGTATGCAGTGGACACCGGTATTCCAGCCGGTACCAAGTTCTGGGGAGACAACCACACGATTAGGCACTGGTGCGTGAATCCAATGCACAGCGCCGGGCCCCAACTTATAATTTTCTACATGGGCCCTAAGGTCGGCGGCGCTGTACAATGGTAGGTACACATAACACAAATTACACAATAAACAAGAAATAAAACTGGATTGTTCCGGAATTAATAATCGTAAGTACGTCTGTAACCCCGTTAACCACGGTTCAATCAACCATAATTAAATGGTTCAGTAATAATTAAACTATAATACCTATATATGCTGAACCGTGGATTTAAAACGAGATTAAAATTCGACAATTTACATATTTTCAAAATGTGGGTATCCATAGAAAATTATGGCGAGATATCACCGTGTTGATTTTTCTCTTAGAATATGAACAATCAAACATTACAACTAATTGAATAGTTCTTAAGCAATTACTATACTCGGCTGTCTGTCGACATGTATACTCGCGACATATATTATGGACACACTTCGTACAATAACTTTCTTACAACATTTTAACGATTACGATGTTAATCACAGTTTACTTTAAATTTAATTTAATTACATTTACACGAAGGGTGAACTACAGCTAGGTAACTACCGAACTCCCGACCGCAGGTAGGCAGGTACTAAAAATGAGCTATCATCACGCTTAGCTCCTAGGGGCTAAGCAGGAATGTTACACGCGAATGAAGATGTTATTTTACTTTATTATTTACGTGACTATCGTTTAATACTCGCGCACTGTTTATTAAGGACACTAGACTTACCCCTTATATTGGGAACTGCTATTATATTAACTAGCCTTTATGTTAGGCTAGTAGACTACACTGTAGTACAATAGTACACTAGTAACTGGCAGAATCTAGACTATGTGTTATCTAGGTTTTAAGTTCACGTTCAGATTATCACGTACCGCCGTGAAGTCTCGCGATAGAATGAGGTCTGCCGTCTGCCTCGGCGCGAGCGCGGGGCGTGTTTTTTTTCTTGTTGTCGATTAGTGTTGTGCTCGATCGATTCTCCGTTTGACGGAATGCGCTGATTGGTTATCAACGCGTGTGACTCATTTTATATGCGCGTTAGCACGATGCATTACCTTAAAAGGTAATGACCGCGTTCACCACCCAGTGATGGGGGTACGCGCCGCAATCGCGAGCTACCGGTATTTACCGTTTATTACTGCTATGTTCAAATGTTTTCATTTTTTATTACCGGAACCAGTGTTCACGTAACAACTCCTTTGTGAAACGTCAGGACAATAACCAACGATTACTTCATGTGGTGGTATAAAAGAACCTAATAAATTCAATTCTCGGAATCTCAAATATTCTGAACGAAACGGAAAAAAGATGCCCTTCAAAGCTGTGTTGAACTTATGAAGTCGTTTATTAATTTCGCTTCCAGACATGCTTTCCTTATAGATTCCTTATAGAGCGTTGAAATAAATTTCGAAACTTCTTTATGAATAATACTATCAGCATTATCAAGGACTTCAGGTTCACTATCAGCTTCAATGTATATGTGCTCAGTTGCTACTTCGGTAGTCTCTATTTCACACATAGGAACTACGCAAGCCTCGTTTGAGGTGGATGGCAAATAACGAGTGTTTACTTTATTCAAATAATTTAAGTTAACATGTTTTCTAAATTGTCTAACGTCCGTGAAATACCGGTAGCATGCCTCTTCACCACATTTATAAATTCCAGTAATATCAATTTTTTCACATTCTTTCCTTATGTGGGTAATAAGTGAAGAAAACGTAGGAAAAGTCCTTTTACAACTGTGACACTTCATCTTAATTTAAATTGTGACTCCGAGAGTAACTAATATCTCCTTCACAGATTGTGACATACGATCGTACGATGTTTTGACTTTGTAAAAATCAATTAGGATAATAAGCCAAATGTTATAGCTTTCAGTAGGATATTTAGCCGCAGTAGCATGAAATATTTTAAAAGTCACATCAACAGCCTCAGTTAGTGTTGTGAACTTGTAAAACGTATTGTCACATACTGTGAAGGAGACACCTGACTGGCGGCACCAAATTATAAATGGTTGGAGGTTAATACCTAGGTTTTGAAGCTTTTGGCGACGCTCCTCAATTACCACTTGCACGTCTGCGTCATCATCCACGATGGTCACAAATCCATCCAATATCTCCGCTCGTGAAGCTTGCCAGTCTTTTCTAGATCGACGGGCAGGAGGAATATTAAAGAGACAGCCGAGTAGCAATATCGCTGCTATTAATTTTGTCTCCGGTTGTTCATCTGGAAAGAAAATAATAATAGTATATTTGACACAACACATCATCATTAACTGAGCAAATAGGGAAAAGTATCAGAACAAAATAAAATCTATCTATATAATTAAAAATGAATTGCCGAAATGTGTGTCCGCCCGCCCGTTACTTCTGAACGACTGCACCATGTTAGATAATTTTTAAATTCTTTTTTGTCTATATATTTTATAACGGGTTCACCGACCCAGGGAGGTCGAGCACCTAGATATATAACAGAATCATTTCCTTACCGTCACAAATTGCCAATGTATCAGCTATTTTTCGACGAAGAAACGAGTCCTTTGCAGTCCTAGGCAGCTTTTAGTATGTTTTCCGATGAAGCATCCAAGGCGTCGAGGCCCCCGGATTTATCAGGGAACAGTGCTTCGTAGTCATACGTCAGGAGTCATAATCATAATCATAATCATTTATTTTCATAACAAACATAGTTCGTGTCGAAATCCAAATTACTATCATAAATACGAGTACACACATGCAATAATTATAATGTTAATAATAATTTTAAAATGTATACAAAATAGTGAGGTCAGTGAATGTCATTGGTTATGTCAAATTAAAATACAGGAGTCAATTAAAATAATACATCACTCGTTGCTACCGTTCAAAAATTCATCAACGTCGTAATAGCATTGTTCTAACAAGTGTGTTTTTAATTTTTCTTTAAAAATATTTACATCATGAATAGTTTTTAATTCAGTAGGTAGTCTATTAAAAACTTTAACAGCTTGTACACCTGAGCTATGCTGTACAACATTAAGCCTTGGTATGATGATGCTATTTAAATCTTTTCTGCGACTTTTACTCTTTTTTCCCTTTCAGTATTTGTTTCATATTTGTCTAATTTTTTTATTAGGTTGGTCAATAACAGTAATATATATAAACATGGTACTGTCAGAATTTTCAATCTGACAAAATGAGGCTTACAGGACTCAGTCTGACTAATGCGTAATATAGTTCGTAATGCTCTTTTTTGCATTACAAAAGCTGAATCAATATTATATTTGTAGCTGTTACCCCAGAACAATATGCTGTATCTAATTTTTGACTCAATTAACGCAAAGTACACTACTTTTAATTGTTCAATAGACAGCTCATCTCTCAAACTTCTGATAGCATAACAAGCAGAACTAAGGGAATTAACAATGGCCAACAGCTCTTGTTTCCAATTAAGCATGGAATCGAGTTGTACACCCAAGAATTTAACTGTGTCTACCATGTCGACATCAATGTCTAGGGACTTTATCCTCAAGTTTGCATCGGCTTGAGAAGTAGACTTAAATAGCATACACTTGGTCTTTGTAGCATTTATTTTTAAGTTATTCATCTTAAACCATTTTTCGAAAGTAGCCAATGCAGTATTAACCTTGCTTTCTAAACTATTAATACTATAGTCTGAAATTATTGCATTTGTGTCGTCAGCAAATAGCACGAGTTTTATGTCAGGAATCTCATTACAAACGTAGTTTGCCAGATCATTTATAAACAAAATAAAAATATCGGTCCCAAGACGGACCCTTGAGGCACACCTTTCCTCATCGTTGTTGCTCTAGATTTAAAAGATTTTTCTTTGCCTTCTACCACTACTTTTGTCTCAACAAATTGCTTCCTATTAGACAAGTAAGATTTGAACAGGTTTAGAACGTTATTACGTACACCGTAGTGCTCCAATTTTTTTATCAATAATTCATGCTCAACATTGTCAAATGCGGCGCTGAGATCAAGGAATAGTCCAGCTACTTTGCGTTTCTTATTTAAGTTATCCATCACTTGACTTCAGGATAGGATACTTATTGAAGTACTCCTGTAATGTCCCTTCCTCGTAGTACAAGTACCGGAGGGGAGCTCGCACCGTCTCCCGCCACAGGGCACTGACCTCCTGCCACGGACCAGCTGAAGGACTTGACAGCTGCTCTAATGCTGACGCTACGTCCTCCACTTCACCTGCACACAAAAATTAAAACGATTAATAATTAGTACAATGACAATAACGGTTCTTAGATTCAGATATTTTGTAATTTGTAACGAAAATTTATACTAATTCAGATATTTTTCTCAATAATTTTGTTCTTGATAATTTAATTCAATCTGAAAACATAAAATTTCTTGAAAAGGAGTTACCTTCTTTAAGTCCGGTCAGGTCGATTCCAGCGACTGGAGGGGTGTCTAGCCTAGGACTGAACTTGGAGCGAGAACGTGACTTGGGCTTTTCAATAAGGCCCAACGAAACTAAATGCTGCCTTCGAGCCCTTCTGGCGGTGACTAACCAGCCAGATATTGCGCTTAGCCTGGTAAGCATCAGCTGGCAGGTACGGCGCGTAGTATAGGGGTGGTGACTCCTCCTTAAATAATCTGCCAATGTCGTAGGATAGAGCAAGCAGCTGCGAATCTGTCAGAAGTACCGGGTTTTCGGCCGTAATGAGCTTCTCCATAAGCAGCTTGCATAAACGCCCACGCACGTTTGAGGGTAAGGCGCCCGTTTTCTGCCCAATTGCTATTATTTGTTTTCCCTCGACTGATGAATTCAGTATGGTATTCACCTGAAACACAAATAGTATAAGTATGGCATTACAAACTAAATATGCAAGGTAAAAGTTAAAAAAAAATGTCACTAAAATGTTGAAAATACAGGTTCAATACCTACCTTCCATTCAGTATAATGATCAGTTGGAGTCGGTGCCAGTCTAGGCATCATGAATTTAGTTGTTAGTTATAGCTGTCACCAACTCCAAATATATTACTGATCTTTGTGACAGTATAGCTCTAAACGGCCGTCCGTACACACATACAGGACAGGATAGGTAGGCCATGCCTGTACAAATGTTTATTTATCCAAGATTCGGATAAGGGATAGCTCTCTTTGTGAATGTGGTTTGGACGAAGGAACTCCTCTCCTGACCACATTTTCTACTCATGTACTAGGTTGAACGGATCCCTGTATATAACGCACCTCCTTCTCTGTACAGGTACTTCAACACACCATAAATCTTTTGGCTTCCCTTCAAAATCAACTGTTTGTATGGAAGAATTTTACACTTGTACTTTCACGCGTTATTTCGATCAGTATATAAAAACTGAGTCGTTGGTGGAATCATGTGTATGGGAACTGCCTACTGCGAAGAACGGAGCGACTAATTCAGCGAGTGCAAAATGCCTGTGCAAGATTCTGTTTCTCAATCCCACCACGCACACATGTGTCACCTTTTTTGAACCAGGGAAACTTAATGAAAATGTCCCAGCGTAGAGAGTTGCATTTAGCTACACTGCTGTTTGGTGTAGTGCAAAAACGCAGACCCAGGTATCTATATGACAGACTGTCATGGTCCAGAGACTACAACAAGCATGGTACAAGGGCATCATCCTACCTTATGTTGAATCCTAGGCACAGAACCTCTGCATACCGGGGCAGTTTTAAATTCGCTGCCAGCCGCAAATGGAACGACCTGCCACCGCCAATACGTTCTGTAAAAACAATTAGCTCATTTAGACATAAGTACCGGTTGCATCTGGTGGCGGTACAGCAGCGGGATTACACTCACCATGGGAATACTCGACGGAGTTGAAACCCATATGCATATCCCAATAGAAACCGGGGTGACGCGCGGTAAACCTCAGGCCGATCTCTGCCGCCAGTGGAGGTGGCTACTGTGGTCCGTTTTGGTGCCGAAAGTACCTCGTTCTGTACAACCCATGTTTTTCTTGTTTTTACCAGAAAAACACACTACGAGTATAATAAATAATATATATACACTATACACTATGTACACTATATACACACACATTATAGTCATAATTCCTACACTAAACATACTGTTTGGAAACACAGAACACGTTACACAAATGTATTAGGCACTTGGCACCAGTCAAAACTAACTACTATAAACAGTTGATGTAAAGTAAATACATGGCATTCGTGGATTGGTTCAGTTGCTTTTTTCTGTCGGCCAATCTAGGGAAGGTTTATGTCAGCATGCGTCGCGTATTATCGGTCGCGTAACGCCAGAACAGACAAATGTATAGCAAAACAATTGACCGTTCACACTCAACCGATGCCACGTTAGTGCGTCGAGCGTACAGCGTCTATAATACGCACCGCATGTTCCGTCGGATATGAACCTTCCCTTAATGTTATTATGCAATGCATGCAAGTTATTTTATTTTATTACAGAAGACAGTGATGTAAATGTGGGTGTTTGGTAACCAGTCATGGTTATGTCATAGCGGTGCGCGGGAGTAGTTTACCACAGACAATCCGTGTTGGCTTTTTGTTTTTTAAATTATATTAAAACTTTTTCTTCTTGCTGTTAAATTTTACAAATTTGTTATATCTTTATTTTATTATTGTTTTTGTTGATCACTTCTTTTGATATGCCATTAATTGTTTTTGGATTTTAATATTCTTGTCGACCGCTGCAACTCGATTCGCGTGACGGCAGGGCGACTAGTGGCGCCATCTGAAAACCAGCGCTTCGTATACTCTGGTGTACGAAGTTTTGTTTGTTCTGTTTGTTCTGTTTGCACGATGAATATTTATATATATTATAGCTAACTAACTACCTATGTAATGTACATTGTGCGTATCCTGAATTAATGTTTTTTCTTTCTTTCTTCTTTCAATCAATGGCAACGCCATAGAAAAAAAAACATTTTATTTGTTTACCGCCATTTGAACTTGCACTGTCATTTCTGTCACTATTTGACGTTGACGTTTGCGATTTCACACCACGGTTAGTGTCTCCACTTTTCCACCGCTGTTGTTTTGACCAAAATGCAGAATCTTTTTCTGTAGTACCAACCTCCTCACACAAATCGAGCAATTTTGTCTTAATGACGTCAGCGCTGATGGCGATTCCTGAATATTCGATCGCCATTATCATAGGTGAAAACTTATCTGAGAGTCCCGCCAAAAGTAATGATCCAATCCACTCATCTGTGATTTCAAATCCTGTCCCCTTCAATTTCTGCGTAGTTTCAACTATTTGAGATACGTAGCTTGTCATCGAATCACAGTTTTCTAGGCGAATTGAAATTAACGTTCGAAGTAAACTGATTTTTCGTTGATACCCGGTGTCATCGAATAATTGTTTCACTTTATTCCATACACTGATTACTGTAGTCTCACTCTTAATATGCGCGTATAATGAACAGTCAGTCATGACGAGTTTGGCTTCGACTTTTTCATCTCAGCTTTACTGATTTCCGCAGAAAGGTTGCTACCACTTGACATTTTGCAAATTGGACCTTCTGCGACTAAACGCTCCAAGTCAATGCCTTCGAGCAGCAAAAAATAACTTGTCGCGAACGCCCAATTACTTATTTTTTACGACCTTTGAGTTTCGGCACATTAATTAGGTAACCCGACGTCGACATAATTCACTTTTAGGAAACTATAAAAATAAAAAACTATTGCACTGAATAACTTCTAATAATTTGTTAAAACTGAGACTGGGTCCATAACCTAATAAACACACACTTTAAGGTTGTTCACAGACTAACTATATTTTACTCTCATAATAGACAATTATGATGGGGTGTAGCAAGTAGTTGTTAACAGATGTCGCTACTAGTATTTTAATAGTAGATTGTACACCAAGGGGATAAAGCACTGTATTATGTCACGGGCGCGATATTGAATCCTGAGCGTAACGAAGGACTCCAGATTTAACTCCCGAGCGTAGCGAGGGGGTTTTGATTCGCTCGGGAATTAAAATGGAGTCCTGAGAGCAGTGAAGGATTTAAGCGCGCCCAAGGCAAAATCAGTTTTATCCCTGAGGAGTATACTCTACTTTTCTAACCTTTTGCGAGACAATAAAAACCAGGGTTACTAGAAAAAGTATTTTAATTATTAAAATACTATTTCCTCACTCGACATTTTCTTAATGTATTCTATCTTCTTTTGCAGTTTGTCTGATACTGATTGCACCGTATTGAAATACTCGCGGCTTTTGTTTTAAGTATTGATTTTTTTTCGTTCGGCTTGCCGTGGCGTGGCCAACTCGATTTTCGAATAAGTTCGATTTTCAAATCGCCGCGCGATTTTGACGAAATTAGACTTAAAATGCATAACAATAACAAATAAAAGAAGTGAGAATCACATTACTGCCCGGCGGGTTATAATGAAATTCAGTACAACATTACACCCCGGCAAAAGACAAGGGCTATAATGATTTACTTTGAGTAAGGTTTGCATTTTATATAATGAGGCGTTGTCGAGCAGGTGGTGTGAAAAGAACTTTATTTTGATACTAACTTAAACACATATAGTGTCCATTATATGGTTCTTGGGTTATGCGAGGCATGCAGAGTTTACTGCTCCAGCATCTTTTCTGAACGCTGTTATTGTTGATAATAATTAGTAAAATCTGTTATTCCTAAATATAATATAAATTATTTTCATTTGAAGAACTCATGTCCCCATTACTTTTTTCAATATTGGGATCCTAAGTATGTTTATTAACACAATTAGTTTGTAGTGAAATCTCATTTACGAAACTTGAAAAAAATACAGCTTTCAAAACGTGAATAGAGACTGGCGCCATGGTAGACGTTTTTCTGCATCAAAATACCTTTCTAATGGCATATGAATTATGACTATTGGAGCAGGTACCACGACCCATACCTTTTTGATCATTGTCCCTTGTCATTATGTTTACATCTACGGAACAAACAACTGACACCGCTGATTCGTTCACGACAACCACTTCTGGTAAACATGACGATATGTTCGAAAAACATTGGAAAAAATGAAATGCTCAAGTGAGACTCGAACTCACGACCTTTCGCTTACAGGGCGACTGCTCTGCCAACTGCCTTCGCCCTTATAGACGGATATAAAGAGAAGGAAAATTTGGAATGATTCAAGTGGTGCTCAATAGCTCAGTTGGCAGAGCAGTCGCCCTGTAAGCGAAAGGTCGTGAGTTCGAGTCTCACTTAAGCATTTCATTTTTTCCAATGTTTTTCGAACTTAACAGTTAGCATAATAAATGCTATAAAAAATCATTCAAATGACGATATGTTCTTGTTATTAATCCAATTTTGGTTTACGGTCATGTGCGAATTTGCACCGCTGTCGACGTACCAAGCTGTCTTGTTAAACTTTCCGTTAATAAACACAATGTTAAATACACATTTACTCGAGTCTTTCTCTAACAAAGGGCACCGATTCTGAAAACGTCCACTTATTTTACATTTGGAACAAATTATTTCCTTTGTTGGTGTGTCGGCCATTTCCTTATTTTTCATTGACGTTGCCGAACCTGCATTACCGGTGTGGTGTTCACTACATTGTTATTTAGTGAGTAGGTAAGTACACAGGTCACAGCATGTCCGCTCGGTCCGACCGACTCTCTCCGAATGACCGGACGTCACTGTCAACTGCACACTACTCATATTTATGTATGTCACATCTCTTCCTTTTTATAAATCAGTTAATTTTATTATCAGTTTAGATATGCAATATTATATTTTGCAAGGCATATTTTTTTAGAACAAGCTAACATAATAAGCAGTATTGGGAAGAATCGACGACTTAGTCAAATAGCCTATTATGATTGTCGGAACATTTGGTTATAAAATAAGTGGTAAACCTATATAGGAACCTAAATAAATTTTGAAAGTATACCTAATACTTTCAAAATTTATGTAGGTATTTCATACTATACACACAACTTGGTCAACAACACTTCATGATATTGTGGTTAACTAGGTACTTACTTCATAAATACTGTTACGTTTGATATTACTTACGGCTCATATAGGTATTATGATTAAATGTGGATAGATAATGCAATGGTTTGATGCTTTCTTACTGCATAAAATTTATTAGTCAAATGGAGAAGAAAATAAAGATATTAATAAAATATTTACATACATAAAGCGTCGTGGAATTCCTCCGACCGGTAACGTACCCAGAAGGCTGGCTGCATTGCCACGTTGAATGGCAATGCTTAAACTCTGTGCAAGTTAATAACAAGCCTTCTGGTCATGTGTAGCGTCGATCAGCCGCTTTGCTAGATCTTTGTAAAGAAAACGGGCACTTGGGCCCCATGTCCCAAACGTTTCAACCCCAAACGGTTCAAAAACATAATCACCTGTTAAGTTACAGTATATGCGCCGTTTGAGGTTTTCCGCAGATGCAGCAGCAGCGCCGGCACAGCCTGCTGTGCTTGGAAGATGTGAAGGCGCAAGGGTGTCGACACACGTTGCGTCCCACACCAAAGGCCTACTCATCTTCCAAGGTAGCAACGATATACCATCCGGTCTCTTGCCATCGTCACGCACCAGCCCATTAGGTTCACGAATGACTGGTACGCCAGCGGTGACAAGAGCACGACGGATAATTTCGTTGATGCAGGCGTACCGCGATATACGCCCAGCGCTTCTGCTGCATGAAAGGCCATGGTGCCCAAGGCTGTCGACAGCTTCACCGCAGTGGCAACGATGGGAAGAAACGCACGGCGCTCCTAAGCGAAGGCAAGTGGCAAGGCGGAAAGAGGTATCGTCCAACATAGTACAAGTAACATCTTGCTCTGACAGACTGATACTTCTACCTCTGTTTTTTTTTCTTTGTTGACCAATTTTCGTAAGCTTTTACTCGTCACCAATGTACTACTACTTTGCACAATAAAACACTGGTATTTAGTGAGTAGGTAAGTACACAGTTCACAGCACGTCCGCTCGGCCCGACCGACTCTCTCCGAATGACCGGACGTCACTGTCAACTGCGCACTACTCATATTTATTTATGTCACAACCGGCATTTTCTTTGGCTTCATACTAGCATATTTATTTCGCGCCACGAATGCAGATTCACTATTTTCCTCATTAGCTATTGAATATAGAGTAATTTTGATTTTCTGACGTCAGCTGTTATCGGGATACCGGAGTGTTCTATCGTATAATCACTGGAGAATAATGGTCAGACCCGCCAATAATAACGACTTAACCCACTCAACGGTTATTATGAAGCCTGTGCCATGTAACTTTTGAGCTGTTATGACTATTTATGTAACATATGGAGCTAATTTGATCCAAAACTCTGTTAAGCTGGGATCTATAGTTATTATCAACTTGGCTTAAGGCTGGAAACAGTGCTAGCCGACGGTTAGGGCTAACCGTAAGTCCTGGCCGGCAGCACTGATCGTCGGTTGCGAAAATGTATCAATAATCTATTACACTCTAGCATATTTGGCTCCTGTACAGTACAGTACAGCATTTATACTATTTCTTATGTCAACTACTACACCATCGTTCTGATTATATATTGTATTACTTCTGTGCATGTTATAACCCGCCATTAGTGGTATGTTATATGGTAAGGATAGCCTACACTCCGTTAATACGATGACATCAAAATTCATATTTATTCTATGCTGTAATGTTAGAAAACCGTCTAAATTCTTGAAGACACTACGTATATTCTGGGTTATTATGTTTAATGGGTTAATGCACGGGGACAGATATTGTTTGCACTCCTCCGCCTCACACGTCCTGGACTCTGATACAGAGAAGTAATCTATATCATTTATTAAATTATGGATCATTATTCTTAAAACTAAAAGATAATTTAAAGCTATAACGGCTTAAGGTCAATAAAAGAACTTGGTTAAGGGCGGTCTTAGGCGCGTTCATAATCAATGGCATTTATATACCATCTTTCTGCCATTTTTTTTTAATATAGGACACGTCAATTTGACTTCACCTCGCCTGATGTTCAGCTAAAGGCGAAGTCTCGGAAACAGGGTCACCATTGGAAACATGTTCCATGTTAACAGTGGTGGCACTCAGCTTGACGGGCTCATTAGATGCCTTTTCACGCCCCGATTAAATTGCTGCATTGTTTTTGCTGGACATTCAGGCGCTCCCGTGATGTGATTGCTGGGCTTCTTGAACTTTGAGCAAGTCGCGCATTTTGCTTCTTCTGCTTTCTGCGTAAAAACTTCCTTTTCCTATGCAAGACGCTGGTACTCCGATTACTATAATCCTCGGCTTTCTTTTGAGTTGTTAGCTGGTCTGATCGCTTTAGCTTTTCGATGTCTCCCTTTGTGTCAGTGCTAATAATGACGCCACCGTTCTTTGTGTTACGTAGACCTCTTACTTGCAGTTTCATTTGCTTTTTTTTTGTTACCATTAAAACAAAACAATACAAGAACAATTAGTGATAGCACAAAAAAATACTAAGGTTTAGAGTGTTTAGACCTGTGCTATTGAAAGTTGTCACATTATCATACCTACTTAACATTCGCCAATATGTGACTATTACAATTTTCATAGCATATAATAATGTAGAACGATACATATGAATCTCTTTCTACCACCAGTAACTAAAAATATTGTTTGAGTTTAGTTTTTACACCTGACACAGTGTTACATTTTTGTATATTAGGCGGTAGATTATTGATAAGCCTAGGGACAATATAGCCGGTAGTGCGCTCGCCATACGTATTATTGGCACGCTGTGTGCGAAGCCGACCCCCAGAAACTGCCCGAGTGCGTACAGGATGCTCCATGATTTGCCTTAATGAATTATTAAAAAATTGTTCCTTTAATAGTGATAGATGTACTTGCATGCGTACTGGCAATACGTTACAATATTTGAAGAGAGGGTTTTTATTGTTCTGAAATTGATTTTTAATTTTTGGTGACACTAAGTTTTTAAGAATTTTCACTTGCAGTTTATAAATGCTATCTAGATAGGTCTTATAGGTTCGACCATAGCTACTTAGTCCGTACTGTATGTAGGATTCAACCAGTGCGTTATAAAGCATTATTTTGACTTTAAACGGGATTCGGTTTCTCAAAATCGTGATGTTCACCAGAAATTACCGTAATTTATCGCAAACTCTTTCAATGTGATGACTCCAGTTAAACTTTTCATCTATTTGCAATTCAAGATATCTATCTGATTTGTTACTGTATCTATTGATGGACAGTTACAGGACTGCTCAGGCCAGATAATTTTTTGGTCTAGGGATTTGGTATCTTCACTTGATTTGTGTAACGAGTTGTGGGTAAAAATTCGTGGGTCCCCTTTTTTTCCTCAATGGCATGTTTTAGGTCGTTGAGTTGTTGCGATAGGTTAAGGTCATCCTGGAGCGCTCGGCCAGCTGTAGTGGCTTGAACGGCTTTTGCTTTGAGGGCCTGATAATTGCATTGCCATTTGGGACGTGTCGTGACTCACTTTTCAGCATAGTGAGCTAATGCGCAGATTCTGCTCTGAGTTTAATTTTCCCTCTGCAGCAATATTACATACCTCATTAAGGTACTGTTCGATAGAGGTGATCCAGTTCTGGATCTCCGGAGTTGGGATGGTATTCACATAGGTCACAATTTGGGCCTGCACATTTGGGTGAGTAGCGGGTGAAGGAGCTGGTGGCGGCGTGCGGCAGGTCCAGCTACCCCTACTAAACGGGCTGCTTTCCATTCTATCGGGTTATTATCCGATCTAATTGTATACTTATATTATCTACTTACAGCACATTATTTATTTTCACAGAGTGGTTACACTTTGCATTATATTTTACACACACTTTATTACCGGCTATTGGTATAAAGTAGGTCACGATTCAGCAATTTAATATTATTTAATTATAATTGTTGTAAACACGTCTGTTTGCACTGAAGCCCAATGCATTATGGTGGAAGCCTCTATTGAAAACCGATTTTATAGTCGTTTCGGTTAAAAAGAATTTTCACCCAGTATATGCATTATTCGGTACAAATGAAATGATTTTGATGACGTCTATTTTGTCATAACATAACATAAACTCACGCCTGTTTTCCCTGAAGGGGTAGGCAGAGGTGCTAGCGCACCCACTTTTCGCCAGTTTATGTTTAGGTCCCAATGTAATAGGTGGCGAGCCTATTGCCATTAACCGGGCACTTATAAACCTGCGATAAATACACACATAACTTCGAAAAGCATCGAAAAGTCATTGGTATGTCCCATGGTAAACCTGGGACCGAACCCGAGACCTCGTCTCAGCAGTCCATTACCCATACCACTTCAGGCTACCGCAGATATCACACACTTTTGTCACACTATAGATATAGAAATTATGAATAAAACTACCTATCACTTTACTGAGATCGGCGCCATGACAATTTCTATGGATTTTAGTATAAGTTTTAATTTTGTTTATATCAACGTATCGGTTAGACCAGCTAAGAAGGCATTGCCAATAAAATTTCGTATTGATATATTAATAATTTCACACAAATTATTGATTGTGTTTAATAGCTGGGTCTTGGACTCCTGAGTCGGTGCCAAGATATTCCGTACCTCTTCACATGTAGACCTTGCATAACACTCAACCCTCTCCAGTTTGTCCTTCAAGGTTCGTATGTATTCTAAGTTAGCTCGCCGGTCTGATTCCAATCTCTGTATTTTCTCAAATAGCGAATCATACGACTTAGAAAGATAGTCAACAGGGAAACAAATTTCACATTTTTGTGGTTTGATTTCCGCAATTGATGTATGGAACTTTTCGATTTTTTGTTCGTGAACGGTCTTTAAAATCTAGAAACATTTGCTTCACATCATCCATAATTTTGTATTATATGTCGTATAATATCATCGTGTATGCTTAGTTTCTAAGTACATGATGGCTAAATAAAGAGTTGCTGATAAGTAAATACTTTATTTCATTGTACAGTTGTTACTATAATAATATATGAGTAGTATCGAGTTGCATTTCGTGCAGTCATTGAAGCGAAAAATACGGTCTTACCTCCGAATTTTTTAACTGTGAACCGATTTGCATGAAATTTTGGAATTAGGCTCATCTTACCCTTAACTTCAAAAGTGAAAATGATTTGAACTCCGCCTATTATTTTTAAGGGGTGTAAACAACCCCTTAATGGAAAAATTGACATTGAGCCATTTTATCACTAGAAATCATGTCTAATAGTATGTGGTGAAATTGTAAAGTATTTTCTAACATAATTACCTCATATTAAAATCATTTTCGACCCCTTGAAAATCTTACAACCCTTGCAAACAACCCCTAAATTGAAAGAATCACAAAAAAAATACTTTGGTATGACATAAAAAGATGTAAGTATAGAGTTAGTAATATTTTATATTCTCTATAATAATTATCAAATTTTTAACCCCCTTTCAACCCTTGAAAACTACCCCTTGATAAAAAATTGTATTTTTTTTTTGATAAAATGAAAGGGATTTAAATATTATTCCACACTCTCGAAAATGATTATCATATTATTAAGCTTTTCTACCTTTAAAACTACCCCTAAATTAAAACAGTAAATATATATGATTACATATTTAAAAATATTAAAAATATTAATGCCATTTATTGAATAAAATATTTACAAATTATATAAAATTGTACTTTTATTATTAAAATATAATATTATTATTCATGACTCAATGTCGGTGTCGCTGTCACATTTAACATCTTCTGGCTGAATTGGAGGGCTATATTGGCAGTTATCTCCGCTGCACGTTCCACAGGTACTATTACAAAACAGACCAACTTTTCTGCAGTTGCAAAAAATCATTTTCAGCAGTTCTTGTGGTGCGAGTGGATCTACAGACTTAAGTGGATTTCATAAACCGTCATTCATGACCCACCCCCAATCCGTTGGATGAATGTTTTTGTTGCCAAGCCAAAACTGGGTTTGAAGATAAACCCTCTTAGTATGCTCATTTATGGCACCAACGGTTGGAACTAAGGATGATAATTTTACGGCAGTGTTTTTCGTAGCAGCTTTGAGAAAACTTTCATAGCGCATCTTTTCGAGATATTCTGATAAGCTTTCTACTCGACTCAGCTTATTTTGTTGTGTATCTTTAGCATGTCCATAAAAACATACCATGGAATATCTACCTGTCTCTAAAATATCTTCGAGTTCAGATGTATTATTCAAAAATATCTCTGCCTTACTTCTCAAATCTTGCCTTCGTTCCAAAAGATCCATAATTTTTTTTGCCTTTATTATATGCCGCCGAAGTTGAGTCACACCCAGTAAATGAATGTGCAAAAAGAATAAATTTCGAACTATTTGAGTATTTTATTTCCAAACTTTTCGATAAATATATTACTGTTTGCACTCTTTGTTTGCCTAATTTTAAAAATAAAATTTCTTCGTCTTCTGTAGCCCGGGCAGTTAAAATCACTGATGCTTCCTTGTTGATCACAATGTCCTGGGTTTCGAATAATGAGTATATGATAGATTTGTTTGTCTTTCGCATCCCAATATCGTCAAATAATGAAAGTGCATGTGGTGCCAGTTCATATTTCAGATACATCTCCAACTCTTCGTTACTCTTTTTCATGATACAAATACGTTGAAATAATAGTAGTGGATCTATAGGCACAATTGTATCGCCAATTTTTACTTTGCTATTGACACCAATTAATGAGATAACTTTATCTTTTTTGGACAATTTTCTGTCATTAAAAGTCATATCATCGATGCTCTTCATGGCTTCGATGCCAATCGCCAGAGCGTTGTAGCAATTTATCTCATCAGTGCCGATCAACCCTGTTACAATGTTTTGTAGGTGATCAATGTCTTCAAATGGATTGTGCTCCAACAAAAATGTTTTTAAAACCAACACATCTTTCTTATCTTGTTTGATTCTCGCATCTCTCGCGTCAACATGTTGGTAGCTTTTATTAAATGCTATACCACAAAATTACTCTAATGCTTCATTTATATCCTTCGTGTATATGATACCTTTAATCCATTTGAATACAGTGCTTTCCGTAGTGCCTCGTTTGAACGGTCCACCTTCTACGCTCATTGCTCTCATCAGAGTTTGTTCAATGGTTTGGTCGGAGAAAATACCAGCATAAAACTCATAGGACCTCCGGGAAGTAAAAAATCTTTCCTCGGTATTTTTTTAAACTCACGTGGATCCATAATTAATTTCAATAGTCTCATTTTTTGAAGATAAAGTCGAGCAGATTTTGCATAGTTGAAATGCCCAGCGGCGTGAAAAAAGGTATCATAAGCTCAATACAATTCCGATGCGCTTCCTAGTCACCCATTCTTTCAGCTGCAAGAATTTTTTTAAGTAAAGATACCATTTTATAGTATAATATCCACAGTTTGCATGTTTTTCCTCTGTTTTCAATTTCATCCAGTTTCGATTGATATATTTCATTCAGCTTTTTTAAGTGCTCATTAGACTTCAATTTCTCAAAATTCATTTCGTAAGTATCAAGTCATTCTTGAAACTCAACATTGTTTTCTCTTTTTAATTCATCAAAGATTAGAAGCGATAATGCCTGCGGCAGAATAAAATGAGCACTCGCACTGCACGAGCATACGAATGCCCATTTAGAATTTGATCAACTGATCATTCTGCAAAGATGTGCGAAAATATTTCCTTAATTCCACTTCCTTCCATAATAGTGCCAATGCATCCCATAAAAGACATTAAGAGATGAAAACCTCCGAGTCGCACAACTATTAACTCGTCATCGAAAACCAAAGTCTCGGCAATATCACAAGCCTTAATATGTATATAAAGGCTGGTCAAATGTTACGATGCCTTCTTTTGAAACAATTGCAGCAGCATTGTTTAAAGCTGTGAATAAAGTATTGTAGTGTTTTCAGCACGTAGCATAGACATGAATCCATTCCAACCCAAAAAATCGAGATCTCTTGCATACTTGAAATAACTCCATAAGACATTTAATAATAATAATAATAATCATTTATTTATCAGATAATAAAATCCATATTTTGTAAGTATTGTTAGTTACAAACGATCTCTTAATTTAATGTTAATTTAGTTAGTAATTCGAATTTGCTATACATGAGTCCCAGATACAATTTCGTAAAATCTAACATTATGATTCTCTGACCTATGTTACCGCACCGGTCGTTCGCCCAACAAGGTGGCGATACACAGCTGAGTCGTAGCTGCCATCTATTGTCTTCAGAATGCTGTTGTGACTACCCCGCAGGTTGTTCAGTACGGACACTGTCTTTTTGCGGAGTATGGCAAAGAAGTCCGCAGTATGCAAGTTTGCGAACATACCCGACGCACTGCAGTAACAAGGCAATCCCAACAACATTCTAAAGCCATTATTATACTGCACTCGCAGAGCATTCAATGACAGCTGTGTATAGCTGGTCCACAGACCCCCCGGTATAGCTTTTGACAGTAAGCTTTGAAAAGTGTGATTTTGACTGGTACGCTACATCTGGAAAATCTGCGAGCCAGCACATTACACCTAACAGCCGATGCTCTCCGCTCCCTGTCTATGTCTATATCGTCTCTAAAGCCTTCGGTAACCCAGTGACCTAAGTATTTAAACTGCTGTACCCTGTTGAGTGTCTCTCCATCTAAAGTGATTGGAGGTATGGGTTGGGGTAGTGTACCGGCAGCTTTAAAGACCATATACACACTTTTCTGCGCGTTATAGGCCAACCCATGTTCCCTCGCATACTTACTACACACCTGCAGTAAGTCCCTGAGGGCTCCTACCGTTGGGCTCAACAGTACCATATCGTCGGCGTAACTAATGTTGTTAACACATTTATCTCGTACGTGACAGCCGACTCGCATACTGCTGAGCCCAGCGATAAGGTCATCAACATACAAGTTGAAGAGCCGAGGTGAGCGTAACCCTCCCTGCCTCACTCCACACTCCAATCCGTATGTCTGCGACAGGGCCTAGTCCCATTTCACACAGTTGGACTGGTTGCAATACCAAAACTGCAGCATACGCAACACCTCCGTTGGCACGCCTCTACCAGCGAGCTTTCTTTGGAGCGTGTCATATGACACTAAATCAAAGGCTCTGGAGAGGTCCAAAAAGCACGCGTACACAGGCGTCCGCCGCGAGGTGTAGTACTGAACGGTATGCTTGAGACTCAATATTGCGCTCTCCGTCGATAGTCCGGGCCTGAAACCGAACTGCGCATCATTTATATGAATGTATTTATTTAGTTGAGTATCAAGCAGACCGTCCAGCACCTTCGCTATTATGGTAGCCAATGATATGGGCCTGTAGTTACTACCATCCGCCATGTCACCCGTTTTGTTTTTCGGTATGGGAACGACAATAGTTTTTATACAATCCGCTGGCAGATAGGAATGACTCAGACACAGCGAGTAAAACATTGACAGCACTCGGGGTAGATGGCAGCCCGCATATTTTAGGTGTTCTATACTTAAACCGTCATGACCCGGTGATTTGCCTCTAGCCATCTTAGTTATTCTCGTGGCCACTTCCTTAGCTGTAAATCGAAGCAACTCCGTGTCATGACCGTCCGTGCCCATGAGCTTACCCTGTGACGGCCCCAGGGGGGACTCATTTCTGAAACGTTGTGCAGACGCCCCAGCTATGCGTTTAGCACATCGATTATGGTTATTGTAAATTTCGGTTCAGGACTAATTTTTTGAACTTTAATGGTACCCAAACCACTTCCTTTTTTTTGTATATAATTAAATATCTATACGGTTTTTCTCCACCAATTCTGATCCAAGAGGAACTTCTGTACTACGCAAACGTTTAATGGGGTTTCTTGCTTGTAAACGTTCAGCAGGAGTAATTATTTCAATCGATCCTAAATTGTGAAAAGTTCCTAGTCCATCTATTGTGCAAACATTAAAATCACTATTATCTGAAACGATTTGAAGGAATGGTTCTTTTAGAAGTCTCTCGTCTTGGCATGCAGCTGAAATTTCGTACAATTGAACTCCAGCATAGCTGCACGAAAAACCAAGATCATAACATAATTCAGTCATCTTTTTTGAACCAAATATTTCTGTAGAGCGTAGCACCTGTAGCAAGTTGAAGTGGAGAAATAAAACTATTTAGGTCGAGCGGAGGACATGATTGCATGAGCAATAGATGTATTTTTTTTTGAATACCAATTATAATTTTGTTCATTATGATGCTTATCTTTATAAAAAATATGTTCTAAAAATCTGAGCAATTGAGGCAACAATAATTGTCTTTATTGTACACCAAGGATATAGCATATAACACATGATAACAATTTGGTAGGTAAATACAATTGGCGGCCTTATCGCGCTGCGGCAAGCTCTTCCAGCCAACCATAGGATGGAGAGAAAAAAATGGAGACAATCATTTCAGGGTAGTTTGGTGTACATAGATAAATAAATAAACACAATAGCTACCTAAGTATAGGTAGATATACATATATATATATATATATATATATATATATATTAAACTTACATACATACTATTACGAGTAATATCACAGATTATGGCATGACATTAATATACACATAAATATAGATAATAACATTTTCCCATATTATAACCAAGGAAAATAATTAATTATTTATTCCACTTCGGTCAGAGAGCCTAAGTAGTGTTCTCGGACTTGTCTATTATTGGACATTCTTATTGTTGGACATTGTTATTCTTGGACATTGTTATTCTTGGACATTGTTATTCTTGGACATTCTTATAGTTGGACATTGGCTTTGGACATTTTTCCTTTTGGACATAAATCGTGCAAAGGTTTTAAATATAGGCAAGGACTGAGCTCGCCTAATAGTTGCTGGGAGAGCATTCCACAACCGAACCGCTTGAACCGAAAAAGATTTGTCGGCAAATTTGGTGGAATGACTCGGCATTTTCAATCTCAGATTCTCTGATGATCTCAAAACCTTCGAGTGCGTGTTGTGCAGGAACTCAAAACGTTGTTTGAGGTATGAGGGAGTTAAGGGATTAAATAAAATATTGTACAACAAGGAAAGAATATGAGTATTCCGGCGAAGGCGTATAGGTAACCACTTGAGTTTTTTTCGAAATTCCGAAACATGATCATATTTGCGTAGACCAAATATGAATCTTATACAAAGATTTTGGAGTCTCTCAAGCTTGTTAAGTTGGTCTTCAGTGAGATCGAGATAGCTGGCATCAGCATAGTCAAGGATAGGGAAAAGAAGGCTTTGTGCAAGCGAAGTCTTAGTGGCAGTGGGTAGAAAATTTTGGAGCCTGCGTTTTGCGCTTTAATTCCTGGACCTGTGGCCCCAAGATAAGTGATTGTCCATAAGTATCCCCAGGTTTTTAACCTGGTGACTATATGGAACATTTACTCCATTACAGGTCACGTGTGGAAGAAGTGACCAATCTACTTTCTCCATCATCCTAGAGCTAGCAACAACAATGACCTGTGTCTTGCGTGGATTAACCTCAAGTCCGCGCGAAGCACTCCAGTTACATATTGATGCAAGGTCAATGTTAGTGGTGTTGACAGCGTCCTTCAATTGATCCGCTGGAACCCGAGAATAAATCTGAAGATCATCTGCATATAGGTGGTAGGAAGAAGATAGGTCGTTGGTGATTGTGTTTATAAAAACTGAGAAGAGTAAGGGAGATAGAACGCCGCCCTGTGGTACACCAACAGTAGTTGTACACCATGAGGAAGAAGTGTCCTTGATACAAACACGCTGTCGGCGACCAAACAGGTAACTACGAAACCAGTCGACTACCGTTGGAGTTATGTTAAGAGAGCTCAATATGCCAAGTAGAACGTCGAAATCAACGGTATTAAAGGCATTACTGAAGTCTAACAGCGTTAACACTGTCAGCTCACCTTCCTCCATAGCCGATCTGACGTCTTCCGTAATATGAACCAGTGTAGTAGTAGTACTGTGACCAGAACGAAATCCCGACTGTAGAGGATTCAATAGTGAGTTTTTAGAGAGAAAAATAGTAAGTTGGGTGTGAACAAGACGTTCGAGTACCTTAGAGAGGAAGGGCAAGATAGAAATGGGACGATACTCTGAGAAAGAGGAAGGATTTTTCTTTTTCGGAATAGGGATTATTTGAGCATCCTTCCAAGCCACAGGAAATACATTAATAGCCACAGAGAAATTCAAGGTATGGCAGATGACAGGAAGAATTTGGTCGATGATAGGGTGGATCATATTACGGCTGACACAATCACTTCCCACCGCGTTAGACGTAATTGACATTATGCTCTTCTTGACATCACAAGCAGAGAATTGACTAAAGAAGAATGGAGAGCAGTTGGGAGTCGAGACAGATGAAAGATGCAGTAATATATTTTGTTTAGTCAGTCTATCAAACTTTGACGAAGATGAGAAATATTGATTAATTGATTCTAAATTTACATTGTTAGGGACTGAGTCTTCACGAGATTTGCTAACTCCCAATGTCCTTAGAAATTTCCAGACTTTTGCTGGATCTCCGTTTTCCACAGAGTTATGGATATGTCGGCGTTGAGCATTCCTACACACCCTATTGCAATGATTTCTAATGGCTATATATTTATCCCGATTTATATCCGTAGGACATCTCTTATACTTCGACTTGGCTGTCGCTTTTTTTGATATGAGGGATTTGATTTCAGCCGTTAGCCAAGGCGACGGGAGGTGTTTCACCCTTATCCTACGAACTGGAGCATGTATATCGAACAACTGTAATAAATTAAACGTGAAAAGCCTTACTTTCTCATCGATACATTCGGAATTGTAAAGTGGACCCCAATCGATGCCATCGGCATCCCTGCGCAGGTTGTCATGGTTCATATCTCTAAAATTGCGCTGCAGAAGAATTTTAGGTTTGAGTTTAGGTGGACGAAGTTGATAGGATAGGAATAGTAAGTCATGGTAGGAAAACTGATCAGCAGCATACGTACCATGCCTAGCTACACGATTAAGAGAGGAAACTATGATCAGATCGAGAAGAGAAGGAGTAAGGTGAGGAGCATGATGAGTAGTTCCAGAAGGAAGAATAGTTAGATTACAGGATTGAACAATAGACTGAAGAGTGGAGGAACGAGAGTCGTTTTTAATTAGGCAGGTGTTGAAATCACCCATGACTATACTTTGACCGTACGCAGGCACAAAGGTATCTAAGAGGAGTTCGAATGAAGAAAAGTAGTTTATGTTAGACGAAGGACAGTAAAAGACGCCAAGTAGAAGTTTAGAGTGTAGGAGTTCAACTTCCAGAAAGATATGTTCGCCAGCCTGCGGTGGTTGTGGTGACATGCTCAGAATGGTATATTCAATTTGCGTGCGTAGGTATATTGCAACGCCACCCGCCCGACCCTGGACACGATCGTTTCTGATGAGGTTGAATCCTGGTAGAGTATATAGTGGGGTGGGTAAACATGGCTTTAGCCATGATTCGGAAACAAGAATAGCATGTATGTGCGCACAGTCAAAGCTTGCCAGCATATCGGGGAAATGAGCCGGAATACTTTGTGCAAAAACCCTTTAAGCGAGTCGGCCATTTTGCGTCAACTCAGCCTATGTGAGAGTACTTCGTGGGTGGTCTCGCGCAAGGTCGACGCATGAGATTTAAACGACGATATCTCTAAACATTTGTATGGTAGCTGTATATGATACTTATACCACTGGAATTGTTATGAAACAGGCTAATCGTAAAAATATATATAGGCCAATTTAGCTTGATAATGTACTATTAAAATATTGTTGAAATCAGGATTTAAGATATTTTTCCAGTTTTTTGTACTAAAGTCGTTAAAATAAAAAAAGTAAATCAATATTACAAAGAGTTTTTATTTTTTTTAGTTAAATATACATTATTTCACATTATTACATTGCAAAAGGCACACCTCGTCATATATTTTTTTCATCTCACAAGCTTTCGAAAAAACGCCTCATTTAGGCGATCCGAACGCACGGGCAAAAAAATACGATAAGTTCATACTTTAATTTTGAGAACACTATATATCAATGGTTCTTATTTCATAGTTAAGTATGGTCCACATACCTAATGTGTACAGGGTTTCAGCTGCCACAAGTGTTTACTTTATTAGATATCGAACAATAAATCAGGCACTTGAAAATCAGCTAAAAAAGGTACTCTCAAACTTTGTATCACAGTTTAAATTCTGACGCATTTATTTTAAATACCAATGAGTATTCTAAAACTAGGTAAAGATCACAAAGCGATAAGCCCAAAACAAAGGCATGCTGCCATACAAAAATCTTTCGACAATGAACAACGAATGTTTACATTTCGAGACACAGATGGTGACGATTTCTATACTATACGTAGAACTTAGTATGGATACGACCAGTACTGGTAATCCGAACATAATTTACTTAATAATTAAAACTTTGAAAATAAATAGTTACTTCCATGCAAACAAACAACAACAACAATAAGTAGTAGCCAATGATATTACATACAAAAATGAGGCAGATATGTTATAAGAGTGCGCCTGGTGAAGACGCGAAAACGTCCCAATTGGGACGTATCGCATTTAGTATATGTCTGGCAAACGCCGAGTTGTCACGTAGGTAAGCGCATAATAAAATTGCAATAAAAATGCCACCGTGTATTTTTAAAAATGTACAAATTACGACACTAAAATCAATGAAACACGAAGGACCTTCTATCACATGTAAGTACATACAATATTACCGATTTTTTAGTGTATTTCATTAAAATTGGTTTAATAATATTTTTAAAATAATAGCGGCAAAGAAAAAGGACAGAAATACTTTTTGATATGAGCACGACAAGGACACAACAACACTGCTTGTATAGATTATCAGTACAGATGCGACATAGGGTAATTTTCAGTTTACTGCCTACTAAAGTAATAATTTTGACCTGCTGTTCAGTTTTATTTGTTATTTAAAATTAAGTAACACAATTTTTGTTTTATTTATTTGTTGTCCTTTAAATAATTGTAATAACCTAAATTTATTTCAAGTTTTCAGACACAATGAAGGTCGACTTCAAGAGTGGATTGCAATTGTTAAAGAACAACGAAATGAGTTTGACTGGACACCTTCAAAAAGCAGCAAAATTTGTAGCAATCATTTTGAAGCCACTGAGAGATATGCTTCGAAAAAAGGAACATTGCTCAGGAAGAATATAAATAACTGACAAATATACCACTTTTCAGCTTCATTCTGCTCATAAAAACTATCCCGAAATAAAAAACATTCTAAGAGGCAGAATGAAATAAATTAAATTTATTTGAAGGAGTTTAATTTTTGATTATAACGTCAGTACGGCACTATGGTTTTATTTTCGAGAAGTTTCCTAATTATCCTTTTGAATTATTATCATTTTCCGAAATAAATAATGACGTATTATTTTTTCATCGAATTTCATTTCTTGCCTACCAACGAAATACCCCTTCTGTTCTACAAAATCATAATCTATGTCAAAAAAGTATTAAAGTATGGTGTAGCAAATGGACCACCGGTTCGAAACGCGGCTCCGACCTGAACTTATCGGAACCGTGTAAAAGTAGAGGGGTAATGATGGTTTTATATACTTGCCCCTTAAACCTAAACGGCAGTCTGGGATCACTGGGCCGTGTATAAGTACAGGTTTTTATAAATACACGCCTTCAACCTAACCAGCGACACCATGTGGCCCACGCGCATTTTCGTACAAAAGTGTGGTAAAAAGAATATATAAAAATATATAGATACATATGAAATGAAAAAATATATATTTATAAATGTATTTACATGTATTATGTAATTAAAAATGGAGAGAAAGAAAACAGGGGTCCATACAAACGGTTTTGCTGCAACCAACACAGAAAGTATGCACCTGTTTTTTGCGCATTGTGCAGGCCCGACGCATGCGTTGGTGCTTTCCCATCGCGTACTCCGCCATGCGGTGGCTAACATCTACTTTCCGTGTGGTTGCAAGCGAAATCGGTCGATGGGTAGAGTGTGTACAGTGTTTGGAAAGAAGAGTTTTAATCAGTTTGATTCTAAAGCTGCGGTGTGTGAGAGGTGTTGTAGAGTGTTTATGTATTATGTATGAATTTAATACCGAAACGTTCAAGAGACGTCTGAAGAATTTTTTATACCACACCCTTGTACGTTTGTGTTCAATGGGGTACATGGACAGAAGCTGGTCTTTCTTATCCACCCCACCCATCATGATATTATAATCGGATATCAGGATGGGTTTGGTGGATCCTCGGGCAGTTTGTTGAGCGTTGCCATGGTATGTCGAGATCATAGCAACCCTATTTGTATCTCGCCATACCATGACATCGACGTCCCCCGAGGTGAGACCAGTGATCTGGCCACGGCGCATGGCGCGCTTGGTTAGGTTGTTAATGGCGGCCGGAACAAATTTCCGGTCCGTCCGTAGCGTCCCGACGCAGTCGAAGCCAAGGCTCTTGAGGCGTCTAGCAAGGCAAGGGGAGTTGTAGAAGTTGTCCATCCATACGGTATGCCCCTTGCCTTCTAACCCCCGGAACAATCGTAGAACTGTGGAGGGTGTAGACGCCTCTAAAGGGTCATCTATTTTAGATGGGGACACTGTGGTCCCCACAACCCGAAGGGGGCCATCTCGACAGAGATGGTCCTGGGTCTGCCGGGGTGCGAGAGATATGCTTTTGGCAATCTCACCTCCGGCAACCAAGGACCCAAGACGGCGTGCGTTTTAGTCGGTTCGAGTCCGACATAACCGCCTCCACCGGCTCCGTGGGGGTGGTATCCGTGGGGATTTTTCGCACAATAAAAAAAAAAAAAAAAAGGGTCATCTATTTGCTGCGGTGGAGTTTTCTTGTGTGCGTGAACTTCAAAACGCCATAAATAGCCTGCTTGTGATTCACATACCTCATAAGTTTTGATCCCTCGCTGAGCAGCCTTGTTGGGCATTAGCTGGCCAAATTCAAGCCAGCCTTTCCACATCAAGAGACTTTCGTCCAGGACAATGTTCTGCCCCAATGTGTATATCGTTTGAAATTTTTCATTTAGGTGTAATAATATTGGCTGGAACATTCCACAAACCTGGAACAAATCATTTTGTAGTACACATCTCTCTCAATACTTGACTATATATTTGATAAAAATAACAGTCCGTAAGCTACTTACATTGCCGGTGAAGGCACCGAATATGACGGGGACGGTGGTGGTTCCACAAACAACCTATAACAATATCAGTGTTGTAGTACCCATATCTTTCAATGACTTTACAGATAAATGTAAAAGTTCATTATAGGCTACTTACATTGCCGGCGAAGGCACTGGCGATATTGGAAATGGCGATGGTGATTCTGGCGGTTGTGGGGGTGGCCCCGATGATGGGGGATGGCATAGGATGCGATCTAGATAGACATTTCAACAAAAGTTACAACTTGCAAGCAATTATTATTACAAAGAACATGCTCAGGCAGAAGTACTTACGGTTGCCACATGCGTCTCCTTTTTGGGTGCAGGCGGTCTCCCAATTTGAAAGGAATGTAACTAACAAAAATTAAAAAACAATCAAAATAATTGAAAAGACGAAAGCAAAAAAACTAACTCGTCTATAGTGCACGGCCCTGGTCGTACGTGTCGGGTATTACCGCGTCCACGAGTGCCCGACGGTCCAGCAATGACGTCCAACACCTCTGCGCTTGCCCCACCTCGCACCATGTCCACCACCACATCTCCCACCAATGGCGGCCCGCCTCCATCACCACGTCCACCTCGCCCACGCACACCACCTCTACCGCGTGCCGTGCCACCAGGCACCACCTCTGTCGGTGGCACAGTCCCTGGACCCCCTCGTCCCCCTTGGACGCGGACACCTCTGCCTCTTCGAGGACCGCGCGTGCGAGGGCGTCTTATCTCACTAAAGCAAAGCATAAAGCATATAAAATATATACGCAAATAAATAACTACTAGCTGACCCATCCCGGCTTCGTCCGGGAAAATTTCGTATTGGATATTTGATAGGGACCTAAATGACGAACTTTCCATACAACTGTTTATCACCTATTTTACCCTCTTAGTAGTGAAATTTTGAAAAACGCTAATAAACATGTTCATTTATTTCTCAAAAGACGTAAGTGTACGAAGTTTCACGCTTCTAACTTTGAAAACGAAGAACTTTCCATACAACTGTTTATCACCTATTTTACCCTCTTAGTAGTAAAATTTTGAAAAACGTTGATACACATGTTCATTGGCTGACGGCGCACTGCGGTTTCTCCAACGTCGAAGAAGCGCTGCGTGACAGGTTTGTCATGGGCATGTTGTCCGGACCTGACAGAGAGAAACTTTTCGGTAAAGAGCTCACAGAATTGACCTTAAACAAGGCGGTGCAAATGGCAGAAAACCTGCAGAGCGCGCGGGCGGGGGCGGCTGCCGCGGCGGCGGCGGGGCACGCCTCACCGCACGATCAGCTGTTCAAGATTACGCGGACGGCGACGGCTACATCGTTGAATCGAGAAGCTACAGTAAATTTGGATACGAAGGGGGACAAGAAGCAGTGTCAAGTGTGCGGCTATCACAATCACGAAACATCCCAGTGTCGGTTTACAAAGCACAAATGTAGGAAATGTGGTGCTACGGGACATTTGCGCAGGATGTGTAATAAAATAAATTATGTTAAGTCGGGAGCTATGGATGAGAGCGATGATGACGGTGAGTGTTTTAATATTCGTTCACGTAAAGGGGAACCAATGACCGAAACCGTGTTAGTTGCGGGGATCGCTTTAAAATTCGAAATAGATAGTGGCTCGGCTGTTACGGCCATATCGGAGAAGACCTACAAGGAGTCTTTTAGCAATGTACCGTTGTCGGCGACCAATAAAAGATTATTCTCATATACCGGTGAGAAAATAGTCTGTTTGGGGGTACTACAAGTAGATGTACGTTACGAAAATATATCGCGCCTGCTTTGTGTGTATGTTGTGCGAGACGGTGGGCCGCCGATTCTTGGTCGTGATTTTATAGCGAAATTCAAATTAGAATTATCACCCATACAATACTGTAAACAAATTGATGAAAGTGATTTGTTGACTTCGTTACGTAAGCGTTATCCTTCGGTGTTTTCGGATGTTTTGGGGCTATTTAATAAATTCAAAGTTAAATTACAATTAAAAAAAGATGCAAAACCAATTTTTTTAGAGCCCGGCCCATGGCGTTTGCTTTGAAGAGTAAAGTTGACTCAGAGTTAGATCGGTTAGTTAAGTTAGGAGTACTCGTACCGGTTGATCACTCGCGGTATGCGTCACCGATCGTGCCGGTGTTAAAACAAAATGGGTCTGTACGTATATGTGCCGATTATTCTACGGGTGTAAACAAACAGTTAGTGATCGACCAGTATCCCTTGCCAACAGTATCGGAACTTTTCGCTAAACTGTATGGGGGTCAGCAGTTCACTAAGTTAGACTTGTCAAATGCCTATAATCAGTTCATGTTAGATGATGAATCGCAGGAAATAACGTGCATAAAAACGCACAGGGGGGTATTTAAGCAAACTCGCCTTTGCTTTGGAATTGCAAGCGCCCCAGCTGTGTTCCAGCGCGCAATGGAGGGCGTGCTGGCTGGCGTGCCCGGCACCCTCTGTATGCTTGATGATATTTTGGTCACCGGGAAAAGTAGATCTGAGCACCTAGATAGATTACATCAGGTGTAATTATTATTATTATATAGTACCTAATGTTTGTCGAATATTATCTGTTGTGAACTATTGCTTAATTGTGTGCAGTTGCTGGTGGGTGGTGCAGATACATGAGTGCTGCCGTACGTATTTGCATTATCTAACTAACATTTTTAAATACCACTATATTTTTATATTATCATATTATTCTATATTATTTTCATTACATTACTTTATATTATATTACACATAGCATATATTTATTATACTCTATTTACATGTATTCTGACAATTCTGCTGATTCTTATGTTTCTGCCAACGAGTCTTCAATTTCTTCTAGCGATGATAGTTTCTGTTCGGTGTCTTCTGATACAACTGATGAGCTTGGTGAGTTCGTCCGAGAGACTTTCGGCTCTCAAACTAACCACCTCCTAAATGTCTGTCATATCAACGCACAGAGTTTGCCAAAGCACTATAATGAGTTCATAGAGACTTTTAGTGACTGTAATGTTCATGCCGTCCTGATGTCAGAAAGCTGGTTCAAACCACACCATCTCTCCACTACTTATCCTCTCCCTGGTTTCATTCTTATCCGTAATGATCGAGACGACGGGAGCGAGACTAGGGGAGGTGGCGTTGCTATATACCTTCGTGCTGATTTTCCCTTCAAAATTCTAGCCTCCTCTCCTTCCAACTCTACTACTACAGCTGAGTATATTTTCCTTGAGGTTATGGTCAAGGGCACGAGAACTGCACTAGGCGTCGTCTACAGCCCACCTGCAGTTAATTACTTTGGCAGTCTCGAGGCGATCTTGGAAACTTTGGGAACGGAGTACGAACATCACATAATCATGGGCGATCTCAACACGGATCTCTTATCCCCCCTAACGCCGCGCTACCGTAAGCTGATTGACATTGTCCAGTCTGTTAATCTAAACATCCTGCCTCTTCAAGCTACCCACCACAATGTGGCAACGGAGGATACTTGGCTGGACGTAATACTGACATCCAACCTATCTCTCGTCTCGTCACACGGTCAACACCCGGCGCCAGCTTTTTCTCGACACGATCTCATGTTTCTGTCATATGTCCTTAAACCACCGAAACGCCAACCTCGTATCTTGCTCTTGCGTAATTTTGGACGCATGGACGTTGAGCAACTAAGTAAGGATGCTTCAGCATTGTGCTGGGACCGCATTGGTGAGGCCACCTCTGTAGATGAAAAAGTTCGTATCTTTAATAACGTGGTCACCAGCCTATACGACACTCACGCTCCGATCAGGAGAGTTAAAATAAAACGTCCTCCTGCGCCGTGGATAACACAGGAGGTTCGTATGGCAATGCGTCATAGGGATCGGGTGTTTTCCAAGTACCGTAAGAACAAGCGTGACGAAACGTGGGTGCTCTTCAAAGCCGCCAGGAATCGGTGTAACCAGATGATGCGCAATGCCAAACGCCGCTATATCCTTAACAATATCACTTCATCTTCCCCCACCAGCATTTGGAAGTTCCTGGGGAGTCTGGGTATTGGCAAACAGCGATGCTCGGAAGCTCCGTGTTCTATTGGTTTGGACGACATCAATCGTCATTTCACAACTATCACCCCTCTGAGTCACCAAACCAAGAGCTGCACAATAGACTTCCTTAAAAGCTTACCACGTCCCAACATCGCGGCTTTCGAATTTTCTCCGGTTGCACCGAGTGAGGTCAAAAAAACTATACTTTCCATTAAATCAAGTGCTGTGGGCCCTGATAATATTAGTCGCCGAATGATAACTCCTATCCTGGACCATCTTCTGCCGGTAATCACCCATATAATAAATTATTCCTTAGACTCTGGACAGTTCCCCTCCATTTGGCGTAAAGCCTTTGTTATACCCCTTCCTAAAAACTCAAATCCATCCCTTCCCAATCACTTTCGTCCCATCAGTCTTCTGCCCTTCCTATCCAAGGTGCTCGAGGCCTGTGTGCACAAACAGCTGTCAACCTTTATTTATAGCAATAATTTGTTGAATCCCCTACAATCTGGATTCAGGCCCGGTCATAGCACTGTTACAGCTCTTTTAAAAGTGACCGAGGATATTAGGGCAGGCATGGAAAACACCAAACTCTCAGTACTAGCACTGGTTGATTTCTCTAATGCCTTTAATACGGTCAACCACGACCTTCTTTTAAACACCCTATCTCACTTTATGATCTCACCGGACGCACTGGAATGGTTCTCTAGTTATCTTCAGGGGCGACAGCAGGCTGTCCGTCGCGATGATACTCTATCATGTTGGCGTGACATTGACGCTGGCGTCCCTCAAGGCGGTATTTTATCTCCCTTATTATTCTCTATTTTCATAAATCTCGTAACTCCAAAACTTCAATGTGCGTATCATTTGTACGCCGATGACCTGCAACTGTACGCCCAAGCGGGGGTGGTTGATTTGTGCTCTGCAATAAACAAAGTCAATCAGGACTTAGAGCATATCAACAGCTGGTCGGGCCAATTTGGACTGATGGTCAATCCAAGTAAGTGCCAGGCCATAATCATAGGAAGCCCACATTTACGGAGACAGGTGGACGAGGCAACCCTCCCGCCCATTACTCTCAATGGTGTAGTGATACCCGTAAGCCCGTCTGTCAAAGACCTCGGCTTGGTTATTGACTCCACCCTGAGTTGGACTGATCAGGTGTCACGCGTGTGTCAGAAAATTACTGGTTCGCTTCGCGCATTTTATCGTCTACGGAGCCTCCTACCTATCAACACCAAGGCAATGATTGTGCAGGCATTACTTTTCCCCGTACTTGATTATGGTGATGTTTGTTACTTCGACCTGAATGTAGAATATATCAACAGATTTGACCGTCTCCTAAATAACTGTATCAGGTTTGTTTTCAACCTTCGCAAGTATGACCATGTGTCTGCATGCCGGTCACAATTAAATTGGTTACCGATACGTCAGCGTCGGAACCATCGTGCCCTTACCACTCTTTATACTATCCTTACTTCTCCTAATTCTCCCTCTTACCTCTCCCCCTATTTTCAATATCTTGGCTCAAATCACGACAGAAACCTTCGCTCAGCCAATAACCTCGTCTTACGCTGTCCCTCTCATCGCACCGATTTCATCCACTCTTCCTTTCCTGTACAATCCATATTCCTTTGGAACGAGCTACCTCTTGGGATCAGGATGGCCACCAGCCGTTATACATTCAAACTAAAGGTTCGGAAACTTATGCTGGACAAATTGGAAGAAACGTCATAATGATCTTTTCTATATTTTATATATTCCTCTTATGAATATATAATTAGGTATATGTATATATATTTATATATATATGTATATATTATGTAAGTAATATTTATTATTTTTAAGTATACTATACTACTATTTTATGTATTGTTATTATTTTTGTTATATTTATTATTATTATATGTGTATAAGTATCAGCGTAGATACTTACTTACTTACTTGCTCTACAGCTTATTTATTATGTGCTCTATTGTATATTTTAATCACCATTCGTAATGCACCTACTTTGATTTCTCTGCACCACCTATAAGGTTGACTGGTAGAGAATGCCTACGGCATTAAGTCCGCCTATGTACATGTATGCATAAAGTTTAAATAAATAAATAAAAAAAAATAAAAAAAATAATGATAAAATTACAAGACGCGGGACTCACCTTACAAAAAGAGAAGTGTGAATTTTTCAAAGACGATGTTAATTACCTCGGTTACGTAATTAATAAAGATGGGCTGCATAAGTCACCACAGAAAATCAAAGCGATGGTGGAAGCCCCGGTGCCTACTAACGTTAGTCAATTACAGTCATTTTTGGGGTTGGTTAATTATTATAGACAATTTGTTCCTCACGCGTCTTCAATTTTAAGTCCCTTGTACGAGTTATTAAAAAAAGGTAACAAGTGGTGTTGGACGCGAGATCATGACGAAGCGTTCACCACTATAAAAAAATTTTTAGCTTCAGAGCAAGTGCTGGCGCATTTTAATTCGGACGCGACTATCGTGTTGACGGTTGATGCGTCACCGTCTGGTCTTTCGGCAATATTATCTCAAAAAGAGTCCGATGGGTCGGAACGACCGATATCCTTTGCGTCGCGTACGCTGAATTCTGCTGAGAAACGATACTCTCAGATACAGAAGGAGGCGACCGCGATAATATTTGGTGTGAGACGTTTCCATCAATATTTATATGGCAGGTCGTATCCATTTATTTTGCGTACAGATCATAAGCCATTATTATCGATTTTCGGACCGCAGCGTGGCATACCTGAAGTTTCGGCAAACAGACTACAGAGATATGCATTATTTTTGAGCGGATACAATTATAAAATTGAATACGTGCGTAGCGCTGATAACAGTGCTGATTTCTTATCTCGTGCCTGTTTGCCGGAGGTGGGGGCGCGGGTCGAAGATGCGGCCATACCGGATCTCGATCGGGCGTCGTACATTAATTTCGTGGTGGATGGTAGTCATCCGGTAACGCTAAAGGAATTACGCGAGGCGACGGATACAGATGTAACATTACGTAACGTGGTGCATCATGTGTTGAATGGATGGCCGAAAAAAATATCTGATATTCGTATGAAACCATACCATTCGTGTAGGACACAGCTGTCATATGAAAATGGCTGTGTGATGAGAGGGCACAAAGTTGTAATTCCAGATAAATTACGTGATAAAATCTTAACGGAATTGCATCAGTCTCATTTAGGTATTGTGAAGACTAAGACGGAAGCCCGGTCACGATTCTGGTTTCCAGGGATAGACGCGGCTTTAGAGCGTTTGATAGGGTCATGTGACGTATGCATACAAATGCGGCCGGCACCGGCGCGGGCGCCGATTGCCCACTGGGAATACCCCCCAACGCCATTTTATCGCGTTCATATAGATTTTTTGGGACCTATTCACGGGCACACCTTTTTAGTCGTAGTTGATGCTTACACCAAGTGGGTGGAGGTTTATAATATGAAGTCCGGTACATCAACTGCGGCGACGACTGAAAGATTGTGCGAGTTTATTTCGAGATTTGGTATTCCGCATACGTTGGTCAGCGACAACGGTACAGCGTTTACATCTAATGACTTTGAGGTTTTTTGTAGAATGAACGGAATTAGTCACGTGACGTCACCGACGTACTGTCCAGCTAGCAACGGACAGGCGGAAAGTTACGTCAAAATAGTAAAAAAGGGTATTAAAGCAAGCTTGCTCAATAATGAAGCACGAAATTTAAACAAAAATCTCTTAAAGTATTTATTTCATTATAGGAATTCCGTTCACTCAGTAACCGGGGTCACCCCAGCCGAAATGGTTTACGGCCGAAAGCTTAGAACGCGTTTAGATTTACTTAAAACCGAATTACCATCGCCTTCATCCACTGCTCTGGCTAACATGGTTCACCACAAGCAGTGTTCGCAAAATAAGTCGGGTGGACTGAATAGACAACAGTTTACCAACGGTGATACGATACATTATACACATTATACACTCAATGGTAAATTCACCTGGCGCAAAGGTGTAGTGATTAAAAAGTTCGGCAAAGTTGTATATTTAATTAAAGACGTTGTGACTTCGGCCACTGTAAAAAAACACAAGAACCATATGATACTGTAGAAGGGGCAGGATTGTGTTGATGACGTAAGCGTTGATATAGACCAAGAGGAACTAAGTGGAACCGCACCAGTCACGCAGGCATCGGAAGGAGTACACCCGGACACGGGTGCCAACAGGCCAATTTCCTCAGAGGCTGGAGGTAGCTCCGCACGGATAAGAGCAGCAACCCCACCACCAATTGCTTCAGCAGAGAGTTCACAGCCTCCATCACCTGCCAATTCGGGGGAGGAAGAGGAGTTCCAGGAGGCCTTGCTTGGCTCTCCCAGTGCTGCAGGCGTTGATGAAATACCACTACCACAGCAGGAAGCCCAGGTAGCCTCGCCCAGCTCGACTGGTGCTGCGAGTACTGATGAGACATCATTGCAACAACAGGCTTGTGAACCGATGACGGCAATGCGGTCTAGACGCGATCGACCTAAAGTCAATTACAGGTCGTTCTTTTAGTAAATAAGGATATTGGTGGTAGTTATATAGTAGCTTAGTTGTTAAGTATTAATATATCCCTAAGCTAAGGGGAGGATTGTTATGTATGTATGTATATGTGTGCGTGTGCCTACGCATCTATAAGGTGTAATGAATAAACGGAGTGCGTTACTAGCAAGCAGTGGTTTCACTTGCCTATCCCGCATACTTAACAGGAAACTAAACCCGGTGCATTCTAGTGCGGTAAAAGAGTGTGCCGAGGGGTGTGAGAATCACCGTTTGTGCGTCAGAGACCATAAGAACGGCATGGCATTTTTAGTGGACACAGGCGCGAACGTTTCGGTAGTGCCCGCGAAGTTCGGTAAAAAAAAAAACAATAGCGATAAGGACAGTAAGGGCGCATACACATTGTACGCCGCGAACGGCACCGAAATAAAAACATATGGTGTAATTACGCTAGAGCTTCATTTAGGGTTAAGACGTAGTTTTAAGTGGCCTTTTGTTGTTTGCGACGTCAGTAAACCGATACTAGGTGCTGATTTCCTGAAGACACATAGGCTATTGGTAGATTTACACAACAAGCGGTTGGTAGACCAAGTGACGACGTTACACGCGATAGGTACCATCAGTAGGCATAATGAACCGTCCATAACCACTATTCAGGCAGATAACCCATATAGAGAGTTACTGGAGCAGTTCCCTGAGATCACGAAGCCGGTCAACTTCAAGGACTTACCGGAGAGCGACGTCTACCATCACATCGAGACAACAGGACCGCCGGTCTACGCGAGGGCGAGGCCACTCCCGCCGGACAAATATAAACAGGTGAGAGACGAATTCCGTATTATGCAAGATATGGGGATATGTGAGCCGTCTAGTAGTTAGTGGGCCAGCCCGTTACACGTCGTCCCGAAAAAGGACGGCAAGATACGGCCGTGTGGCGACTATAGACGGCTAAACGCAATCACGAAACCGGACAGATACCCGGTGCCTAGGTTACATGACTTTACATACACTTTAGCTGGTAAAAGGGTGTTCACGACCCTAGACATCAACAGGGCCTATCATTTCATCAGGCTAGCCCCCGAGGCCGTCGAGAAGACCGCCATTATCACCCAATTTGGTCGGTTCCACTCCCCCCGCATGACCTTCGGACTCCGTTCAGCATCACAGACGTTCCAGAGGTTCATGGATAATAAGATACGCAAAGGGCTAGAAAATATCTCCATTTTACAGGGCAATCGACACGTGCACAGTTCATTGTTCTGTTACATAGATGACATCATCATTGCGTCAGAAAACGACGCAGCGAACAAAGAGCACGTACGCCAAGTATTTCAACGATTCAGCGAAATAGGCATTACAATAAACGAAGCCAAGTGTCGATTCGGTCAAAGTACAGTTGAGTTTCTAGGTCACACAGTTACAAAAGAAGGTATAAGCCCGTTGCCCGACAAAGTAAATGCGATTGTAGAATACAAGAAACCGGAAACGGTAGAAGGCCTCCGGCGTTTCTTAGGCATGGTAAATTTTTATAGGGCGCATTTACCAAAGGCTGCCAGTCACCACGCGCATCTGAACAAATTCTTACACAACTCCAAGAAAAGGGATAAGACTATTATTACATGGGATAAGGAATCAGAGGCCGCGTTCGAGCAGTGTAAGGTAAGCTTACAAAGCGCTGCAACACTCGCTCACCCAGGTCCAGAGGTACCAGTGGCTCTGATGACTGACGCGTCCAACACGTGCGTAGGCGCCGTGTTGCAGCAAAAGATTCAGGGAAAATGGCAACCGTTAGGGTACTTTTCCAAGAAGTTGTCAGATACACAACAGAAATATAGCACGTACGAGAGAGAATTGCTTGCCATATACATGTCCATAATGCATTTCAGGGGCATGATTGAGGGCAGGCAATTAACAGTGTATACGGACCACAAGCCCCTCATTCATGCATTAACAAAGGTTAATTCCGACAAAGAAACACCTAGACGTATCCGTCAGTTAATGTATATAAGCGAGTATACCAACGATATTCAACACGTCAGCGGTAACGATAACGCAGTAGCGGATGCCTTATCGCGCGTCGAGGCAATAGTTTGCCCGACGGTGGTCGATTACCAAGAATTGGCCGCTCAACAGGAAAGGGATACTCAGATTACAGACTTGCTAAAGAATAACAACCGGTCCCACATACAACTTAGTAAGAGGAATTTGCCCAATAGTAACACAGTGGTATATTGTGAGGTATCAACAGGGAAGATCAGACCCTACATATCTAACAGCTTCAGGAGAACGGTTTTCGAAGCCGCACAGACAGGTATTTGGCCCTAAATGATGGTCAAAAATATTTTTTGCTTTTTATAGTAGTATTTAAGTATTTTGATTTATTTTTAGGTATAATAGAGTGAAAAAAAGGCATACATTCTTTACAAATTTTATTTCTAATTTTCATCATCTTCAGAGTCATTTTCAATACTAATATTACAAATATCATTTTCCTCCAAAAGATTCATGGCATCCGCTGAAAGAGGACCTTTTCTTTTATGTATGTGTATGTGTAGATCGTGATTTATGTCGTCTGTCGTGCGAAGCTCTCGGCCAAATGTTAAGTAGGCTAGTGTGTGACCCGTGTAACCACTGAACGTGTCAGATGGACTACTCACCAGCTGACCCAGCAGAGAGATGCACGAGCTCTTTGATATCCCAGGGCGCCTTTTCGTCAGAGGAGAGAAGTGTGCGTGCGTGTGGGAATACTGGGGAAGACTTCAGAGAAACCACTATTACCTCTGTTGTACATACATATATTAGAAATAGACACACAAGATTATACACAAGGAGTTTATAGAAAATAGAAGTATACAGAGATATAAATATGAGTGTGTCTTCACCAGCAGCACCACGGTGACCTGGATGCAGTAGGTAGCCAGAGCGTTACGGCTAGTAGTTGTAGTAAGCGTCGGTCAAATCACCGATGACGCAGTTATTTCTTGCAGATTTAAATAGAGGTGGTAACATATAGTAAATAAAAAAAGAATACGTGACCCCGGTTGTTGGTATGCTCGGCGTCTGCGCACGTCTCTTGCCGCAGTCTCGACCAGCCAAGATGCTTCACGTCGAGGTTACAGGCTTGCGCCGACAGCGGTTAGGAACTCGACCACAGAACACGCCGAGATGGATTTTGAGGACCAAGGTGTCCTCCCAGCTTCTATATACCCACCTTTGGTTTCTTTGGAACATACGATTGACGGTATATCGATCAACTCGCTCGTTTTGTATCACCGAATACGGTTTGCCCATGCACAGATTTTCTGCTTCAGGAAGTCAATACGCTCTGTGACCCGAGACGTATAATCATGGGGACTAATATCAGTTCCCGCAAACGCTCGGGTCACATAGCGCATCACCCTTGGCAGGCTTAGGTCGTATGGCAGTATCTTTAATGGGAAATTTAGCACCTGCCATACGATATGCTGTCACAGCAGTACAATACAGAATTGAATGAGTGTCACCGAGGTTTTCACTATTTTCTAAATATTTAGGTAATAATGAATCAAGGGCACTCACCAGCGCTATATTACGTCTATGTATGGGCAACCGCGGGAGACGTGGCCTGACATGTATGGGCATTGATCGATATTCCCGCAGCGCACATTCCAAAGCCTCCTTAATCTCTTCATTGTACTGAATACTTACTGGAATAGGTGTGTCATGCCGCGTAACATGTGATTTTTCATTCAATGCAGTTGTAGAAGCAGGAGCAGGAGCCGGGGCAGGGGTGACACAAATATTTCGTAAGCATTCTTGCCGTAGTGTCCGATAGTCTTTGTGCCGATGTGTTGACGGAAGGTTCAAGCGCCTGAAACAGAGGAAGCATCCGAGAACGGTACGCACTGAGGTTAGTTCCCCCCTCTGTAGCCGCAAAATATGCCCGCATGACGTTTTAGAATTGACGAGATATCTTAAACCAAGTTATAATATGGAAATTTTAAGAGTAATTAATAGTTTGAATAATACTAATGCAACAGGGATAGATGAAATAACGACAAAAGTAATTAAACTATGTGCAGCACACATTAGTCCACCTCTGTGTTATCTGATAAAAATGTCATTAGAAGAGGGCACTTTTCCAAACTTACTAAAAAAGTCAATTGTAAAACCACTTTTTAAAAAAGGCTGCACATCTGACATGAATAATTATCGCCCAGTAACACTGATACCAATTATTTCGAACATTTTTGAAAAGGTAATGCTGAAGCGTCTACAACCCATTCATATGCTATATTAACAATCCCATGCTATATTAACAGACGAACAGTTTGGTTTCCGAAATAATAGTAGCACCTCACTCGCATGTTTTAACCTGGTAAAAACGATTACACAGACTATTGACGACGGTTTACCAGTAGCGGCAATTTTCCTAGATATGAGTAAAGCATTCGACTTTGTAGATCACAAATTGCTCTTATATAAGTTGGAAAAGTATGGGATCAGAGGTAATGCGAACAACTGGTTGAGAGCTTACTTAAGCGGTAGGCAACAATGTGTGGAGATTTCTAGAGTGCAGGGGAATGAAAATAGTAGATTGTATAACAAGGGAGCAAAGTAGTATTTGTACAGCGAGGGCGCTACTTTGAATCAAGAGCAAAGTGTAGAATACTGAGCGCAGCGAAGTATTCAAAGTACACCACCCGAGGGAAAAATAATTTGCTCCCGAGTTATACACTCTACTTTTCATCACCGTTCTATAAGAAAATATTTCTCCCTAGATTTCGTGGGTAACAAGTTTTGTACGGCGCGGCGTTGTTAGCTTCTATAATAATTGTTCCAGGAGTTAATGCATTGTCACTTCCATAACTCGACGTAGAACTCATTATTTTGCAAAACACAACTTAAATAGGTATGTACTAATTACAAGAACAGAGAGGTAATTGGCGCTCTTTGCTTTTTTTAATAGTTAGCACAGGTCACCCCGCGTTATGCAGCCAGCACGTACCAGCCCGTAATCTCTGCATTTTGCGTTCGATTTCTATGAACGTTACTGTTCCAAATTCAAATCACTTTGCCGGCCCGCTGCTTGGCTCTGAACAGAAAAGAGCTACTTTGCGCCCCGCTACAGTGACAGTAAAGTGAATTTTTTCGAATAGAAGGGATGAAAAAGAATTTACAGAAGTAACTACCGGCAAAATAATTTTGGTGTGCCACAGGGTAGTGTGCTAGGTCCGTTTCTCTTTCTAATGTACATCAATGATCTCCCAAATGTTACTCGACATAGCACAATATTATTCGCTGATGACACAACTCTTATTGTAAAATGTGAAAATGTAAATACTTATGAACTAGAAATAAACGAAGCAATAAACAATATTGTACAGTGGCTGTCTTCTTTTGCAAATAAACATACAGAAGACGCAAATGGTTCAGTTTCAGACGCATAATAGCAAGGCAATAGATCTAAATGTAAAATATAATGATGCTATCATAGAACATGTTCCAAGTGCTATGTTTCTAGGTATAAAGTTAGACCAGTATTGTAACTGGAAGGCACACTTTGATTATGTTTGTTACAGGCTTAATAATAATATATTTATTTATTCAGACCATGGTCTGTTGTCAAACTAATGTTAGTAAAATTAACCTATTGACAATTTTTTTAAATTTTATTATAAAAACCTAGGACGACCACTGCGCCACAGGTCTATGCAGTCGCATCCAGTGTCCCCACATAGGGCTGTCCCACCGGTCTGCCACGGTGTTCAGAATGTTGTTAGGGCTGTCGCGCACTCTGCGCATGATAGAAGCACATCTTTTACGCATAATGGCGTGAAAGCCATCGACTGCCGCCTCGGCGAACATGCCGGACGCGCTGCAGTAACGCGGCAGCCCCATCAACACCCTGAACGCGTCGTTTATTGAGAAAAGAAAGATCACTATACGTTCTGTCATACTGTATATCCATCATCTATGTATGTATGTGTACGCCATCTCTTTCTCACACACAACTGAGCAATATTCACGTAATTTGTAAAACGTTTTTGATATAAATACTCTTTTAAGTAACTAGCAGAATATTGAAAGAAAAAAAAGGAAACTTTCTGTCATCTGACATTAAAATAATTTTATTATGACATTTTATTTTACACCTACAACTCTAATAATATCTATAGCCATTTTATAGTTTAAATTGCCTGGGCAATTATGATCAAATCATGCAAATATTACCTATTTATATTTTATATGTACTATTTAAAGTGGTAGCAGAGCGGGGTTGTAACTTGTAAGCTGGGAGTCCGAAGCAACGAGCATCTACTATGTCAACTGCTTATGCTGAATGAAGAATATAATTATTATTATGTCCCTATCTGAAGCTGTGAAAGAGCTCTCCATCTAAGGCTACTGCTGAAAGACATGACAGCAGTGTTTGATGAATGTGAATGATTTTCAGTGATAACCAAGTGGCATAGAAGCTATGTAAAAAAGGCTATCCTAAGTAACAAATTAAAACACATTGACCTGAGAAAGCACTTCTTCAACGTGGAATAATTAGTGTGCGATACAAAGAAACTTCAAATACCTACCAGGGCCTCAACATCTAAACCTAGTAAACGCTTAATCATTGTGAGGAGGAGTGTTGTGACAAGCATGCAAACTTAAGAAGAAAATACATTCAATGTCTTCTCTGACATAACAATCGTGAATTTTGTATTGTAGGTACCTACTTATGTAAATTTTTATTTTCTTCCGCAAATATAAAGCCGTAATAATTTTATATGTTTTTAATTATCTGGGCATTCATGATCACATCATACAATTATAACAGGTGCAAGGGGTGCGTGCGAGGTACTGGGTCCTAGGGACAAGTTTTATTTCAGCACATCAATAGCACCGACTCGAGTGCGATGCGTATGACGTTGCACGGAGTGGCACCCGGATTTGGAATACTGCTTTTGAACTCGACGACATTCAAGGCTCTCGAGTCCTAAGGTTAAATGGAGCTTTTTAGGGCATTCCACAATGGAACAGATTTTCATTACCTACCTATTTATTTTTGTTATACATATTCAGTAGGTATTCTTAGGAAAAGGTTTGTGTGAAAGATTTGTATCTTTTTTAAAATAAATATTCCACAACATTCTACACAACGCTATCTAGACCCGTGGTAAGCTTTTTAAAGGTTGTGTTATGAAATCTAGAATGCGGATAAACATACTTACATAATTTTTTTGTAAATACATACATATTATATATAGAAACATCCAGACCAATACAAATACCCATATTCATGCATACAAATATTTGCACTGAGTGGGAATCGAACCCGCGCCTCCTGCGTGGCAGTCGCGTGCACTACCACCACACCACAGAGGTAATAGGTAAATCATAGACGGCGTGCGTTTTGGTCGGTTCGAGTCCGACATAACCGCCTCCATCGGCTCCGTGGGGGTGGTATCCGTGGGGATTTTCCACACTATAAAAAAAGGCTTTGTCACAACAAACAGTACATTTTTGTAAAATGCACACTGCACATCACCCACCATGTGAGACCATGCTTGGGACTTTTGTCTTTAGTTGGCTTCTATTATCTAGATCTCCGCGCCACCCGCTCTAATAGCTCGAATTCTAATTAAATAATGCTTGATACTCGTAGCTTGATATATATTTACACTGAGCGGTAATCACCTCGTCGACATCATTACAATCGACTCTCGCTCGGGATCGTTCTTGGTGCTGAGGCTGGCCATCGCAATCCAGCTTGGAAACGCGGCAAGTGTGATGGTGGAAGCAAGCGTACAAAGATGGTTATTCGATTAATATAGACATCATATTATTTATTTAGTAGGTATTATAACTGGATCTTAATGCGGCCTTTCGAGCAACCATTGAACTCTTGAATAGCCATCATGCATGTTATTATTTGTGCGTGGTTGTTCACTCAGCTTATCCTATTGCTCTCGCATCTGTTGCCTATAAAATGGTAATGCAATGAACACCTAGAAAAAAACAACTATGTTAAGAACATGATATATTTACGAAACTAATAGTGGTCAATCACACATTACAATACTTTACCGTGTACTTAATTCAATATAAATATGGGCTTACCTTAGATTTTACAGAGAACTCTGTAGATTTTCTAAGAATTTTCAACAGTGTGGACTCTAGTCATGCCTTGGCAAGTCTCGACAATCACAAGCGTTTAAAGAAGGCGTTTGGCTTGGCTTGCGTGAGCTTGTCGAAGCTTGCTTACGATCCAGTCGAGTGTCGGTATTTTGACGCAGATCAAAGGGCGTTTGCGGCAAACGTTTGCGATGCATTTACACGTTGGTCCGCGTTTAGTAGCCATTGTGTTCTCGTGGCAAGAACACGCATGCATGCTCGTGCTAAAAAAATAAAAAATGAGTGGCTGGTCGAATGAGGAGAGTCTTTCGTTTCTGGAGCATTACCAGAGTGAATCCTGCATCTGGAATCCGAAAGATGCAAATCATAAAGATAAGAAGAAACAAGCAGATGCATGGATTCGTCTTTTTGAACTTATCGGAAGGTTAGTGAAGGAATTAAAAATTAAAGAAGTACTTTTCGCAAGCACTGTCCTTTTTTTTGTTTCACTTCGCTTGCATTTCAAATAAAAGTACGTTAAATCAAATGCAATTGCCGTGACAAGTTCGGTGTCCGCCATGCTTGGAGGTAGGTGGAAGACTGATGCATTCACAAGCGTGTAAACGCTTTCCAAACGCCAAACGACATTTGTGATGCTACGTCTACGCGCTTGCCAAGACTTACCAAACGGCAAACAGCCCCAAGGCATCACAAATCTCAAAATATATATATAAGTATATATATATATATATATATATATATATATATATATAAGTATATATATAATATAAGTAATCACAGTCTCATCAATTCCACTTTGGTAGGAACTAGCTTATATAGTGTCGTAATTAAAACGTTATCAACAACTTATTATTTACATAAGCATGATTACAATTAGTATTTTTCTATACCTACTTCAACTTTATGTTTATAGTATGCGAAGATTTTCAAAATCAAATAACTATAAGCTAAATATAATCAGTCAAAATATAAATGAAATTATATAATAAGACAAGTATCAAGTCTTTATGACTTTATAATAAAAATAATATTTATTTTTTCTTAAAAGGTAAGTTATCATAAAACTGATGGCAATCAGGAGGAATAACGTTTTTAAGTTGCTGTAATTGCAGATATTTGCTTTCTAATATTGTGAAAACAACTATGGAAGACTATCTGTAAGTGTTAATATATTTCGTGGTCTTCGTGGCAATGGGGTTAAGTCATATTTGAAATGTTTTTTTATACTGAATAGTTCCATCAGGGTTATATTTTAATACTCGCAGGTCTACCACACAATCATCACCAGATGTGCGGCCAGGTCATAAACTTGATATTCTTTAGTCCCGTAGTCCTTGAAAAAAGTATGATCCGGTTGAATGACTCTGTATGGAGAGGGTTTCTTTCTTGCTTGTTTCGTTATTGTTGCGTACTGTGATGGTAAAAATATTTCCATGTTCTATAGCTTTCTCAACGACAGAATGGACAGAGTCCACCTCCATCTGTGTATGGCCCTTTTCGAGGTATTATTGTGTTATAGATATATTTTTTTGCATAGCTGGCCTAAGTAGGGCATTAGAAACGATACTGTTTCTATTTTGCGACGTGAAGCTCAAATACACGATGATTCAGTTCCAGTTACAAAAGCATTGTAATTCAGGTCAGCACCAACTGACAAACATCTCAATCCAAAGTTTTCCACTTTTCGAAATTTTCTATATGTTCACATAAAGTTTCATGGGTCGATACTTTAGGATTTAGCTTCCACCACTTCTGAAATCCAGTTGGAAATGTTTTTTGTGTATTAGTAGCATCAAATAAACGACAGCAAAAACAGTATAGGTTATTTGATGTTGGAGAAACCATCTATGATCGTTGAATTTTTTGCCACCAGGCATCTCTTTATAAAACCATTCCTCTGGAAGAGGACGACAATCACCTTTAATTTTTTGAGCCATGACGAGATATAATAGTAATCGGTCCTTTATTGTCCTGAAGATATTCACCTCTCAAGTGTTGAACTGATCCAATAGTAGCATGAACGGCGTCATTTTCCGTATTTATTTTGGGAGGTAATGGGTTATCTTCATTAATTCTGTATTGTCGATGTTGCTATCTGAATGCGAATCTGAGTCTTCGTGAAGATGTATATTATCAGAATCATTACTTTCATCAGCAGGAGACTCGGGTACTTTATCTGAACTTTGACTGATATCTGCTTTTGTGACACATTTAAAAAAATAAAGTTTCAAACTAAAACCCGACTACCGAAAAATCACACTCCAAAATGTAACAAACAAGAAAAATATCAAGGATAGCCGTGGTCGTATGCCACTTTACCCTAGAATATATTGTTTTATTAAAGTAAGTGGCATACGACCACGGCTATCCTTGATATTTTTCTTGTTTGTTACATTTTAGAGTGTGATTTTTCGGTAGTCGGGTTTTGTTGGAGTGATGTTGACTTACTTCAATAAGACTATACATATTTTCATTCAGACTTTTATCATCAATTGCATTTGAACTATTTATAAAACCACTTTTGAAAAGTGGTTTTATTTCAACGAGTGACATTCGCGTAAACTTCAGAAAATATTTATAATTTTATATAAACTAATGTCTCAATTGGTTTATTCTTATCTTCTTCGCTAATTTAGCAAATATTATCTCTGAAAAAATCTGTAACTATATCGGTTTGGTCCTTTTTATTATTCAGTTCATCGTTTACAAAATGCAGTTTACTTTCGTCAATGGACGGGAATACAATGTTTAATTGCATCTAATGAGGTTGAGGGCCTGCATATCATTAGGCTCATATGGAATATTTAAGTCTGAATGTTCCAGTAATTCAATAATTACTGGTGAAATGTTATAGAAATATTATCTGGTAATATATCAGAAGTAAATAGACTATTACACTTAGTTTAATTTTTAAACTCTCGCGTTCCATGATATACAATAACACTAACGGGAACGTCAGGCAAATCAAAGGTATGTATGTACCTATACCATGATCGCGTTAATTCCCGTTAGTGTTATTGTATTACACCTAGTTTTTTTGTAATCTGTCAGAGTTGTGTAAATCTAGGTCATTACTAATTATTTATTTAATTGAAGGCATGCACTATTTATGTACATATTGCGGAGTAAGTAAAAGATGTTTACTCGTTAGGACTGATTATTTATTTATTATTTACATGTGCTTATATACTATGATTTATCCACAATTGGTGGAGTGGGAGCGATGCTTGTGGTCACGTAGTTTCTTCTCGCTGACTTGCATATTTTGTGTTATGGCAGAGGACGTGATTTCTTAGCGTATATCATTATTATTTGTGCATTCTAATTTCCTTATAGATAACACGTTCCTGTCTGCCATGGAACTCCCCCCTTTAATAAAGTCTATGTTGAATGTGCGTACTTCTTATAATATCGACTGTAAATGTTGCTGCGTATGGCTTTTTTGCTAACTGCTTCTTGACGGGAGAGATGTCCTCTTCTTTCGTTAACCGTGTGTGCAGTTGCTATCTGTGCCGACACGCTGCTGTGGCCGTAGGATCCAGGCTGCGTGGTCGCTGCAGTTAGTGGTATCCCTGTTGTGGCCGTATGTGCTGGCTGGTCACTTGGATTTCGATGGGTTTTCGAAGATTCGACAGTCTTAACTCTCTTTGGAGCGCGCCAGTGCCAGTCTTGTGCAGTTCCATTTCGCCAGAACTGGATGCCGCTAGTTGCAGAGAACTTTTATTCAGTAGTCACCGTAATTTTGGGACTAACCGCTGGTCCGTAAGATACGGGCCGCGTGCGGTGCTGCGTTGACGTTCAGTGCGTCAGGGTGAGTCCTCAGTGAGTCGAGGTGAGATTTCTGCGAGTCGAGTTTTGTGTCGCTGTGGTCAGGTTGCAGGCGTTGTCAGCTCTGCTACCCCTCAATAAGTTTCCGACCAACTATATCGATTGTAACTTGCTCTTGTCTTTAACCTTGTTGACGATTGCTATTACTGCGTGTGCTGTGTCGACATTTTCTGCGATTGCGCTAAGTTGCACATAGTTCCGTCTGCATTTTTGCTAACTTGCTATTATGTAGGTTGTTGCGTTGCGTCATCGTCTGCTTTTGTTTTTGTTTCCATAGTTTAGATAATGTGAGATTATTGCAATTATGTTCCTTCTTCGAGGAGACTCGTCCACTGATAGCCTCCTGACGAATGTGTGCATCAATGGCTACGATCCGTATTTTTGTTAGCATATATTCTTCTATTTTTCTTATTCTTCTTCTTGAAGTATAAAGTGTTCGATTGGCCTTTTTTGTAACCAGTCTCTCAATCGTATGACGATCTTTGGAGAGTTTTTGTGAAGCGACGATTGTCGGGACGGTGATTACTTTTGTCGCGTGTCGCGGTGAGTCGGCCCAGACTGTGGCATTTTCTACGCAATGCTAATTGCAGCCACCACCTGGCTGTCGCTGGTTGACTCAGCTGATGTGCCGGAGTTTTTTGACGGTGTTCCGGCTGGAATTATCGGTGCCATGATTGCGTTTAGCCTCTTAAAATTTCAGCTGGTTAGACCCGCTTGTGGTAAGCCAACTAAAATGTGCTTGTTCGCTGGTGGTGGTGGTCGGTAGGCTGATGGGCTGTTGGGTGAATTTTCCCAAATATAGCTCCACAGTGATCAGTTGAGACCGGCAGGCAAGATACCAGGTCCGTCGTTCCTAGGATCCTTCGGCTGCCTCGATTGTTTCCTAGATTTGCTGCTGAAAACCTTTTCAGGGCTGCAGTCAGCCTGCAATTACATCAGCACTAGGGAATATTCGAAGATCACGTCGGGGTCACCATTATTGCGGAGTAAGTAAAAGATGTTTACTCGTTAGGACTGATTATTTATTTATTATTTACATGTGCTTATATACTATGATTTATCCACAATTGGCGGAGTGGGAGCGATGCTTGTGGTCACGTAGTTTCTCCTCGCTGACTTGCATATTTTGTGTTATGGCAGAGGACGTGATTTCTTAGCGTATATTCATTATTATTTGTGCATTCTAATTTCCTTATAGATTTCACGTTCCTGTCTGCCATATACATAATAATAATAATTAATAATGATTACAAATAAAAATCTAAACCAAGATATATGCAAAACTGCAGGTTCAGGCGTCAAATTGACGTGTCCTGTATAAAAAAAAAAAAAATAAAAAAATAAAAAAATAAAGAATTCCTCCCCATCGACGTCAACCGGGAGGGTGGCCAGAAGACTGTCGGCATTGCCACGCTGAATGGCAATGCCAATCCTTTGCTTAAGGAATAAACCAGCCTTCTGGTCACGGGTAGTGTCTATTAAACGTTTTGATATGTCTTTGAATAATAGACGTGCACTTGGACCCCATGATCCTAGCGTCTCGATTCCAAACGGCTCAAATATGTAATTATTACTTAAACTACTATATTTGCGCCGTTTGAGGGTCTCTGCCGAAGCAGCAGCAGCGCAGGCACAGTCCGCAGTACCTGAAAGATAAGAAGGCGCTAGGGTGTCAGCACATGTTGCATCCCACACCAAATGCCTTCCCATCTTCCAAGGCACCAATGACATTCCATCAGGTCTCTTGCCATCGTCGCGCACCAAACCAGAAGGCCCTCATGCTACGTTTACACGCTTGTCAAGCCTTGGCAAGCCTCGACAATCACAAGCGTGTAAAGAAGGCGTTTGGCTTGGCTTGCGTTAGCTTGTCGGCGCTTGCTTCCGATCCAGTCGAGTGTCGGTTTTTTGACGCAGATCAAAGGGCGTTTGCGGCAAACGTTTGCGACGCATTTACACGTTGGTCCGCGTTTAGTAGCCATTGTGTTCTCGTGGCGACAACACGCATGCATGCTCGTGCTAAAAAAATAAAAACCGGCCAAGTGTGAGTCGGACTCGCCCATAAAGGGTTCCGCAGCATTAAGTAATATAATATAAAAATTCTTGTAGTTCATTAAATGTTTTGTTTTTAGAATTTTTTGAGTTAATTGAATGAGCCTTGTGGTATGGGTAATGGACTGCTGAGACGAGGTCTCGGGTTCGATCCCAGGTTTACCATCTCACACACCAATGACTTTTCGATGCTTTTCGAAGTTATGTGTGTATTTATCGCAGGTTTATAAGTGCCCGGTTAATGGCAATAGGCTCGCCATCTATTACATTGGGACCTAAACATAAACTGGCGAAATGTGTGTGCTAGCACCTCTGCCTACCCCTTCCGGGAATACAGGCGTGATTTTATGTTTATGTTATGTTAAATTGAATGAAAGGCGAAAATTGCGGTTTATGACGTATTAAAAAAACTACTTACTAGATCTCGTTCAAACCAATTTTCGTTGGAAGTTTGCATAGCAATGTATACCATTAGAAAAAAACGATGTTAGAAACCTCAATAGCATTTTTGAAGACCTATGGGTTTAATGAAAAAAAAATTTTCGACTTTCAGTTCTAAGTATGGGGACCCCCAAAATTGATTGCTTTTTTTCTATTTTTGTATGAAATTCTTAATGCAGTTCACAGAATACATCTACTTACCAAGTTTCAACAGAATAGGCCTTATAGTTTCAGAGAAAAGTGGCTGTACGGACGGACGGACAGACAGACAGACAGACAGACAGACATGATGAATCTATAAGGGTTCCGTTTTTGCCATTTGGCTACGGAACCCTAAAAATGAGTGGCTGGTCGAATGAGGAGAGTCTTTCGTTTCTGGAGAAAGATGCAAATCATAAAGATAAGAAGAAACAAGCAGATGCATGGATTCGTCTTGTTGAACTTATCGGAAGGCCAGTGAAGCATTTGAAAAATTAAAAAAGTACTTTTCGCTAGCACTTTCCTTTTTTTTGTTTCACTTTGCTTGCATTTCCAATAAAAGTACTTAAAACGCAATTGCCGTGACAAGTTCGGTGTCCGCCATGCTTGGAGGTAGGTTGCAGACTGATCCATTCACAAGCGTGTAAACGCTTTCCAAACGCCAAACGAGATTTGTGATGCCTTGGGGCTGTTTGCCGTATGCCAAGGCTTGGCAAGCGTGTAAACCTAGCATAATACGGCTGGAACGCCGGCGGTGGCAAGAGCCCGACGGATTATGTCATTGATGTACGCGTGCCGCGAAAGCCGACCCGCGCTCCTGCTGCATGAGAGACCATGGGTGTCCAAGGCTACCAACTTCTCCACAGCAACATCGATGCGGAGAAACGCAAGGAGCACCTAAACGAAGGCAAGCAGCGATACGGAAGGTGTTGTCGTCCAACATGGTACCAATGATGGGCGATGGTACCCAACTAGCAAAAAACTGCTTTATAAATGTTATTAAACCCAAAAACTTTGCTTTTATAGAGGTAATAAAAACGTTAATAAGCCTGCATTTGGGCGCTTTTTATAAGAATTACTTTCTTGTAGACGTTATATACTTATTATATAGTAAACCAATCCTACTTAGAAAAGCCATATAAATGCATACAGTGTGCTGATTAACCTTAATATGGCTACAAATTTGCTAGTATACATTAAATCACCCTTGTAATTACCAACAGACTTTGAGAAGAGTAATCACTCTTGTAGTTGTCAAAAAAATTCGTCTACAAGGGTGATTACTCGTTTAATTGTTTATCATAATATGTGTATAAGAATATTTGGATTTATCTACTTAAATAACTAATTTATATCAAAATGGAGATGGCAAAAATATTGTGATTGTAACCAATTAATGTCAACCAATTAACATCTTACTTTTGTTACTATACGGTGTCTATTGTCAATATTTATACAGAACAGACAAGTGCGGAAGAAGTTTTACGACAATTATGGTTAAGTTAATGAAGAATTTTTAATGCGCCTTTTGAATTCTTCCATTTATATTAATAAATAATTTACATTTATTTAATTAATTTTATTTTTGCGTACAATAAGAACACTTAGCAAATCTATTCCTTTTATAAAATATCTATAAGTCTTTTACTCTTATAATAGCTTTCGTACGTGCGCGCGTCAACCATGTTGGAAGATTTAGGGTTCCTGTTCAAATACACATAATAGGTACAATTTAGAAAAAATAAAGTAATGAAAATAAAAATAAAAATATTTACATACATAATGCGTCGTGGAATTCCTCCGCATCGTCGCCGACCGGTAATGTACCCAGAAGGTTGGCTGCATTGCCACGTTGAATGGCAATGCTTAACCTCTGTGCAAGGTAATAACCAGCCTTCTGGTCACGCGTAGCGTCGATCAGCCGCTTTGCCAGATCTTTATAAAGAAAACGGGCACTTGGGCCCCATGTCCCCAACGTTTCAACCCCAAACGGCTCAAAAACATAATCACCTGATAAGTTACAGTATTTGCGCCGTTTGAGGTTTTCCGCAGATGCAGCAGCAGCGCCGGCACAGCCTGCTGTGCTTGGAAGATGTGAAGGCGCAAGGGTGTCGACACACGTTGCGTCCCACACCAAAGGCCTACCCATCTTCCAAGGTAGCAACGACATACCATCCGGTCTCTTGCCATCGTCACGCACCAGCCCATTAGGTTCACGAACCGCTGGCACGCCAGCGGTGACAAGAGCACGGCGGATAATGTCGTTGATGCAGGCGTGTCGCGATATGCGCCCAGCGCTTCTGCCGCATGAAAGGCCATGGTGCCCAAGGCTGTCAACAGCTTCACCGCAGTGGCAACGATGGGGAGAAACGCACGGCGCTCCTAAGCGAAGGCAAGTGGCAAGGCGGAAAGTGGTATCGTCCAACATAGTACCTATATTGGGCGATGGGAGTGCCTGAATCCACAGGCCTGACTCCCATTCCCCCACAGCCAGTAGGCGCGCACGCTCTGAAACATGGGAAGATGTGTGCAATAATCTTTCTCTTACCAGCTTGCAGAGCGGCACGTCCCATTGTCTCTGGGAGAAAAGGTTACCAGGCAACTCGGTGTTGGGACAAGCAACCTTCCAAGCATTAATGGCATCGGACTTACACGACACCTAGGAGTTAACCTGTGTGTTGATAAGAATTTTCCTGGTCAACTCCTCAGTGCCGTGGACCGATGACAAAAATGCTGGAAGGCTAGCATCTGAAATTTTGCGAACGCCGAGACCACCCAAGCGAACTGGCAAGGACGCTTGGAGCCAGGCTCGGTCGTTCAAGGCCACATTTAATATTGTACTGAGAGTGTTTTGCAGTATGTTGTCAATTTTTGCCAGAAGTGTCAAATGCTGCCAAAACTGGGATGAACGAAGTGCATGAGTAAATTTAGGAACAAAAAGGCAAAACCGAAGTATAGTAAAGGCCGAATGAACACTTATTTTTTGTAAGTGATCTGTGATATTTTCAAAATTTTGAATTTTTTCCTCGATAAATTAATGAAATCCATCTTTCAAAACTGGAGACCCTAGGAGGCGCTTTTTCTAAAATTTTGATATTGGGTGCTAAGTGGTTAAATTTTTCAATAGTCGAAGGTCTGTCTGTCGTGTCACCGATAAAGATTTCGCATTTGTCAGAGTTGAGTTGCAAGCCGATAGATTGAAATTTATTTTTAATTAGTTCTAAGTCTTGTAAAACTGTATGTACATCACCCCCTAGAGTCCCATCGTCTAGGTACCAAATGTTGAATTTTGAATTTATTTGTTGTATGATGGGATGTATTGCAAGACTAAAGATGAGTGGTCCCAAGGGATCACCTTGCTGACAACCAACTGCTGATTCTAAAAGATGATTCTTGTAAACTAATTTTGTCGGGTGTCTATATTTATAAATATGAGGGGTTTCTAATTTGGCTTGGGTCAGCAAGGTATCCCGATTCACTGAATTAAAGGCATTCCGCAGGTCAACCTTCAAAATGACCTCACTTTCACCACTGCCAAGGTACGTCGAAAGTGCGTGTATGGCAGCCTCACAGCCCCCTTTCGATCCAAAACCGAGTTGAAGGTGCTGGAATTTTGCTGCAAGCTCGGTACTATAGTACTTGCAGCAAATTTTGGCTGCCAAACGCCGAAAGGTGCTTCCTACGGCAATGGGACGAATGCCACCGTCCCTCTTGCGCAGAGCACAAAGGTTGGCCCCATATAGAATGTTGGTAATACCTTCGTCCACATTGCCGGAGAGCATTAGATTAATTAACGCCGTCAGCTCCTTCAGAAGGGCATCGCCAGCCTCGCCAGCGCTCGGGCACATTAAATCCTTAAGGTGCTGGGGAGTTAGGCCATCGAGACCGCCAGCAGATCCGCTCCGGAAGGAGCAAACGGCTGCGAAAACATCCTTGGCAGTAACACTGAGACATTCAGTGTCAGAATTTGGTGGTTCTGGGAAAGAGAGGTCAATTGATGCCGGTGGGTGCTTACTCTGCAGACCCGCGAGCGTGTCTGGAGAGTAAGGTGCCACTACATCGCTGCTAAAAAGTAACCTCGACGCTCCCCTGATATCACCTGCCCTTATTTTATTTTCTATATATTTATATTTGTTGGACTGAGAGTTGTAGGTGTAGGTTAATTTCGATTCAAAATTTATATGTAGTATTGTTACAGTTATCTTTAATTTGGGTTGTCAAAGATTTTTGTGTACTATTGTTTTTTATATGTAATATTCTGTAAGGGAAGGTTAACAATTGCTCCCAGGCCGATATAGAGTTCATATTATTCACGTGCTTTATACTATTAGCTAAATTTTGAGGCACTGAGGGCCTTGCGCCTCTGGGAATTCTCTTTAAGACCGGGACGGAATTTTTCATTTCACTTAAAGACTGCCAAAAAGGAATTTGGGAGGAGCTGGGTGAAAAATCTATTACTGGGATGGTGGGACTTGGAAGTACATTTTGACATTTGTGAATTTTGCCAATATGCACTTCAAGCCCCGCTCACCTTTGAAGAAACGTGCCTGGGAACAATATGGGCAGCGTACGAAGTTACCTAAAGAAGCGGGTTGACCTGAACACAAATCCACATTGTCACTGCCGTTAGAGTCTTGAGACATTTCGATTTCACTTATTTATATAACTTACACTATTATTTACAAAAACCACTGATAATAATATAAAAAACACGTATAAGCAAATTTGACAGTCCAATTATCAACACGCCTGCGCCTTAGCATCCTAGCAACGCGAGGACCGACGCGACGCCACAGCGCAGCGCCAGCGCGACGTACTCACGTTGCCCTTGGATGCGCTGCGTTGTTTTCAGTAGCGCTTCATACAGCAGCTCTTCATGGATGAGGATGATCAATCAAATAGCTTATAATAGTCCACTACTGGACATTGGCCTCTCCCCGTGTTGCGGGTTTTGATCGGCTGTTTCGACGCTGGCCAGACGGGTTGGTTTTATTTCGAGTTTTCCTTCTCTCGCAGTGATGTCGTCTGTGTATTTTTCCGATAATAATATTATTATAATTAATATTTTATTACACTCATATTTTTGACATGTAATTCACAAATGTAAATCTCTTTTTTCTTTTATATTCTCCCTTTTTCCTCTTTCTCTCTTTCTTTCTGTATAATTTCATAACATTATTTTATTGCCAAGTAAAACTCGTAGGTCATACAGGCACTTTTACAGGGTTCCTTAATTCGGGTCATTCAATTACAGATACAGCTTTATTTATTGCAGTTTTAAGATGGTGGTTTTTATGGATGTGGATCGTTTCTTAGCGCGGGACGATTTTCAGCAGTTATTGAGGGAAGTGCGATGGCCTTGGCAATTTACACATTTCATATTGAGGAAAGAGTGCTTCAGGTGTAAATATAAAATTTCGCCAAGTTTTCCTTTCCATTTTATTATCACTGAAGAGAAAATAAAACATTTAATCCACATAATTTTTTTTTGGTGTAAGCTGTGTAGACTTGCAGTTTACGATCAGGCGCAGGATCATTGCTCTTGCAGGCGAGTCACAAATGAAGGCTCTAATTTTTACTTCTACAATCCTTTCTATTCCTGTTTTACTATTAACAACTTTCAAACCTTTTTCAAGTTCTTTAACTTCCGCTACAAAGGCTTGTAAAAATGTATTCAAGTTTAAAAGTTTTGACTTTCCTTTATATATATACCTATTACTAGAAGAGACATTTCAATGTTTTCCGCTACATTACACAGAATTGGCCAGAACTGATGATTTGAACTTTTGTAAATTGGTAATCCATCAATATTAATATTAAGTGATATCTTGTTATGTAAGTCGGGACAACGATGTAAATAGTTTGTTAACTGGTCTGTAAGTCCATTATGCCAATAAAACCCATTGTCCATTTTAATTATATTTATTTTAACACTATTGGTTTTAAGAAGTGTGCGAGCATCTAAGGGCAATGAATAGGGTACTTACCAGTATATTCACAATTTTAGAAAGCTGGTTTAGAGCACTATGTGTTATATATTCTCCACAGCCCAAGTAGCTATATTACTTCGGAACTCGTCCATTTCTAAGTGTTTGTGCTCAACAGATGAGTCACTATCACTATTTTCTTCGTGAACAGTGTTATTTTCTGAATTTGAGGAAAAAAATCTACGGAACCACCGGAATTATCTTTGGGTTCTGCACTGGACAAACTTGGGGCTGATGACAACAAACTTGGTAACATCAGCCTTGCATCTTTTCACCACCCTTCTTCGATAACCGCTGCTTCGCTTTAAATTTTTCAAGTCGTTCAAATTCATTTTTATAACACAGATTACGTTTATAGTAATTGTTATTTATTAAATGGCGGTGTCTTAGTCATGTAAAGCTCCAGACAAGTGCATTTGTAGGAATATTATACTTATAGTTATTTTATAACGTGCCTTTTGGTATTTTTTTTTAAGATACATTAGACATTCCATTATAAGGGAGTAGGTTTTATAGCAGTTTTATTAATTTTAGGAAAAGTATGCAGGTAAAGCTACTATACGGCTAAGATATTATACTGCTAAAAAGCCATACTGTTTACTTTTATATGACAACTGGCTCATAAAGGGCTCATAAATCTATTACATAATAGTGTATATGACTAAGCAACAAGGTTATTATGTTATATTAGCAAAATATGCTTATAGTATGCTATTACAAGCAAACTTGTTAAATTAATACTTTTATTGAACTGTTAAAAGAATGCTCTCCTTATAAGTTAGGGGTTACATAACTAATTTGCTAGTTGGGTAGTGCTTGAAGCCAAACACCTGATTCCCATTCCCACTAATGACCACGGGTGCAATGAGAACAACACCCACTGCCGCGCTGGAAATAATATTGGGACTAAATCCCCTGGACTAGAGTCAAAAAAAGAAAGCAGTTGAACAATGGTTCAAACTAAGAAGCACTGGCTTATGGATGGCAAACAGCTTTGACGAAGGCCATGCTAAGATCAGCCAGGGCTACGAAGACAAACTGTCAATGATTCTCTCAAACAATGACCTAATCAAGAAGAAGAGAACGTTTGACAAAAAGTACAGAATACACAGAGAGACTACTGGCAAACAAACACAGATCAGAATCAACAAAGCTCTCCGGCTCCGGAGTGCACATCACATGTGAAGACGGGACGGAGCTAAACAGTTCAATACCACTGGGTAAGTTCGCAAGTGTATTTCAAGCAGAGATCTTTGCCATCGTGGAGTGCGCGGATATGACTACACACCTGAACACAGAGAAGGTCACTATCTACAGCGACAGCCAAGCAGCGCTGAAGGCACTAGGCAAGGTAGAAACCTCCTCGGCAGTAGTCAAGGAGTGTAAGAAGGCGTTAGCAAAGCTGGCCAGAGCAGCCGAGGTGACGCTGGCCTGGGTACCCGGCCGCGAGGGCAACACGGGTAACGAGGTAGCTGATGAACTGGCCAGGAAAGGAGCTGATGAAAACCAGGTGGATCCTGAACCCAGGCTGCCAATTGCCCACAAAATCACTAAGGGAGTCATCAGCCGAAGCAGTGGCAGAGACCAATAGAAGATGGAAATCATCGCCTGTCATGAGACAATCGAAAATTTTCATAAAAGGCATAGATACAAAAAGAACAAGCACCCTGACGAAACTATCCAGGAAAAACATGAGGCTTGTCATAGAAGTGATAACAGGACACTGCCAACTGAATAGGCACCTGACACTAATAGGAGTAAAGAACGATCCCAGATGTCCGGAGTGCATGGACGCCGAGGAAACCAGCTTCCACCTGCTGGCCGAACACCCTATGTGCTCGCTGAAAAGATGGGAAATCATGGGAACAGACAGACTAGATGAAGACATCGGAAATCTGAAGGTGGAACAGATCGTACGTTTTTGCAAGGAAACAGGTAGGTTCGACGAAGCGCCGTGGTTGCCGGACATCCCACATCCCACCCAAGGAAATAGGGGAAATGGTTGAAATGGCCCTGAGCAAGAGGGCGGATCACCCGTCCGGCAGCGGCGTTTCCTGCTGGCAGTAAGTAAGTAAGTAAGTAAGTAAGAGGTTCACAAGTGGGTTCATCGTCGCACTCTACGTCGATTTCCTCAAGGGATTCTGTAGAAAGAACTTTCGCAAAATATTCAAGCCCCAGGGCTGTTGGCGATGACTGGGAATCATTGACAGCTGTTAATGACTTTCAGTCATCAGCAAAATGCTTTTGCAGCAACATATTGACATCTGCAAGTTTTGCAGCTTTAACTTTGACTAGGCCGGGGTTTTTTTTGACTGGATAAGTTGTAAGAGACTCGAGTCTTGGAGTCTCATTTGATAGAACTTGAGCTATTTTTGAAGACTCGAGTCTTATAAATAAAACTAGGAACTCAAGTCCTTCAGAAATTGGAGTCTTTTGTAAAACGACTTGAGTCCTACTAAAAATAACTCAAAGACCGAGTCTTTTAAAAGAACTCATGACTGAGTCCTCTAAATCCATGGTTGTATAGTTTAGCATTAAAATCACAATGAATATAATTTGAATTTTATTTATTTCCTTATCAGCGTATGTTTTGGAATACTCGTTAACTTCTGTTGAAGATTTCACTTTTTTTGCACGCGGGGGTGTATAATTTAATATACTGGGAGAAGATTGACGTACTTTATCCTCTTGGCTAGACATATTGATTTATTTATATTATTTGAATAAGGGAAACAAGCTATTAATAGATAATTCTAGTGACACTGACAACATTATTCTCGTTTGTATAACACAACGCTGGTTAAATGCCAAAGGGCCACAACGCAAAAAAATCTGAAACCAATTTTTTTTCAAAAATGGCATCCAAATCATTATAACTTTTAAATTCGGAAAAGACACCCGTGATTTTAGCGTCAGAAATGGCCAAATCAGACAAGCGCCTTTTTTGCATTCCGCGACTTTGGTTACCAGCTTCAGAACGAAACAGCCACATTTTGAGTTGAGCCCTCGTAATCGGCGTAAGTGCACGTATTTTATAAGACAAAGGGCCATATTGCGAAGTATGTCTTAGTTTTAATTAAATTTTATAGACTAAAGTGTCATATTTTGGATTGTGGCCGTGTGGAATAGAAATATCAAGTGAGTACATCATTATTTTATAAGCCGAAGGGCCATATTATAAAATGTGTCCGCTTTGCATTTTAATACCATGAGATTATTATTTATTTTCTTTCATGTAAGAAAAAAGTAAATACATTACTATTTCTTTACGGAAATTGGACATGTTTTCTTTTGTGGCTGTATTGTTGTGTGTAATGGTTCGCTTGTATCAATGATATTGCATACAAAAAAGAGGCAGATATGTTATTAGACTGCGCTTGGCGAAGACGCGAAAACGTCCCAATTGGGACGTATTGCATTTAGTATATGTCTGGCAAACGCCGAGTTGTCACGTATGTAAGCGCATAATAAAATGACAAAAAAAATGACACCGTGTATTTTTAAAAATATACAAATTACGACACTAAAATCAATAAAACACGAAGGACCTTCTATCACATGTAAGTACATACAATATTACCGATTTTTTAGTGTATTTCATTAAAATTAGTATAATAATATTTTTAAAATAATGGCGGCAAAGAAAAAGGACCGAAATACTTTTTGATATGAGTGACTTCAAGAGTGGATTGCAATTGTTAAAGAACAACGAAATGCGTTTGACTGGACACCTTCAAAAAGCAGCAGAATTTGTAGCAATAATTTTGAAGCCACTGAGAGATATACTTCGAAAAAAGGAACATTGCTCAGGAAGAATATAAATAACTGACAACTATACCACTGTTCGGCTTCATTCTGCTCATAAAAATAATCCCAAAATAAAAAACTTTCTAAGAGGCAGAAAATAAATAAATTAAATTTATTTGAAGGAGTTTAATTTTTGATTATAACGTTAGTACGGCACTATGGTTTTATTTTCGAGAAGTTTCCTAATTATCTTTTAGAATTAATATCATTTTCCGAAATAAATAATGACGTATTATTTTTTCATCGAATTTCATTTCTTGCCTTCCAACGAAATATCCCTTCTGTTCAACAAAATCATAATCTATGCTTCGAAGCGATCATATAAGTGCAATCGTCCGAATCATTCCGAATTATAGCTATCTTTTTTACTCACGTGCTTATCCCATCTTTCGTACTACTTTAACGCTAATTGTCAACTATTGTGCACTGACAGACTGCTGGATCAGATTTGAGAAGTCAGTTACTATGAACGTAACATATCTTGTATAAAATATCATTGGCTTGTATGTTTTTTTTGCCAGTTAGTAAATTTACCTACCTTAACAATTAGGTATAGCTTGTCGAAGCCCAAACGTGGTGAAAGTGGTTGGGCGAGTCAGCCCAACCACTTCTCTCATGCATACAAACAAATTATACCTATTGACTATAAAATTCCTGAAACAATGGAAATTTTTACTATTTTTACACTGAATATGATGTGAACGTTATTCCAGTTTAGACAAGCTATAGGTACTCGTACCAATAATATCTGTACTGCCTGACTCGTAGACTGTTTACTGCTGCCGTGGTTGATGAAATCATTAGGATTGGACAGTAGGGTCTATGTTTGTATACGTATATCATTGCTTTTTCTTTATTTGTAGAATGAATACACGAGCACAAAAAATGGAGGTGGTAATAGTCGGAACTGAAGATCTTCAAATTACCTCAACACAAAATAACACATTCAACTCAACTCCCAATATTATTCATCAAGAATTGAGCTCACCGATACTAAACAGTCTGAACAAAATAAAATATGAAACAAGATGATCAATAAATGACACTTTTCTTGAAGAGCTCGAGAAATTCTATGGACAGCTGTATGCATCACGGATGACTCAACCGAAGGGACATACCGATGAAAACCATAGATTACACCGAGGAGATACCCGATGTCGAGCAGTGCGAGATAGAGGCGGCTCTCAGGCAACTGAAGAACAACCGGTGCCCTTCGAATACATAGGGAAAAAGAATCTTCTCGGGCGGGACTCGAACCCGCAGTCTTTCCCTTACAGGGGGAATGCCCTGGTGATGACGAAATTACTACTGAGCTCTTGAAAGGAGGCGGAGTTCCTATACTGAAAGAGCTAGCGAGCATCTTTAGTTCCATCATCCAGCAGAGCCTTACACCTAGGGCATGGAGCGGGACTGCGGTGGTACTATTCTTCAAAAAAGGTGATAAAGCGATGCTGAAGTACTACAGGCCTATCTCACTCCTGAATCATGTCTATAAACTCAGGAGTCGTCACAAATTGCCTAGTGTGTAAGCTCGACGAGTTCCAGCCACCGGAACAAGCCAGGTTTCGAAAAGGCTCTAGCACCGTAAACCACATCCATACTGTTCGGTAGATCGTAGAAAAGACCCAAGAGTACAATCAGCCGCTGTGTATGGCGTTTGTGGACTGCGAAAAAGCGTTCGACTCCATCGAAACCTGGGTAGTTCTGGATGTCCTGCAGGGGTGTCGTGTCGTGGTGATACATCGGGGTGCTGAGAACAAGCATCTCAGCCTCAGACACCGCCACAATGTCCGTCCAGCTCCAAGACCAGAACCCATAAGCCTCCAGCGTGGAGGCATGGGGATGTTATATTCCCCTTGAAGGATAAAATTCGAAACGATGTCCTCCGACAAAGAAATACAACTGTACGGCATACGACACAGCTTGCAGAATAAGTAATCTGAAATGGCAGTGGGCTGGCCACATCTGCCAAAGGACCGACGGCCGTTGGACCAACGAGACCTAAAGTGGAGACCGCGAGAAGGTAATCGGAAGGTAGGGCGCCTTCTAGCCCGACATGGACTGACGACCTAAAAAAGTGGCTGGGATAGACTGGATTTGGAGGGCGGAATACCAGCCGAAATGGCGCACACTGGGAGAGGCCTATGTCCAGGAGTGGACAGCGATAGGCTAATTGATTGAATGGGTAATCTATAAGTATTGTTCCTTGTAAGGCTTAGATGACTATAATATTGTGAATCACAATGTTATGAGCAATAACACACTTTCCTTTTTTTTTCTTTTGGAATTTTAACGTTTTAGTTATTTTAATAGAGTGATGTCCTGTAAAATTGGGTCGTTATTATATCATGTTGTGTTATCCTTATTCTTTGTATGTTTAGCTAAGATTGATTTTATTGGTTTTTCGAGAAAAATATTCATTAAACATTACTTATCTTTCATTATGTGGCATTTTATTACATAAATATGCACAGATTCAACACTCATTTTTATAAGCAAAACGGACTTATGTGATATTATACTTTCGTAGATGCAAGCTGCTGAAATAAGTTAGTATTACATTAATAAAGCTCTAAAATACGCATCGAATGATATACGAGGGTCAAACTGAAAGTTCTTAGAACTGGCCACTTATAAACAATATAATAAAAAAATAATTCTAAAATTTGAAAATAGAACTCTTTGCCAATATTACTGAGTATATATTTCATTCATTTATCATTTGTTTTACGATTTGGCGGCAAATTGAAAATTGACTGTGTCACGTTAACATGAATTTAACACGAGAAAATTTTCGTGCAATGATTTTTTATGACTTTCGATGTCATTTAAGTCAACAAGAAAGTTATGATAGACTACGATTGGCCTTTCACGATGAAGCCCCATCTCGTGCGACTGTTTACAACTGGTTTAATGAGTTTAAACGTGGTCGCACTAATCTCACTGATGATTTACGTGAGGGACGGCCTTCTACGGCGACGACTGAAAATAACATCTGTGTTGTGCGGCGTATGATAGAGACTGACAAAAGAGTGACCTATCAGCAGATTCGGACAAGCTTAGGCATCGGTATGAGTCAAGTGCACAAAATCCTCCACGAACATTTAGCGGTCAGGAAGCTTTGCGCCCGGTGGATACCTCATAATTTGACTGAGGCTCAAAAACTCCATCGTGTGGATTGGTGCCGTAAAATGATTGAAAGATTTAACGGAGGTGACTCTAATGCTGTGTTCGACATACTAACAAGTGACGAAAGCTGGATTTACTGTTATGATCCTGAAACCAAAAGACAATCTGCTCAGTGGGTGTTTCCTTTCGAGGAGTTGCCAACTAAAGTGAAGAGAGATCGAAGTGCGGGAAAAAAATGGTGGCCTCGTTCTTTGGAAGGATAGGTCATTTTGCAACAATTGTGTTAGAGGATCAAAAAACAGTTTCTGCAGAATGGTACACTACCAATTGTTTGCCTCTTGTCTTGGAAAAAGTTCGAGAGAAACGACCTCGCAGTAGGATCCACCTTCACCACGACAACGCCTCGTCGCACACCGCCAAGCGAACGATCGACTATTTGGCGACATCAAACGTTGAATTACTGGGTCACCCGCCGTATAGCCCGGACCTCGCGCCTTGTGATTTTTATTTATTTCCAAAAATTAAAGAAAAACTTAAAGGAAAGCGGTTTATGAATGCTGAAGAAGCGGTGGCTGCGTATCGCGATGCCATTGAAGAGACCCCTAAGGACGAGTGGGCAAAGTGCTTTTCCCAGTGGTTCCATCGCATGCAGCGGTGTATTGACGTGAATGGACAATATTTTGAAAAGATATAATAAAACTAATAACTGGCTAATGTAATCAGTTTTTGATTTTCTAAGAACTTTCAGTTTGACCCTCGTATAACACATAGATGTAGCACTTATAGATTCTTAAAAAAATTAAAAATATCGCGGCGAAAACTTTGATGGGCTCTCCTATAAAATTTAACATTTCCGTAATGTGGCCCTTTGGCATTTAACCAGCGACAATTATTTGCCTACCATCTTTCCGTCAACATTATCAATTTACTCATTTAATGTGTTGCCAGATTAATCATAAGAAAAAAATATTCGCTCAGATTGATATCACCTATTACCTATTATGTACCTATCTATTGGATAATATATACATGCCTCATGGCAGGTGTGTACCTATAGTGTCACTCCCTAAAATTTATTCGGTACGCTCTCTTCATACAATGTTGCTAATAATGCACCTATTGAGTCTTTCTCTGCACCACCTTCGGTTGACTGGTAGAGAATGCCTATGGCATTAAGTCCGCCTGTACTTGTGCATAAAGTTTTATAAATAAATATAAAATAAATAAATAATGTGATACACCAACTCAAGTTCATGACTCAGTCTAGGTCAAAGAACTTAAGACTCGAAAGGACTCTGAAGACTCAAAAGACTCAAAGGACTCGGAACTCATGTGACTAACGAGTCTTAGTTTTGAAAAAAGACTTAAGTCACGAAATGAAGACTAAAAGACGAGTTTTTTACATTTAACAGATAAGAAACACTAATCCAGTCTGGATTAGTGTTACTTATCTGTTTATTTTTTTTGCAAACATTTTTACATGACATGTTAATGTCAGACTTGTAGTACGGCTCCCCTTTTATCATCTCGTTGTCTCATCATATTTATATCGTTTCCATGTCGTTTTGATCTTTTTATAAGAAACCTCTTACAGAGGGTTACCTTGAATGGTAAGCTACCAGTGTTATTCATTACTGATTGCACCGTCGTTTTTCAATCAAAAACATTAAGTTTCTAATTTAATAATGCTAGCATTGCATTACAATTGCTAGCATGATTTCTCATTATTTCTGTATAATCGTCAGGTGAAAGGAGAACCTCGCTTTTTCTTAACTTCTTTTCTATGTTGCCAAAAACCCGGTCTGCAGGCATGAAGGAATGTCCTGTAACTGGGAAAACAACTTCTACAAATTTTATTTGTGGTTTTGATAGCAGCCATTTTGAGAGCATCCTGAGCAATATTGTGTTTTTATTTTGCCCAAGGCATCCATCAGCAAGAATCGTATGTGCGAGATTGAGGTCAGATCGGTTTTATTTAGGCGATCATAAGTTTATGATCGCCTAAATAAAACCGATCTGACCGATACACGCTATTTCATTGGAACCTTTAGCGTGAATGTCTTCAGTCCACTCGTAGCTAAATACATTGTTGGTTGTGAGAGGATCCTTTGAAAAGTACCTTCGACTATTGTTGCATTGTACAAATACAACTGCCTGCAACGTTGGTCGGGTACTTTAGAGAGCGGTAGGTTTTTTTGGCAATCAAATGACAATGTTTTCATGCCTTCATTTTTTCATTGAGCATCGAGAAAGGGGCTTTAGCTCTGAGACGGTGAATTCTCTACTGTATTCTTAAATCGTTTCATTTTGATTCATCTTTCTCTCAGTAAACTTCAAACAAGTTGAACATACATGTGTACGTGGACTGCCGAAACCTAGGTTATAGTGAGTTTTTTTTTTTCTTAAGTAAGACCTTTTAATCGAGTTGAGACCAGTTTTATTAATGAACATTTTATATGGTTTATTTATGTTCAACATGCTGGGTAAATATCGTCTTGCGGAACTACTGTCGCGGCAATAGTGAGTTTCTGAGCATTTGAGTGAGTTAATAAAGGTTTTTATTTCATCTCGCTTGTGGTCATATAGATGAGCCTTATGATCCACCTCTTCTCTCCACAGGTCCAATGCTGTGGCGAAAGAAATTTGCAATTTTATCGTAGTGCACCCTGTACTTAGTTTAAACACTTCAAGTATATGTTTTGACAGACAGGCACAAGTTTCTTTCCCGCGTGAGCCAACGTCTGAGTGCCATCACTGCGACGCGAGCGAGGACACGGGGCTGCACACGCTCACCGAGTGCCCGGCATGGGCTGAACCGAGGCGGGAGCTAGTGGCGGCCCTGGGAGTGAGAGTTCTCACCCTCGCCACCCTGCTCACAGCAATGGTCCGCTGCGCGGACGCGTGGGCGGCCGGCGTCTCCTTCAGCGAGCAGGTAATGGTCGTGAAGGAGACGGCGGAGCGGGAGAGGCGGCGCGAGCGAGAAAGACTCGCGGATCGCGCCGCCGCACGGTGGGACAGAACCGTGCGTACCGTCTCAAAAATAGGTTTTCGTAATGTTCTATATTGAATATTTTGTTAATGCATATGTCTAACTGAATGTTCAATGCATATTATAAAGCAGTTGAAATACACTATTTCTCATTTTTTTTATTGGAATAAGGCTTGCAAGTTGACGCTCAAAATTATGTCAAATATGTAGGACACATTCCACTAGTTTACATGGTCACATTTGCATTACTTTCCCAGCAAATTTGTAAGTGTGATATATGGTTAGAATGGTGATGAAGTACTCTATTTAAAAATAATTTAAGTGAACCATTATGTCAAACCTAGGGAGGTATAGAATTTTTATTTCAGGACCTAATATTTTATTCTTATTAGAAACTTTGCATAGACTTTTGACAGTTAGCGGTGTCTGCCCATGTCGTAATTTTGATAGTATCATATTGTAACATTAGATTTTATCTACTGTAATTTGATTACTACTAGCGCCACCTATGGCAGTCTCAGTGGTACTCACATCAGTTAGTCGGTGCCTCGGTGTAGGAACTTTTGTACTAGCTAAGCACTAGATGGCGTTCGATTTCTTTTATGTTTTAATTATATGAAATTAGAAATACTCATAGCACCTAAATGGGAAAATTAATTGTTTAATTATAGGCTATCTCATTTAGGTTAAAATTAAATTTCCTCAGTTAAATTAAACAGGTTCAAATTCTGCGTGCTCAGAACCGTTGTATTCAAGGAAAGAATGTGAGTATGATCCAACCAAGTCAAAAGGTTGCTGTACTTTGTTTGATTCCTACTTAGCTGGGTGATATTAAAGTTGTTAGGATTTCGACCGTGATTTGGTGTTTTTGATCATCGTTCGCACTAATTTAACTTAAAAAAAAAAGTGTGTTCGAGAACCTTCCAATGATAGGGGTATAAAACTGCGGCCCCGGCTAAATATAAATCCTTTTTACTCTCTGAATTGTGACTGGAACGTTTGTATTGCTGTGTCTTGGAAAATACTTTATACTTAACTAAATTCTTTGTTGCCCAGTTTTTGGTAAGTGTTTTTACTTGTATTTATCGACAGCCTTCTGCAATCTAGACGATTCTTAGTGTTATTTCGTTCTTAGGGTTCCTAGTACGGGATTAGAGGACACCTTGGTCCTCAAACCCCTTCTCAGCGTGTTCTGTGGTCGAGTTCCCAACCGCTGTCGGCGCAAGCCTGTAACCTCGACGTGAAGCACCTTGGCTGGTCGAGAGTGCGGCAAGAGACGGGCGCAGACGCCGAGCAGGCCGACAACCGGGGTCACGTATTCCCTTTTTCTCTATTTAATTTATGTAACTTTCCTATATATCTATATCACTTCACCCTGCAAGAAATAACTGTGTCAACGGTGGGTTGACCGAGGTGTACTATAACTACTAGCCATAACACTCTGGCTACCTACTGCAAGCAGGTCACCGTGGTGCAGCTGGTGAAGACACACTCATTTTTGTATTTATATATGTAACTCTATTGTCTGTAATCCTCTTTTGTATAATTTTATCTCTCAGTAATATATGTATGTACAACAGAGGTAATAGTGGTTTTCTCTGAAGTCTCCCTGGTCTCCCACACGCACGCACACTTGTCTGCTCTGTCAAAAGGCGCCCTGGGATCCCATAGAGCTCGTGCATCTCTCTGCTGGGTCAGCCGGTGAGTAGTCCGTCTGACACGTTCAGCGGCTACAAATTGGCGACCAACGCTAAGGGCTAACTCTCTTCTCTGTGGGTGCGCTGTGTGTGGGTGTCTGGAGAGTTCGCTTTGGAGGAAACACTACCCTCCGTCTGACACTACCCAAGACGCTAATTGGTTGTGCGGCTGCAGTTACGCATGTAATACATACCCTCTTTGTGTTTTTTCAGCCAATCGTACCATCATCCCAGTGGCAAGAAAAAACCATTGAGACCCCAAAATTCCAAATTCCAATTTTAAAAACTGCACATCTTTCGGTAAGTTTGGAAACATATTTTTGGCAAACTAGTTTTTTTTCTTTTTTCTTTTTTTTTCTTTTTTTTTCCTCCTATTTAGTTGCTTCTGTGTTGTACAAACATATATATTTATTGTGGTCTGTTCACATAGTAATTGTACTGTGTCAAACTTTTAGTCTAGAAATTTCTGTGTCTAGCATTCATGGTTTTGGGTTTATACCTGTGTATTATTAAGTAGTTAGTAAAAATACATAGCTGCTTTGTACTGTATAGACTTGAGTAGATTTGTAGTTAACTTTTTAACATTTTGCTGAATACCTACATCACTTGTAATTTATATAAAGAAAATTTCTATAACTTCAACTATAATTTGAACATCTGGTATTCACTTCATTGGGTTGCTGAGCCAGTATTCTGAAGATATTTATCTGGGTGATTCTATAATATCTACCCAAAATCAAGTAACATAATATAAAATAGTAGTAAACTTTTTGTAACTACCTCCTAATTTATTAATCTAAAGAAAGTATACTTGGTGTCATATTTCTTGGACAAAGCTATTCTTAAATTTAGTTAATATAGTTTCTCTATTCTAAATTATTAGATTTTTGTAGCTACCGCACAAATTGTGACCTAGAGGAAGCATATTTATTGTATTATCTGTTAATATTAGTTGATTTTGTCTCTGTGGACACTTCATTTAACCTACATTTATAATTTATAAACCTGTTGTGAGTTGAATCTCCATTACTGTTAATTGTTTTGATAAAAACTGAATCTTGGACCACTATGGCCCAATTACAGAAGTGTATTAACTACCTTAAGAAAGATGAACTTTTTAATGAACTCTCTGCCATGGGGGTTACAGCGGATCCGGATGCGACGGTTGTTGGCCTGCGGAGTGAGCTGCGCACTGCATTGCGGCTTGTCCGGCGTGGCAGCATTAAGGCCATCGCCACGGTACCTGCTGTTGCCGCCTCTGAGTTGGCTGTCTGTGAGCCTAAAGTTCTCGAGCTGGAAGGGACACTCTCTTCAGGTGAAGTCGTTTCAAATAGTAATTGTCGGACTAAGGTTGCAGTGAGGGCGAACTACCTTCTCACTAGGTTAGCTAGGTGTGGTATAGACTGTCCAGATCTTTTAGATATCCGTGGCCGCTTGGTTAAAATTCTGTCTGTGGCTGAATCAGATACTGACTCTGACTCTGAGGGTTCGGATAGAGAGACTGAACCTATTCATCGTGACCGCGTAGGTTACACCTCGCCTGTGGTGGGAGGGGACCGTTCGAGGCGACGTGACGCGCCTAGTTCTGACAAAATTAGTGGTAATTTAGTAATAAGGGATAGACCCGTAAATTTAAACTCTTTTAATATAAAATTTGATGGCTCTGCGTGTGTACGTGTATTCATTGAGAGACTGGAAGAGCTTAGGTGTGCTCGGGAAGTCACCAAGGATAAAATCCTCTCAGCTTTCTCTGACCTATTGGACGGTCCGGCTTTATCTTGGTTCCGCACCAACAAGAATAACTTTACCTCGTATGAGGGCATGTTGGATGAGCTGAGGGAGACTTTCGACCTTCCCGACTACGATTACTGTCTCAGAAATGAAATTAGGCAGCGTACACAGGCCCGATCTGAAACATTAGGCATCTACATCTCTACGATGCAGGCCATGTTCTCGAGATTAACGTGCAAAATGCCCAGTGAGGAACAACTGGACATTCTGATGCATAATATTAGGCCCGATTATATGAAGGAATTGGCTCTTCACGAGGTAAACTCGATAATCGACCTGAAGCGATTGGGGAAGCGCCTAGAACTTGCGCGTGCTAGGGCAGAGGCATTCCAGGAACCAGCGTTAGATAAGTTTGGGATCACCTCGGACTTACACCATTTTAAGAATAAAACTGTTCATAAAACTTCCCAGCAGGTCTCTGCCGTGGCCGGTCCTACGACCTCAAACGAACGAGGATGCTTCCGCTGTGGTGAAGTCGGCCACACTGCATATGGCTGTACACAGTCAAGGGAATTGGTGTGCTTCCGGTGTGGACAGAAGGGAGTCAAATCGCCTGAGTGTCCGAAGTGTAATGCCAAGCCAAAAAACGAGTAAGTCAGGGCCTTATTAAAAGATCACCATTCGGTTCGGAGCGAGCTTCTCTGTCTGATGCATTCTCTGATAGGGTCCTGTTTACCAAACGGGATAATGATATAAGACCGTATTTAGTTGTTAAGATCCTGAACTTAAATGTTCTAGGTTTACTTGATTCGGGTGCAGCTTGCTCAGTACTGGGTAAGGGAGCGCACCACACTTTCTTGGAATTAGGGTTTGAGCTTGGAAGCATCAGCCCTAACTTTAGTTTAACTACAGCAGACGGCTCTCATTTGCCATGTCTGGGCTGTATCTCTCTGCCTATTGAATATAATTCTGCTGTCAGAGTTATTAAGTTCTATGTTGTTCCAGAAATCACTACTGCTATGATATTTGGAGTAGACTTCTGGCAACAATTTCAATTAGGGGATAGATTGATCTCTCAGAATATCAATCTTTCCAACTTTAGTGACTGTAATCCGGTAGAATCTCTGTCTCTTAACAGTGGTCTAGAGGATTACAACAATTTAACCGCTGATCAGAAGCGGGTAATTAACAGCATTATTGAGAAATTTGATACCATCAACACGGACAAGGTGGGTCTAGGTCGAACATCTCTGGCGCATCATACTATAGATACGGGCGATAGTAAGCCAATCAAGCAACGGTATTACCCGCTCTCTCCCCTGAAGCAGAAAGCCCTGGAAGAGGAACTAGATCGGATGCTGGAGATGGGAGTAGTGACCCCGTCTCAGTCCGCATGGAACTCACCAGTGGTGATGGTGGAGAAAGCGAACGGAGACCTGAGATTGTGCCTTGATTCTCGGAAGCTCAATTCTGTTTCTAAAAGCGATGCGTATCCGTTACCTTACATCAACCAAATTTTAGACCATCTCAATAATGCAAAATATTTGTCTTCTATTGATTTAAGTGCGGCGTATTGGCAGATTCCGTTTGATTCGCCCCAATCCGCCGAGAAGACCGCCTTCACTGTCCCCAGGCGAGGCCTTTTTCACTACAACGTGATGTGCTTCGGACTTGTAGGTGCTTCCGCCTCGATGCAACGCCTCATGGACCGTCTATTTGGCCCAGAGTTCGATAACCGAGTGTTCTCCTTTCAAGACGACATAATCGTTGTGGCCAGCACCTTTGAGGAGCATGTGGACCTCTTAAATAGAGTCTATCAGCGCCTTAAGGATGCGGGTCTCACGATCAACATGCGAAAATCGCAATTCTGTCGTAGCGAATTGAAGTACCTCGGGTATTTTGTCGACAAGCATGGCCTGCGGACAGACCCAGGTAAAGTTGATGTCATTCTCAACTATCCTACACCTTCCAACGCTAAGGAGGTGAAAAGATTCCTGGGTATGGCTGGGTGGTATCGGCGTTTCGTGAATAATTTTTCTAAGATTAGTAAACCCTTATGTAAATTAACTTCTAAGAACATAAATTTTGAGTGGTCGCGTGAAGCTGAAGAGTCTTTCAATCTGCTGAAAGCCGCTTTGGTCACCGCTCCTATTTTGAAAATGCCTGATTACTCACTACCTTTTAGGATTCTCAGCGACGCGTCATCCTTCTCTGTGGCTGCTGTACTGACGCAGACACATGAGGGAGTGGAGCACCCTGTCGCATATTGTAGTCGTTCACTCAACAAGAACGAAGTCAACTACAGTACCACTGAGCGAGAACTCCTGGCTGTGATCTTTGCTTTGGAACAGTTCAGGCAGTACGTGGAAGGACAGAAATGCACTGTGGTTACTGACCACGCCTCACTCCTGTGGTTCCACAAACTGAAGAATCCGACAGGCCGCCTTGCGCGCTGGAGCATGAGGTTGAGTCAGTTTGACTTCGATATAGAACATCGAAAGGGTAAGGACCATGTGGTACCTGATGCTCTTTCACGAATTCAAATTGACACAATCGACACCAGCGTTACTAAGGACTCTTGGTATCTCCACACTCTGAACAGTGTGAAAAAGAACCCTAGGCATTTTCCCAACTTTGATATACGTGATAACCGTCTTTTCAGATTATCAAAAAATAAATACTCTCTGACCTCTGATTTTGATTGGAAGCTGGTGGTACCGTTGGAGGACAGGTTGCCCCTGCTCACCAAGTACCATGACGACATACTCAGTGCCCATGGTGGCGTATGGAAAACCCATAAACGCCTCGCTCTCAACTATTATTGGCCTAAGATGTACGAGAGCGTTAAGGAATATGTAGGCAAATGCGAGACATGTAAGCAGTACAAACCTGTGAACACATCTCGCCCTGGCCTCATGGGTAATCCAAAGCGGGTGTCTAGACCGTTTGAGGCCATCTCTGTTGACTTACTGGGTCCATTTCCTACTTCCAGCAAGGGAAATGTTCACTTGATTGTGGTCTCGGACTACTTTAGCAAATTTGTCATGTTGAGTCCTATACGGATGGCTACAGGCGTTGCAGTCGCGAGATTCATAGAAAAGAATGTTTTCCTAGTCCACGGGGTATGCAAAACCATTTATATGGATAATGGCCCACAATTTGTGAGTAAACAATTTAAGGACTTACTACTTAAGTACAATGTGCCTAACATTTATTATAACCCCAGATACCACGCGCAGACCAACCAGGCAGAACGAGCTATTCGCAACGTGGTTCAGGGAATTTCTTGCTACGTGAAGTCGCACCACAAGAAATGGGACGAGAACTCCAGTGTGCTCTAAACACTGCTGTGAGCGAAGCCACTCACTTCAGTCCGTATTTTCTTGTTCACGGTAGGGAATTCATTGGGGATGGAGTTCTTTATAGGCAGGAAGAGATTCCTTGCCATCCTAACACTGTCTCCATTGATAGTCCAGTGTCCTTTGGTGAGAGGTTGAAGGAATTACATCGTATCTACGACCAGGTGAGAAAACACTTAGATGTTGCTCACCGGCGTAACGAAAAATACTACAACCTCAGAAAAAGGCATGTGGAACTGAAAGTGGGACAGATTGTGTACAAAAGAACCTTCTATTTGTCTAACAAGGCCAAGAACTTTACTGCGAAGCTGGCGCCTAAATTTATGAAATGCATTGTAACCGCCAAACGCTCGCCTTTAGTATATGAACTGTCGGATTTGGATGGTAAGGATCTGGGAGTTTATCACATTAAGGATATTTTGAAGTACAGTGAGGAGGAACAGCCTTCTGATCCTTCTCCTTCTTCTGTCGGTGCCGTCTCTCTGTCACTCGGCTGATCGTGGGAGTGCCACTGTGCTTCGATCGGTATCTTTCCACCCTAAGCCTACTCACTAACCTATATGAAGGGCATACAGTGATCCGGGCAGTTAATAGGGTGACACTTCTAGAGTGCTTGGCTTAGTAATGTGATTTTGTTTGGTTTCTGTAGTTAGCTGTTAGGTTCGTGGTTGTTTGTTTGGAGTTCGTGGTCTTCACAACTAGTGTGGTCATCGCGAGTTTTGGAATTTATTTTGATATCTCTCAGTTGAGATCCTGTCGCTGATATTCCCTGCGCATACTACGCAGGGAATACTGTGAGGGAAGGGGTGGTGTAACATTAGATTTTATCTACTGTAATTTGATTACTACTAGCGCCACCTATGGCAGTCTCAGTGGTACTCACATCAGTTAGTCGGTGCCTCGGTGTAGGAACTTTTGTACTAGCTAAGCACTAGATGGCGTTCGATTTCTTTTATGTTTTAATTATATGAAATTAGAAATACTCATAGCACCTAAATGGGAAAATTAATTGTTTAATTATAGGCTATCTCATTTAGGTTAAAATTAAATTTCCTCAGTTAAATTAAACAGGTTCAAATTCTGCGTGCTCAGAACCGTTGTATTCAAGGAAAGAATGTGAGTATGATCCAACCAAGTCAAAAGGTTGCTGTACTTTGTTTGATTCCTACTTAGCTGGGTGATATTAAAGTTGTTAGGATTTCGACCGTGATTTGGTGTTTTTGATCATCGTTCGCACTAATTTAACTTAAAAAAAAAAGTGTGTTCGAGAACCTTCCAATGATAGGGGTATAAAACTGCGGCCCCGGCTAAATATAAATCCTTTTTACTCTCTGAATTGTGACTGGAACGTTTGTATTGCTGTGTCTTGGAAAATACTTTATACTTAACTAAATTCTTTGTTGCCCAGTTTTTGGTAAGTGTTTTTACTTGTATTTATCGACAGCCTTCTGCAATCTAGACGATTCTTAGTGTTATTTCGTTCTTAGGGTTCCTAGTACGGGATTAGAGGACACCTTGGTCCTCAAACCCCTTCTCAGCGTGTTCTGTGGTCGAGTTCCCAACCGCTGTCGGCGCAAGCCTGTAACCTCGACGTGAAGCACCTTGGCTGGTCGAGAGTGCGGCAAGAGACGGGCGCAGACGCCGAGCAGGCCGACAACCGGGGTCACGTATTCCCTTTTTCTCTATTAAATTTATGTAACTTTCCTATATATCTATATCACTTCACCCTGCAAGAAATAACTGTGTCAACGGTGGGTTGACCGAGGTGTACTATAACTACTAGCCATAACACTCTGGCTACCTACTGCAAGCAGGTCACCGTGGTGCAGCTGGTGAAGACACACTCATTTTTGTATTTATATATGTAACTCTATTGTCTGTAATCCTCTTTTGTATAATTTTATCTCTCAGTAATATATGTATGTACAACAGAGGTAATAGTGGTTTTCTCTGAAGTCTCCCTGGTCTCCCACACGCACGCACACTTGTCTGCTCTGTCAAAAGGCGCCCTGGGATCCCATAGAGCTCGTGCATCTCTCTGCTGGGTCAGCCGGTGAGTAGTCCGTCTGACACGTTCAGCGGCTACAATATAGAGCAGCTAATATAAAAGTCAGGGCAAAAAAAATTAACTGCCCGAATCTGCCCGCCTTGAATTGGCGGGCGTGTGATCAGGGCTGTTAGCGGCGAGGGGGCAGAACCACCGCGACCCAGGGCACTGATGGTGAGGTTTGTGCGCCGCGAGCAACGTAACGCCCTGCTGAACGGCGCACGAGTGCGTCGCGGAGCCACAACTGCAGACCTGGGAGTGCCGGGTCCAACCGCTCGCTTTTTCATCAACGAGCGCTTGACTAGGACCAACCAGCTCTTGTTTCGGAGGGCGCGAACAGCAGCAGAGCGCCATGGCTGGCGTTTCGTATGGACGAAGCAGGGCCGTGTCCTCGCTCGCCGTGGGCCGAAGGATCCCACGCACCGGATTGCTGCGGAGGGAGACATACTGCAGTATATTGGGAAATATGAAGAATAGGTCTAGCGCTCTAGGTTATATTTTGTGCTGTGTGCTTTGTGTATTTCTTAAGGCTAGGTGTGTTAATTTAGGGAAATGGTGTGCAGTCGGACTGGATTGCTTGAGCAACGGGGTAGTAATGGTGCTCCTTAGTAGATTGTATACTAGTGGGCACATGTCTACATGGGGACTATTTTACATTTTGGCAACAAAAGAACATACATTACTCTGTACACAACTATTTTACATATTTACATCTATTTACATCATTCAACTCTTTACATGTGGGCATCTATTTACATTTGTACATCTATATACAAATTATGTATTATTTACTATTACTGTACTGTTTACTGTAGCTATATATCTACACAAATGCATATACAAATGATTATCAACAAACAGTTAAAGTTTGGTTTATTTAATCCAGGCTCTCTGGGTACCGGTCAGGATGAATTTAGAGTGGCAATGAGTTTACATGGAGTAGATGTCATGGCCATAAATGAAACATGGCTGAAACCTGGTGAGGATGGTAGGGCACCACATATCCCGGGCTACAAGTTAAAGCATATTCCCAGGAATTCAACGGACAGGCAGCGGGGTGGGGGAGTTGGTTTTTATATAAGAATAGGGGTTAAGGCGCATGTCAGACCACACCCTGTAAGACCAGAAGTGGAAGAAATGTGGTTAATGTTAAATAATAATGGAAAAAAAATCCTCATAGGAACAGCATATCGGCCGCAATGGATGGATGTTTTGGTCTTTCTAGAAAGTATCAATGAAAGTATATGTGCTCTTGGGCCATATGACAATGTAATGCTACTGGGGGATTTTAATATAAATTTGCTTGACTTACAGGAATCAAAATCAAAGGTACTGCTGGAATTCCTTGAACTTCAAAACCTACAACAAGTAGTTACGCAACCAACTCATTTTAAAGAGGGTGCCACACTGATTGATGTGGTCTGCACTGACATTGCTGTACGTAGTGTTTTGGTGGATAGGAATGAGGAACTTGGTCATCATGCATTCATTACATGCGACACCGTTATTAAAAAGAAGAAGGTGAAGCCTAGAGTAATCACATTTCGACCAATGAGGGACATCTTGGAGGATTTTTTTACTGTGGACCTGGAGCTCATGCCATGGGCTGTGATATCAGACCTCCCTTCTGTGAATGATATGGTGTACACTTTTGCTACTTTTACAATAACATTATTCGACCTACATGCTCCTGTAAAAAGTAAGCGTTTTAAGGATCCACCAACACCTTGGATAACCGATAACATAAGAACCATGTTCAGACTCCGGGATGAGGCAAGGGCTAGGTATCGGAAAAACCAATTAAGTAGTTGTAGGACTTACTATTTGGATCTGAAAAAACAGGCAAAGCAGGCACTAGACAGGGAAAAAGTTGCATATTTTGAAATGAATATAAATAATAACATTAACAACCCAAAACTACTATGGAAAAACTTAAAATCAGATGTTATACCAAATTGTAAAACTGACTTTCTTCCCAATAACTTGCAGGATCCTGATCTGATTAACCAGGCATTTCTGGATGTCCCGGGTGGGTGTCAAGTTGACATTTCACAATTAACCTTTTTTGAATTTCATAGGCACTCCCAATCCAGATTTCAGTTGAGGACAGTAAATCAGGAGAAAATAGCAAATATTATAAAAAGCCTTCACTCTAATGCAGAGGGGATAGATGGGATCAGTCTACAGATGATTGCTTTAACTATGCCATCATCTCTTCAAGCACTGACCGACTTAATAAACAAGTCTATAACATCATGTACCTTCCCGGAGATGTGGAAATGTGCCAGTGTCCGCCCTATTCCAAAAATCAATAATCCCGCATCACCCAAAGACCTCAGGCCAGTGAGCATACTGCCCTGCTTATCTAAAATACTGGAAAGAGTAGTGTACCTTCAACTGGTGGATTATTTGGAGGGAAATAGTATACTACCAGACCTACAATCTGGTTTTAGAAAGGGGCGAGGGACTGCAACAGCTCTGTCAGATGTTGTAGGTAATATCCTAGAGGCAAGGGATAGGGGGGAGGGTACCATACTAACACTGTTGGACTACTCTCGTGCTTTCGATGCTATAAATCCTACACTGTTACTATCTAAACTCGCATACTATGGTTTTGAGTGGGAGACGATTCAATGGTTCCATAGTTACCTATCAAATAGGATGCAATATGTCGAGATACGACAGGAGGGTGGCACTACACTTAAATCTACACAGAGGCATGTCTCTAGAGGCGTGCCACAAGGGTCCATACTGGGTCCTCTTTTATTTATATTGTATAGTGCTGATGTTATACATTGTTTTAAAAACTGTAGATATCATTTATATGCAGATGACATTCAAGTGTATATATCATTCAGACCCAATGACACTATAACAGCAATACAGCTTTTGGAAGCAGATCTTGGACGCGTGACACTGTGGTCTGAACAGAATACTTTAGTCTTGAATCATAAAAAGTCCAAATTTATGATACTTGGAAGTAAAAAACAGATAGGCGCGATATTGTCAGCAAATCCGGAGGTTTCCATTCAGGGCAACAAGATTGAACGGGTAGAGGTGGCCTGTAACCTTGGACTGACAATGGACCCAGAGCTACACTTTGAGAAACACATATCAAATGCCATGCGCAACTGTTTTTATCGACTCAAAGTGCTCTATAACATTAGGAACTACCTCAGCATCGGGTTGAGGAAAAGTCTGGTAGATAGTTTAGTTCTCTCTAGGTCTAAACTACTGTGACACGGTTTACGGGCCATGCCTGCTGGCTAGGACAAGACGTTTAATACAGCGAATACAAAATGCCTGTACACGATTTTGTGTAAACATTCCACGTAGAGGCCATGTTACACCTCACATGAACAGTAATAACATACTGAAAATGGAATCTAGGAGAAGGATCCACTTGGCTAGTCTACTGTTTGGGGTAAGTAACTATCAAAAGCCAAAATACCTGTATGAGAAGCTAAGCTGGCGAAGGGGTTATGCAGGATGTATTCGTTATACAACAGCGCCACTGTCAGTGCCCAAACACAGAACCACTGCCTTCAGGGGTAGCTTTGTTTATGCAGCAACCTGCTGCTGGAACAATATCCCGCCTCCACTCAGGATGCTGAAATCGAAACCACTCTTCATAAAGAAACTAAAAATACACTACATGGAGCAACAGAAGCATATTTAAAACTCATAAACACACTACACTCTGGTTGCTGGCTCACACTGTATAGCTTTTGTTTCTCCCTTTTCTCTGTTTACGTATCATAGTGTTATTATAATCATAGAATTTGTAATATGGGATGTGCATCCGCCCTTTGGGCCCCATGTCACAGACTGAATGGATTTGTTTATGTTTACTGTGTAGAATATCTGAAACATGTGTAATTTAATTATTTTTTTTGTTTGTACTCACTTGGAAGTGGCATCGAGGCTTTTGGCGAGGGGTGCAAGGCTCCTTGGCGCATGTTCACACTGTGGGTAGTGAATAGAGTGCACATTTCCGTGGGATCCTGACTCCCTCAAGACATCAGGGGCCCTCACTTGTAGTGTACCTAAAAGAGAGGATAAATGATTGACTAACCTCCGGATTGGTTATATAATAATAATAATAAAGCCTTTATTCTCCGACTATTTTAACAATAAATGAATATATATAAACTTAATTGAAAACCGGCTTGGTTACCTACAGTATAATAAATTAATTTTCTTCCTCACCTTGGGGTATGTACATGTTGCTGGTGTAATATGGGCTGCTCTCTTTCTTTCTTTATTATTTTTGGGGAGCCGGATCACCAACGGAGGGGTGCGCTGCTCGTGGTCACCAGTTGTTCCAGTTTTACTTTGCCTTAGCATATTTTTGTGGTTATGACTGGGACTGCTCCTGTCTGGGGGCGGGAGATGTGGTGGCAGTGTGGATTGTTGAGTGATGCTTATTTGTTGTGTAGCGGGGACGAAGTCATTGGCCCCTAGCAGGTTTTTGAGTTCTTGCCAGATGGATGCATGCGTGGGGGTTCGCGTTCGACATGTGTCGTGTCGGCCGAAGCGTCACAAATGGCGTCCTGCTCGGGCGCAATAAATGAATGTTAAGGATGCGTACATACCTACCTGATATACCTACATGTAACTTTGGAGGTGGATGCCTTATCTGGCAAAATGTAATGCAATGCTTGTACCTACTATAACTTGTAAAATAACTGCAATCGATCTATTTGTATGTTTTGTTCGTATATATTGAAAATCTTTTATATTTCTGTTGTCGTGAGTAGATAAAAAAAAAATTAATCTTATTGTGTACCTGTTGTCCCAAACATCCGCAGGATGGCGCATGGATTGCAGAATTATTATTGCGTCACTACACAAGAATGGCCGTGAACGAAAATCAGTGCTTGGTGTAGACTGTTCTTAACCGAACTTTACTTACACCACAGCAAAAAACTGAGAAGCGGCCAATTTTGGTAGCTGCAGCGCATATTTTCCTTGATATCGTAATTGTTGCAACACTAGACTAATAATTAACTACGTTCATTAGTTAGGCCACCGCACTGAACAAAAACATATTATAAATACTCTTATTTTTCTAGGTCTTGTATGATTGTGTAATGTGTTGTGGTTGTAGACGTCATCGCGTCAGTTTACATTTGCATCAACATAAAGCCAGTTCCATGGATTATGTCACTGTCATAGACATAAATAGTCACTGTTATGTCATAACGATGTCATATTTTCTTTTTAAATTATAAAATCATAGTTATAATCTATGGGCGGAAGGAGATAATGGTGGGAAGTGTTGCCACTGTAAAAAATATGATTATTTACTGTAGGAATAGAAATTATTATATATTTTAATTATAGCTATTTTGTAACATTTCTGTGTATGTGCTGCAGCTGCGAGAAATAAATGTATTTTCTTTCTTTTCTTTTCTTTCTTTGAAACGAAAAATGGCTAATGGGGAAAAAATACAAAATATTCCAAAAATGATTTTAGTTGCGATTAATGAGATTTTTGGATATTTAGATTAGTTTTGACCTTTTCTCTTAAACAATTATTATCTATTTACTCAATCTTTAGGTAAAGTGGGAGTTTTGGGTAATGTATTAATTTTTTTTATCGTTTGGTCAGTTGTGGTTAGTGTTTTGTTATCATTGTGTGAATTACATGTTTCTCTATCGCGGTGAAGGAAAAGGAAGCATGTGGTATCTAGTTATAGTTGTTAGTGTAAATTATATCAGTACCTACCTACTACTAACCACCTTCATAGATAGTGGTTAGGAACTTGATAATGACACTAGATAGTAATATTTTTTCACACGAAATTTCAGTATAAAAGTTATTGATTTACGTTGTCATTTACCAGTACTATAGTGTGCTTTAACATAACATAGTCTTCACCAACCTCGGTAAAAAAGTAGCAGTTAAAAGTAAAAACAAAATGAGTGAATTTGTTGTGCCTCGACGAGTATTATGCGATTTTTTTATTGACCATGGAACAAAATCAGAAGATATTCAAAAATAATTAGAACAATACCACCATTTGTCGTCTGAAAAAAGTGAATTAATTGTGAAACGTATCCAAAAAACGCTTATAACAGCGTTTAACGATCGGTGGACCAAATCTAACCGAACTAAAGAACGTTTCTTTAGTAAAAATATATCGTGGTTAGACGGTGAATTTAAGGTACAATTCGAAGAAGCACCGATGGATATTACACCTACAACATCTGGAGAACGTGGACGTCCACCAAAGTCTTATGAAGATTTATCAGAGAAATCGAAAAAAAGAAAGCATATGGAATTGGTACAAGAATATGGACTCGAGTATATACATAATGCATACGTTCAAGGATTGCGGTCTGAAGGAGAATTAGAAGAAGCTACTGTTGTTTTAATGATGCGGAATTGTGAAAGAAATGAAAAAAGGATCATGAAGGAAAAATTATTGCATGAAAGTCGCAATGGAACAGATTTCACGGTGGATGAAGCTTTAAGTATGTTTGCAGATTTAGATCTTTCGAAATCACAATACGGATTACTTCGAGCAAGTCTGATTAAAAAAAACTTCGACATATTGCCATCATATAATATACTGAGGAACGCCAAAAAACTGTGTTATTCTCCACTATCTAGCATTCAAATAACCGATATAAGTGCTAAAGTAAATCTACAAGATTTGCTGGATCACACTTGTGCTCGCATCTTAAAGATTGAAAATGTTTACAACCCAAGAAGAAAATCTCTTAAATTATTTACCAAGTGGGGATGTGATGGTTCATCGGGGCAAAGCGAATATAAACAAGTTTTAACAGATGAGAGTGACATAGTCACAGATACAAACTTATTTATAGCGTCTTTGGTACCAATAAAGCTGACTGACACAAACACATGAGATAATTTGGCAAAATCCGGCTTGTTCTTCTGTTCGTTATTGTCGACCAATCTTGATAGAACTTGAAAAAGAAACGCCCGAGAAAACCCGATCAGTGGTTGCTGATATTCGGGGTCAAATTAATAATTTGCAAACATCAAAGATACATAAGGAAACGCAGGTAATTGAAATAAGTCACGATCTATTTCTAACTATGGTAGATGGAAAAGTTACACAGGTTCTTACCGATACAAGTTCTGGAGCTGTATGTACAGTGTGTGGGGCTAAGCCAAGTGAAATGAATAATTTGGAGAAGATTTCATCAAAACCGGATAATATAAATGCTTACGAATACGGTTTGTCTACGTTACACGCGTGGATCAGGTGCATGGAGCTAATTTTACATATTTCGTATAACCTTTCATTTCAAAAATGGGCTGCGAGAACTTCGGAAGATAAAAAAAGTAAAGAAGACAAGAAAAAACTTGTACAAAGTTTGTTTCGAAGCCGGATGGGATTGCACGTTGATAAGCCCCGACAAGGAAGTGGCAACAGTAATGGCGTTTTTTTGAGAACTACTATTGCGCTTCAGAAATTACAGGAGTTGACGAGGATCTTATTAAAAGGTTCTATGTTATTCTGCAAACCTTGGCATCCGGTATTGCTGTAAATCCAGAAAAATTTGGTGAATATACTCGTGCAACCGCACAACTGTACGTTTCAGTACATAAAATCTTAATACATGGGGAAAGTATAATAAGACATTTTGCTGTTCTGCCCATTGGTCATTTATCTGAGGATGCCCAAGAATAGCGTAATAAAGATTACAAAAAATTCAGATTGCATCATGCTAGAAAATGCTCTAGGTCCGCAACAAACGAAGACGTATTTCATAGTCTTCTATTTACGTCAGATCCTTATATATCAAGTATCAGAAAACCATCAGTCACTATATCCAAGAAATTGTTAGACGAAGCTAAGAACCTCTTAGCTATTTAAATCGAAATAATTTCGTACATTATTTGCAAAACATATTTTTGGAGTGGATTATTATATATTTGTCATTTATTTAAATGTAAGATTTATATACGTAATGTAAAATAACATAAAATAGGTTTAATATCATAAAAGTGAAAAATAATAATTCAATAAGTTAACCAAACCATGGTTTAATATTAAAGTTATACATTTTTATTTTGTTTTATTTTTTTATATTATTTATTAAACATTTGACAATAATACATTCATTATTAGATTGTATGTACTCTGGAGACACTATATGCCAGATTTCAGCAATTTACTTCCATCAACAAAAAAGTTATAGATTTTTGAGACGGTACGCACGGTTCTGTCCCACTGTGCGCCGGCGCGCGCAGGCAACTCGGGCGTCGGAGGGCACTGACTGACCTCCGTCCCCCATGAGCGCGGGCCTGGGGGTGACGGGTGGAGCCGCCTGTCACCCCAGCAGAAGCAGGCCACGGCGGCGGCGCGCTGAACAGCGCGCCTCCCCATTCCGGGGGCGAGTTGGGGACACCGTTGTCCCCCCTCCTGAGGAGGGCCAGACCGTAAGGGATGGCCCTGGGTCAGCCGGGGTGCGAGGGATATGTCTTTGACAACCTCACCTCCGGCCTAGCACCAAGACCCACAGTCGGCGTGCGGTTTTAGTCGGTTCGAGTCCGACATAACCTTCCCTTCCGGCTCCGGCAGGGGGGTATCCGAGGGGATTTCCGCACGAAAAAAAAAAAAAAAAAAAGTTTCTTTCCCGCGTGTATATGATATATAATAGTAAACTCGCGACCTTTCCTTGTTGTATTGTTTAATTTGCGCCGTCGAACTGGTATACCATCACAGCATTTTAAAATAATGGAATCTTGGGTTAATTTGTCCTTTTTTTTATAAAACGCTTCATGAATTTTTTGAAGAACAGTCAGTGTTAGTTTCTTGCACTGTAGATTTTTCCCGTGGTTACAGGTTGGTCGATGTGGCAACTCCTTTGCCGAATATCTATAAATAAAGATATGCCATTGACTGATTTGTATAGGTAAAGAAACACAGTTTTTTATATGGTTTCTGAGAATGGCACGTGATTTAAAAACAAATGCAGGGAATTGAAACACCAGTTAAACTGCAGTAGTTTGCAACAATAAAGTTTTTACTAAATCCAAATCAATAACATAAGTGTTATTTGACAAAGGTTGTTTTATCTTCCCATGTTATTTTTAATACGGACGACTTAAATAAAAATACATAGTAAAACCAAAAACAAGGAAAAGATATCGAATTCGGTTTATTGATATACCGATCACTAAACTTACCTCTCTTTTTTCATAATATTCGTCTTCCAATTCTCCAGATTTTTTCCTTTTTTCCGCGCATTATCAGATGAAACTTCAGTTACATTCACTTCCATTATAAACGACTAAAGTAATTTTCACTTTATATCACTGTAAATAGCTCGTAATTATATTTAAATTCAAATAAATATGCAGCAGTTTTTGCCCGCGGCTCCGCCCGCGTGGATGTCGGTTATCGTGACAAAACATAGCCTATGTCCTTTCTCAAGGTCTAATCTACCCCTATACCAAATTTCATCTAAATCGGTTCAGTGGTTTAGGCGTGAAAACGTAACATACAGACAGACAGACAGTCTGAGTTACTTTCGCATTTATAATATTAGTATGGATTTTGCTCTTGAAACTGTGCCTAAATTCTTTTTTTCGGAAAAGACTATAAAATCACCTTTTATACATATATATATTTAAAAATTTATTTATATAGTTATTAATTTAGTTATTATTAAGGCAGAATGCAGCAGTTTTTTTTTTAGACAAACTAAACCGAATTGTTAGAGAGTCTAGTCATATGTGTATGCCCGATTTTACCAAAAACGAAGTAGACAGTATAATAGACGAATGTATAGACATAGTATGTAAAAAACTCGAACCAAGAATGTATATACATGGTATTGACACTACCATGTATATACATTCTAGAAGTGCTACTATTTGTTCGCAAAAATTTGCATCTGTTTAAAACATTAAATAGTAAAAGAAAAAATTTTACCTTATGTATACCATCAAACAAGACCACTTTAGTGAATGGAAGTTTTTTATGTATGGCTCCACGAATTTATAATAAATTACCTAAACGAATACTGGAAATTGTAGAAATAAGTGATTATAAAAGAGAAGTTAAGAATATTTTAATAAGTAAATGTTATTACACTGTAAATGATTATTTGAATGACAAAACACTAGATGTGAAGTAAGTGATTAGTGGGTATATATCATAACCAGTGATCGGAGTAGGTAGATTGATTTTTGCTACTTGTATCAAATCGTCTATATAAATATGGACATTCTTTCTGAATTCCGGAAGTGGTTATTTCGGAAATCAAAAATTCGTAGTACTTAGTTAAATAGATTTTAGTATTGGAATTGGTTTATTTTTACTGAATTAGAAATTATAAGGTTACAAAAATGTTATTCGTCGATATTAGATAAATATATCGACGAAGAATTATGTCTTCATCTTTTACATAAGTGCTAACTATGAATCACGCAATTTGTGTTGGAATGTTTAGAAAATTTATGGGAAGACTTTTTTGAATCGAGAGTAAAATTGCGTTCTTGTCCTATACACCGATATAGCGTAGCCTATATGCTAGCTGCAGGACGAAATTAAAAAAAATACTTACTTCTAATAAAGCACGTAACATGTTTGGCGCACGCGCTCCACCGAGTATCCGAGCAAATTAGATCTGAATATCAGGATGTCAACATTTTAATATCAAACGTAAAAAAAGTATTTTTAAAAGCCCCAAACCGAATCAAAAGAAAAGTATCCTGATTTGCTGCTGCTCCCCCAACCAGTTCTTACTGGATGGGCACTTGGTTAGAAGCTGCATTCTTCTATGCTCAACATTTTGAAAACAATAAGGATGTACTAAATTGTTAAAGCAGCTCTGATGCCATATCTATCCGAGAAGCTAAATTAATTATAGAGAAAGAAAATTTAAAAGACAATTTATACTATACCAAAGATAAATATTTAATAATTCAAATCTCCTTAAAAGACTTACAAAAACATAATTTAAGTTTGATGGATTCACTTTTAGCTTTTGAACAAGTGAGAGCTGCTATTAATGAATGTAACTCAGAAAATATTAAAATAAATATTATGGAACAAAACCCGGACTTAGAAACACTAAGGGCACATAGTGAGATTATTGAAAAAAATGAAGCATTTGCTTTGATTCCTTTCTATAAATTTGCTACTTTGACATCCTCAGATGTGGAACGATATTTTTTCACGTATAAATGGATTTTAGATGTGAAAATAAATAGACTAAGAATAGAAAATATAGAAAAAGTAATGGTTATTTTTTTTTAAATTGTATAGAACACGATTACCAGGATGCTGCTACATTGAAAATATTCAATACCGAAGATTAATTCATCGGTATTGAATACAGAATTGGTATTGAATACTTCTACTTAATATTAAAAAACGTTGATTTTATATATATACGATAAACGTTGGTTTTATTCAACGCGTAATCTTAATGACTACCATGCTATTGTTAAGTATTTGCAAAAACTAGTCCCAATAAAGTAAAGTAAAATACTAGGCATAAATTATACGGAACAGATTACTTAATTTCAATTTATTATTATTAAAGTGGTAAATGAAAACAAGCTTAAATAGTTTTGAAAAACATTAGTTATTTAAAATCGGAAATACCGGAAGAAATTCCTATATTGCGCTTATCCATGTTACTTCTTTCGGTGACTAGTTTTGATATAAGTAGCAAAAATCAATCTACCTACTCCGATCACTGATCATAACTTTGACATTTTTTTAGATATATTTAATTATAATTGACTATGTACTTGACTAATTTAACGTTTTATGTTGCATGAAGGTGATTATTATGTTTACCATGAAAATACTGACATCTAAAATTTGGACATGAAATATTTTTATCTTTTATATTTAATGCATTCTCTATTACTGGTTGATGATTGTTAAATTCTAATTATTATGGTCATAATTTGTGACATTGTTGCATGCCAATCTGGCTGAAATATGGTGGAACCTAAATGTATTACCTGTAACCTCTTTGTACCCATATATCGCAATAAAAATATTTGAATTTGAATTTGAATTTGAATTTGAATTTTAATTGTAATTTGAATTTTAATTCAATCCCAAAATTATTTGAAGATTTTATGGACTGCAAATTAAATGATGAAGATAAACCAACATTTGTACAAAAAAAGGATGTGTTGTATAAAGCTAGATGTAATTACCTGAAAATGAATACGAAAAACTGTAAATATATGAAATCTCTGAAGCTACCGCACAGTCTAGTGGGTGATTTCTTTTTATATGATGATGGAATCGAAGACAAAGTTTTGAATTTTGGGTATCTTGGCGAAAGACTATCTGAAAAAAAGTAAGAGTTACTACGGGGATGGCACCTTTAAAACATGCCCCACTCCTTTTTGTCAAGTCTACAGTCTTCATATAAATATTTCTCACGATGACAATACCTTAAGTTTTATTCCTGTGCTTTACATACTTCTACGTAATAAAACGCAGGCAACTTATGAACGATTGTTCACTATTTTAAGAGACCAATTTTCCGTGATAATTGAAAATTATAAGTGCGACTTTTGAAATAGCAACCATTCAAGTCGTGAAATCAGTTTATCCTGGTGTAAAAGTGACTGGCTGCTACTTTCATTACTGGAAAGCGATACTTAAAAAGAGCCAAAATATTGGATTAGATAAAACTGAAAATGGAGAGTATATCATGCGCCTATATATGCAACTGCCGTTGCTGCCGCCGATTTTGGTTCCCGAAGCAATATTAGATAAGTATACAAGAACTGGTTAATGACTCATTGGAATATAATACATTTAATAATTATTTCTCAACTCAGTGGATGTGAATATATACAGAGAATGTGTTTACTTGTTATAATGAAAATTTTCGTACCAATAACCCAATCGAAGGGTGGCATGCGAGACTAAAAAAAAGATTTCCCATTAAGCCACCACTCTATCTATTTATACAATTACTAAAAAAAGAATCCCGTTTTCAAGACACAAAGTTAAAAAGAGAACAAATTTATTGCAACGGGAAGCAGCGTAATGCAAAACTCGTACAAAAAATTGTCAAATAAACAAAATTGTTACTGCAGCAATGAAGAATGATATTAGCGTGATTGATTGTTTAAAACAGTTGTGCAAGGTTATTTTTATATCTAATATATAAAATTCTCGTTTTTGTTGCCATACTCCTCCGAAACGGCTTGACCGATTTTGATGAAATTTTGTGAGCATATTGAGTAGGTCTGAGAATCGGCCAACATCTATTTTTCATCCCCCTAAATGTTAGGGGTACCCCTAAATTTTTTATTTTTTAGACAAAATTTTAATTTCTATTTTTTTATGATACAACATACAAAAATACATACAATCCTCAATTTTCACCCTTCTACGATCAACCCTTATTTTTTAATAGCCATTTTAGTAATCTAATCATTTTTTCTTTCCGGTAGAAAAATGATCAATCGTCATTTAATTATTATCTATTTTTCATCCCCCTAAATGATGCAGCGGGAACGGGATCTGACGCCACGAGGGTAGGAAAAAATTGGCGGTACGAAGTTCGCCGGGACAGCTAGTTTAAAAGTAAAATATGATTTTTTTGTTCTATAAAAGTGCGTTTTATTTGTTTTTGTTTTCACCTGTACTTCTGTCGTATAGCTAATCCGTCGAATCCTAGAAAATGACGAATCCACGAATCAGTCGAGTAGAGAATCTGCCGAACTAATCTGTCCAATCCAAGAATCTGTCCAGTACCGAACAAAGATAATCCCCATAGATCCGCGGCCTTTTTAACATCAATTGTTTTAAACGCTTTAACGATGTCCTTGCTATTAACAACCGTGAATACGAACGTGTTCTGACACCTGTTTGTTAATTCTACAAGCAATGCCTCAGCGGAAATGGAAGACGACTGAAGAGTTTTGGTTGTAGTGGAAGCTATATTTGCGAAGAAATGTTCAAACTCTGTCGCAACCTCCAAATCCTCCGTGACATGGCGATCTTCTATTTTTAAATGGAAATCTCTTACAGTTGATGACGATTTCCCACATTCGGAATTTATTATATTCCAAGTGGTCTTAATTTTATTAACAGAATTGGTTATTTTCTTCCTAATGAAGTTTGATTTCGCAAAGGAACAGGCTCGCTTAAATACTTTTGAGTTATTTTTAACATAGTTCTGAAAAGCAGGGTTGAAATTGTATGACTTTTCAGAATACAGCTCATACAATCTTCTCCTGCTCCTATAAATCCCCGATGTTGCCCAGTCACTGAAGACAGGAATATTTCTTTCAATGGTTATTAATTGGCCACGGTGATCCGAGTGTACAGCATCCACAAGATATTTGTTGATTGGATTAATATCCGTGTAAATATTATCAATACCAGTGGCACTATGTGCAGTTATTCGAGTAGCTTCTGAAAACATATTAATAAGATTAAAGGACTTGAACAGATTTAACTTTTATTTTCTCTCTGCTGGCACTATAGTGTTTTCTAAAATATTTACATTGAAATCTCCACAAACTATTATTGCCTTATTGGAGTAACGGCATCTAAAAAGCGCTTCTACAATCGTTTCTTCAAATCTTGCAAAGGGCGCAGCCGGGGGACTGTATACGCTTAATACAATGAACTGCTCAAACTCAATACTAGCTATCGCAATAACTCGCTCAATAGAGAGGCTTACTAAGTCTTTACGCCCTTTAAATTTTATATTCTTATTAATAATAATTAGGGAGCCTCCACGATCCAAATTTTTTCTACTGAACGAGCTAGCCACCTGGTGAAGTTGAACATGACCTGATGGTCTTTCAACCAATGTTCAGTTACACAGAAAATATCAATATTATTCAGGGTCATGTGCAACTCCAATTTCAAATTTTTACCATTTATCAATCCTTCCACATTTTAATGCACCAGGTTTAATCTACTAGTTTTAGAATTTAAATTACATATAGGAGACTGAACTGTCTCAAAAGCCGTATGGCTATGGCCGCTAAATTCGGACATAGTGTGAGAAACTTTGCTAGATTTATTATCCGTTGTCGAGTATTTTAGTTTTTTTTGGATAAATAAATATAAATAAATAAATAAATATTCCACAACATTCTAAACAACGCTATCTAGACCCGTGATAAGCTTTTATAGCTTGTGTTATGGAACCTAGAATGCGTATAAACATACTTAAATACTTTTTTTTTGTAAATACATACATATATATAACATTATCCACTGTGTCAGTAATGTCAGTATTGTTCAACTCAATAAGAGTTTTGTTATTAGCCAGTTTGGCTATTGTACAGGGTGTCCAATGGCGGATTTCAAACTTTGAAAAACTGTAAAAAATAAACTATGCCACAATTACAAAAAATGTTTATTGCAGTTTATAGACAAAATTTGCGGACCACCATGTCCAAATGGCGGCCGTTAACTCTTAGACAATCTTCGAGTCTAGCACGCATATTTTCAAAGACGTGTTTACACAGCGACTGGGGAATCCCGTTGACTTCGGCTCGTATATTTTCTTTAAGCTGGCTTACAGTGCTCGGATTTATTTTGTATACCAAAGATTTTAAGTATCCCCACAAGAAAAAGTCACAAGGGCTTAATTCTGGTGACCTAGGTGGCCAGAGTTTAGTACCGATTCGAGATATGTTTTTTTCTGGAAATAACTGCCCCACTGCATTCATGGACACATAAGCAGTATGTGCCGTGCCCCATCCTGCTGGAACCATGTGTATCGGTTGAAATATGGATTATTCTGAAGTTTTAGTGGAATAAAATTATTGATCATCTGTTCGTATCTCTCAGATTTTACAGTTGCAGATTGACCACGTTGGTTTTCATAAAAATAAGGCCTTGTGATGGCAGACGCAGACATTGCACACCAGACAGTGACTTTTGGTTTATGTAGAGGCTTTTGATGCATTTGTCTTGGGTTGTTGACATCCTAGTAGCGGAAATTTTGCTTATTCACATACTCCCCGATATGAAAATGAGCTTCGTCACTAAAGAATATGTTGCCCATTTGAGTAGCAGTATGAAATTTCAACAACATCTCTTCTGCGTAAGCTTTTCTTAATGCAAAGTCAGAATCATGTAAATCTTGCACGATCTGAATTTTATATGGATGTAACTTAAGTTTTTTTCGCATTATTACCTGTAATGTTGATTTCGGAATCCCCAATATTGATGACCGTGCACGAAGTGATAAACGGGGATTTTTAGTGACAGAAACCATAACCCGTTCAATGTTTTCGTCCGTCGCTACCGTTGGTGTAGGTCTTTGTCTGGGTTTATTCAATGTTGATCCTGTTGCCCTGAACCTCGCTACCCATGATTGGATAAGGTTGATTGACGGTTCATCACGCAATCGATAGATGCCGTATTAAATCGACGGTGTGCTTCAGTCAGCGAAAAATTCACTCGAAATGTACGACTCGACGGCAAAAGCACGGTGCTCTCCACTCCACTGTTCCATGGTTACAAAAAAATCCGCAGACTTTGCGCTTCGAATGACACTTCCCGCGCTTTTTTCAAGCGTTGCGTTCAGACATTATGTTTGTTTAAAAATTGAAATTTTCCACTGGACACCCTGTATTATTTAAAAAGTTTCCTAATAGGAGCGCAACCTGTCGTTGCAAATATTTTGATAGCGAAAAACTATCTATTGTCAAAATAAACTTGTCCTGTAATACAAAATTATAGTCAAATAAATCTATGGTCCTACTGTATGTAGTCAAGGTATGTAATTTTCTATTTATATAATATCTAATATTGTTTTCACTAGCTGTGAATGATTTACTGTAAGGTAGTGCACAAAATATTACCTGTTTAATTTGTAACTTTGTCAATTGATTGTAAAAGTGTATGAAATTATTTATATTTGCATTAGCTCTTCTACCAATAAGAAACATTAGTGTAGATTGTGGACAGTGTGTACTACATAGTGCTCTATTAATTATTTGAGAATAGGAGGCCCCAGGAAATGAATGAGTTATGACCGAGTGACCCAATTGATTAATTAAATGACAACCCAAACCCTTACCAATTTCATCACAGTACACAACTGTTTTCCCTGAATTTAAAATTAGAATGTAGATAGATAGAATGTCGTTACTACCTAGTTATAAGGTATGTTATAATTGTTTGCGTCACGGTCACTATCCCAATAATTGTAAGAAATCAGGGTGCAAAATCTGTAAACGTAAGCACCACACGCTTATCCATAACACAGATTATAAACAAAAACCTGTTTCAAGTAAATCAGCTGGCGTTACGACCGATACGGCTAACGGTGATTCATCTTCTACTGCCGACACAAACAATACTCATGTCACGCTCTCAGCGAATATCACCGCGCATTCGCATACGAGCAGCACAGCCGATATTCTGTTGTCAACTGCATTAGTAAGGTGCTACGACGCTAATAATAAGGAACACATCGCTCGGACACTTCTCGATTCTGGTATTTCGTCATGTTTAATAACAGAGAATTTATTTAATAAATTAAATTTACCTTACTTTACCACAGATAAATCTATACAAGGTATAAATAATTATCTGTCGCATGTGGAGAAAATGTGTCGTTTGCGCATTAAATCGTTGCACGAATCTTACTGCAATGATTTAATATATTTTGTATTGCCCACAATTACTGATAACGTTCCCGCTGGACAGGTACATGTACGTATACCGTCAAATATTCATTTAGCCGATCCGCATTTCCACACTCCGGCTTCTATAGACATTATTATGGCAGATGGCCGTTTTAGCGTTAAGATACCATTGAAGGAATCTTCGGATTATTTAGGCGATTCATATCATCGTGCAAAACGATGTTTTCTGTCACTGGAGCGCAGAAATCTTAGCCAACCTTCATTCGGTAAAATGTACAAAGACTTTATATCTGAATACATTTCTTTAGGCCATATGTCAGAGTGTCATCTTAGTGAAGATCAACGGTCATATTTTATTTCGCATCATGCAATATTGCGCGAAAGTAGCATTACAACGAAACTACGAGTAGATAATGCTAGTGCACCCACTACCTATGCACTTTCTTTAAATGCAATACAGATGGTGGGGCCTACCGTTCAAGATGATCTGACTGCAATCCTTCTTAGATTTAGAATGCATAAGTACGTCCTCTCTGCTGACGTAGAGAAAATGTACAGGCAGGTGTCTGTACAAGCATCAGATCGGCACCTGCAACAAATCATTTGCTATAGTTATTATGCGATAGCTAGCACTCTTAAAACCTACAGAAGCAGGCCCATGACGGCAGCGTGACGTGAGGGATTCATGCACGCACCCCCCCCCTAAGAAGCGGGATAACACCCGAAAACCCCCCCATAGACGCGGGATAGCACCCGAACCACCCCCGAGACGAGGCCGCAATTGTAGCCGTAGGTCTGATGGGAGTCCTGGGACATCCTTCCGAGGGCTTACCCGGGGCTCCCATCCATAGGCTTCTGGGCGTTACCGTGGGGGTTTTTAGTCGGTAGGAGTCCGGCATAACATCCATGAAGGATTTTCCCCCACGGTTAAAAAAAAAAAAAAAAAGCCCTCTTAAAACATACCAATTGAATACGGTAACGTACGGTACGGCTAGTGCACCGTTTCTCGCTATTAGATGCATCAAACAGATCGGTCTTGAATGCCAGGACCAAAAGGTCGCTGAAGTGATCCTTCACGACTTTTATGTAGATGACCTGTTGACCTGTACCGACTCGTTCAAAGAAGCTCAAATGTTGCGTCAAAAGGTGACCGATGCTCTTGCTTCTGCTTGCATGCCGTTAAGGAAGTGCAAATTGAACGAGCCCACTTTAATTTCAGAACCATCTGATCAGTCTTGTTTCGATTTCCACAAGGAAAATTATATTTTTAATAAAACACTTGGTCTTACTTGGCAAACGGACACAGATGATTTGTGCTTTCCCATACAAGTTCCTGAGAGCATTGAAAATACCAAGCGTGGCATGTTAGCAGTAATTGCGCGAATATTTGACCCTTTAGGGTTGTTGGCACCGTGTGTCGTAAGCATGAAGATGTTGCTTCAAAAACTTTGGCTAGACAACTTAAAATGGGACGATCAATTACCACCTGACGTTGCAACAATATGGGCAAGCTAAAGTATACACCATTTAAGTATTTCACGTCGTGTGGTCTGTGACGCATTCAAACAATTTGAATTCCGTGTTTTCACCGAGACGCTTCGGAACGAGCATACGGCGCTTGTTTATATATTCGTAGTATCAATGAGCAGGGTGACGCCGACGTGCGATTATTGACAGCCAAAAGTCGCGTTGCACCTATTAAACCGTTAACTATACCACGGCTTGAACTCTGTGCTGCTGTGCACGGTTATATCAAAAAGTTGCTAGCTACCTTCACATCAAACCGTCTAGTATTGTTATTTGGACCGACTCCATGATAGTGTTGGGTTGGTTAAAAATATTACCTATTCAATTAAATACTTTTGTACGCAATCGTGTTGCTGAGGTATTGGAAATAACCGGTAAAGGTACCTGGAGACATGTGTCGACCCACGACAATCCTGCCGATTTAGTAACCCGCGGAGTGGAACCTACCGCTTTGCAATCGCTGGATTTGTGATGGTTCGGTCCATGTTTCTTAAAATGTTATAGTACTACCTGGCCAACCACTGTTGCAAATAAAGAAACATTACCAGAAATTAAATCTAACATTGTAGTTAGTTTAGCCCGAGATTATCATGCCAACGAAGATTCATTTAAGGGAATAATCGAGTTTAATCGATTCTCCAATTTTAATCGATTACAGCATTCAATCTGTTAAGTTATGCGTTTTATTAACTCTTGTAAAAAACGTTCAACAAATACGTCTTATTTGCGTGCTCACGAATAACAAGATGCATTAAACTTCATTATTATTCAGTCGCAAAAGGAGTCTTCCTGAATATAACTCATTAGTAAATAATAAAAAATTAACACACAAAAGTAGATTATTAAGTTTAAATGTGTTTCTAGATAAAATTAAAATTATTCGTATAGGTGGTAGTGTGGTGGTACTTTGTAAATTAATGTTAAGTATTTAATGTATGTCTGCTTACCCCTTCAGGAAATGTTGAGTCGTGATGTTTTTTTTTTGGGCGGTAGGTGACAAAAAGTTAACACATCTCAAAATAATCTAAATATAAATTTAATTAGAAATACTCAAATAAATTACAACTTTTTGGGTGAATCAAGTGACATATAGTCTAACTAAATACTACTTACGTTAGCAAAGGTTTATGTAACATAAATCCAAGATACACCACCTGCCAGCACAACAGCAACACAATATCACATCATGTCACAATTAAGCTCAATTGAGTCAGCACAAAAGTCACTGGAGGAGAGCTTCACGAAGAGGATGGAGCAGTTGGAGGCACAGCTTCAAAGTGGTGGTCCGGCCAAGGACACTGTGGCGAGAGTGGCTGAAGAGTTCCGGACCTTCAGGGAACTTATGTACGGTATGCTCGGTTTACTGCGTAAACAAATTAGTGAGTGCTCTAAGTCTATTGACATCATGGAGACTAGACACCGGCGTATGGCACTGTTGTTCCTGGGGGTTGCAGAGGCGAAGGATGAAGACTGCAAAAAAGTCATTTTGGACATTCTTCACAAGAATCTGGCTCTGAAAGACTGTGCATCGGCCTCAATCATCACTTGTCACAGGTTGGGAGCTGCCAGTAAGCAGCATCATCGGCCGGTACTTGTACGCTTCTCCAACTCAGAGGTTAGATCTGCCATATGGAGTGCCAAAACAGCCCTAAAGGGCTCACCCGTCTCAATCAGGGAGTTTCTAACTAAGGTCCGGCAGGCGGTATTTACTAAGGCAAGGCAACACTTCGGCATTAAGGCTTGTTGGACGCAGGACGGTGTAATAGTGGTTAAGATTTCTGACGGCAGCAGGCATAAAATAACCACTGATGAAGATTTGCAATTGCTAATCAAGGCGCATCCCAAGTCCTTCGGTGTACCTCCCTCCGGTGGAGTCAAGAACATTGGGCGAAACGCGTAACGATTTTGTCACAACATAGGTATGTTTATTTGGAATGCAGGTATCACAACACACTTTGATAATTATTATTAACTCTCTTATTCCCCATTTATCAGACACTACCTACTACTAAAATAATAAAAATGTACTTTGTTTATTTTATCTAGTTTTTTGTTAATGTTTGTAGTTAAGGTAGTTGATTGTTGTTTTACTATGGCTGTCAAAACCTGTCATGGCAAATGACAAGTGTCAATGTGACAATTAATTAAAAGTTGCGTTCCAAATTACATAATTCGCTTTACAAACGTACGTTTCAATTAAGTAGACTTTATTGTTTTCTTTTCTTTTGTATATTGCTTTTTGTGTATGACTTTTAAAAATTATGTTATTAATTATTGTGTTGTTAGCTGGCGGGTGGTGCAGAGACACAACACCTTTACTTTTAATCGAAATTGTTCTAAGTATTGTATATATAATATACATTTAAAATCATTATTATTTATAGGTCCATTACTGATATTTATTTATTATTCTTTTATTTTATTTATTTTTTATTTCATTATTATTTATTTTAACTTACTTATATAAATAATAATTTAGCTCGTACTCAAGTAAGTTACATTAATAATATTTTATTTCTACTTAGGTACCATCAATATCGTGTGATGAGCGACTCGACCGATGATAGTGTCTCTTATCATTCAGCCCATGAGTCGGATTCCTCATCCGGGGATGACAGTTTCTGTTCATCCACGGATATTACACTTGGCGATAGGCTTAAAGAGACCTTTCGGGAATCGGGGCAGACGTTCAACGTATGTCACATAAATGCTCAAAGTATACCCTACCACTACAGTGACCTGGTTGCAACTTTTGCCGACTCCCATGTTCATGCCATCCTGATTTCTGAGAGTTTTCTCAAACCACACCTACCATCTACCTCTTACCCACTACCCGGATATATTCTAATAAGGAACGACAGGACAGGCAAGGAGCGCGGAGGTGTAGCGATATACCTACGCAGCGACTTCCCTTATAAAATAGTCGCTTCATCTCCCTCAGAATACTCTGCTACTGCCGAGTTCCTCTTTCTTGAGGTCTGGGTCAGGGGTGTCAAAGCCCTATTAGGTGTTGTCTATTGTCCTCCAACTGTCAACTATTTCACCGATATCGAATTGGTTTTTGAATCCTTGGGGTCTGATTACGAGCATCACATCATCATGGGCGATTTCAACACTAATCTTCTCCCTAGTCTGTCACCACGAGCCATAAAACTACTAAATATAGTGGAATCAGCCAGTCTTCAGGTTCTACCGCTTCAGGCCACACACCATAACAAAGACGTCGATGACACGTGGCTCGACTTAATACTTACGGCCTCGCCTACGCTTGTTCGAACACATGGTCAGTATCTAGCTCCGGCATTTTCCCATCATGACCTAATCTACATCTCGTACATACTTAAGCCCCCTAAATACAAGCCCAAGGTGCTACACAGACGATGCTTCGGGCGAATGGATATTGATAAATTGTGCAATGAAGCCGCCAAAATCAATTGGAATCATTTAGCAGAGGCAAGCACTATTGATGATAAGGTTCGTGCTTTTAACGAAACAGTCATTGGCCTATACAATATCCATGCGCCCGTTAGAAGGGTGAAGTTGAGAAATAGACCAGCTCCTTGGTTAACGAGTGATGTTCGAACTGCTATGAAAGGAAGAGACCGGGCTTTTCAGAGGTTTAAAAAGAATCGTTCGGATACAAACTGGGACTCTTACAAAACTGCCAGGAATCGGTGCAATCAGGTGATACGCAACGCTAAACGCCGACATATTCTTGATAATATATCTTCGTTGACGTCTGTCGATGTCTGGAGGTTTCTTGGGACACTGGGCATTGGTAAACAAAGACAGCTGGAGTTGCCCAAGACAATTGAGTTGGATGCCATTAACCACCATTTCTCTACTTCGCACACAATTGATGGCCCAACCAAGCGTCAAACGGTTGACTCTATAGCCGGACTGCCTAGCCCCAATCGCGTACCTTTTCAATTCACTCCAGTCACGTCGGAGGAGATCAAAAGGACTATTCTCGCTATAAAATCTAAGGCAGTTGGATGCGATGACATTAGTCGCCGCATGATAACCACTATTCTAGACCAAATCCTCCCTCCAATTACATATATCATCAACTTTTCACTCGATTCTGGTCAATTCCCTGACTTATGGCGTAAAGCCTTTGTGCGCCCTCTTCCTAAAATCTCCAACCCCTCCCTTCCCAATCATTTTCGTCCTATTTCAATCCTTCCTTTCCTATCCAAGGTGCTAGAAGCCTGTGTTCATCGCCAGCTTTCCAACTATGTGCAAGGCAATGGTATATTAAGTCCATTGCAATCCGGATTCAGACCGGGACACAGTACCACGACCGCACTCCTTAAAGTAACGGGGGATATCAGGGACGGAGTGGAGAAGGGTTATGTGACAGTGCTTGTGTTGGTGGATTTTTCTAACGCATTCAATTGTGTGAACCATGACATCCTCTTAGCGATACTAGCTCACATTGGGATCTCAACCGACGAGCTGGAGTGGTTCTCTTCCTATCTTCGGGAACGCCAGCAGTCGGTTTGTGCGGATGAGGTTTCATCCGGGTGGCGCAATCTTGACTCTGGCGTTCCGCAAGGCGGTATTCTTTCTCCTCTTTTATTCTCTATATTCATTAACCTCATTACCTCTGAACTTCAGTGTGCGTATCACTTGTATGCCGATGACCTGCAGGTGTACAGCCAAGCCCGTGTAGAGAGCCTTGCAGAGGCCGTTGACAGGGTTAACGCCGATTTGCGCTTGATAGGCCGCTGGTGTGACAGGTTTGGTCTTTCTGTCAACCCCGATAAATGCCAGGGCATCTTAATTGGTAGTACCCACATGGTCAATAGAATAGACAACGCAACCCTACCAACGATAACCTTCAACGGAAGAATTATTCCTGCAATGCCGAGTGTCAAAAACCTAGGACTAAATATTGACTCCACCCTGAATTGGCAAGCTCAAGTTACAAAGATCTGTCAAGGGGCAACTGGGATGTTGCGCAGTCTTTATCGCCTCAAAAACTTCCTACCAACCAGAATCAAGGCAATGCTTATGCAGACCCTAATATTTCCAGTCATCGACTATGGTGATGTATGCTACCTCGACCTGAATGCAGATCTGCTCAATAAACTCGATCGCCTTCTCAACAATTGCATTCGATTCACCTTCAACCTTAGGAAATATGATCACGTCTCAGCTCATCGTTCAGAGTTGGGATGGTTGCCGATACGCCAGCGACGTAGCTTGCGGGCAGTGACGATGATTCATACAATCCTAAGTTCCCCTAATGCCCCCAGCTATTTATCATCTCATGTTCAGCTACTTGGTTCACATCACAACAAAAACTTACGATCAGCTGACAACCGTCTTCTCCACTGTCCTACTCATAGTTCTAGCCTAGTACATTCTTCTTTCCTCGTGCAAGCTATTCAACTCTGGAATGCGCTTCCTCTTGAAATCAGGATGGCCACCAACCGTGCTACGTTCAAGTACAAAGTACGTCAGCTCTACAGTGGCGTTAATGAGTGAGTGATACTTTGGCAATAAGTACCGATTTTCAGACATAAATGGAATTATATATTATGCGAGTATATATGTATATGTATATGTGTATGTATTTTATGTAAGTATTGTATGTAAGTATTATAGTGTATGTATAATGTGAGTATGTATTATTCGATATTGTATACATTAGACTGATAACCTTTCAGTACATTGTTCATTCTTCTGCTTGCACCTACCTCAATGTATCTCTGCATCACCCTAAGGTAGACTGGCAGATAATGCCTTTGGCATTAAGTCCGCCTTTGTACAACTGTGCATAAAGTTTAAAAATAAAAAAAAATAAATAAAAAAATGTAAGGTACATGGGTCGAATATGGCCAGCCGAAAAATATGGCCATATGCCTGATCTAGGTAAACTACCGGCGAGCCAGCGATCGCTAGTGTACGTATTAGATCTTCTATGTGTGTGTGAGCGATCGACGCACGAATCTTCAGTGGCTCAAAACGAATGGAGGAGGAAACACGTCACGCTGCTAAAAAAAATATCCGTAAGTTTTTATCCTTTTGTTCCTATTATATTAGATTAAACGTTGTAGTATTGATGTTATTTTTGTAGTTAGTTATCCTAGATGACATACCCCTGCATATTATTTAAATTTATTTTACATATCTTAGATAATAGCAAAACTTATGCCTACATATAGGTGAATGAAAATGGCCATTTCGTGGCCATATTTTCGACAGGAGTTTTGATGTGTAAGTTGTGTTCTTTTTCTTTGTTTTAGATCATGGCAACACGCTACATTAGTAAATTAGAAGTGCTTGGAGTGTCTCCAATATGAAATCTGTGATTTCGGCTGTAAAACGTGGCGAAATGAAGGTTTTGACTGCTTCCAAACATTTTAATGTTCCTAGGCGAAGTCTTCGACGTTATCTGGAAGAGAACAAGAACACAAAATCAAAGCTGGGGAGAAAACCCCTCCTTAATGCTCAAGAGGAAAAAGATTTATCATGTCGTATCGTACGACTAAGCGATGTCGGATATCCTTTGACTCCGCGTGTACTTCGAATGTGCATAAAAAAATACTGTGCGGCAAAACATATTATGGAGAGCACTAGTGGGCCAATGATAGGAAGAGACTGGCTGCGAGGTTTTTTGAAACGGTTCCGGAATATCCGAAAAAGGAAAGCCCAAAATTTGAATCCTGCTAGAGCTCAGAAGCTAAATAAAGCTGTTGTCTCGGACTATTTTAAAAAACTAAAGAAGGTGCTGGAAGAAAATGATCTCATTAATAAACCAGAACGCATTTTTAATATAGACGAGAAAGGTTGTCAGCTAAAGTTACATAAAACACCTCAAGTCTTAGCCGAATGTGGTACACTTAGTAGCCCCAGAGCACGCAGAAAATGTGACAGTTGTTTCGTGCGGAAGTGCTATTGGTTACGCAATACCTCCAATGATCTTATTTAAAGGTAAAAGAATGAAGCAAGAGTGGCTAGAATCTCTGCCACCGGGTGCAGTTGGGCTAATGACTGCCAAAGGAAGTATGACAGTAGAAGCTTTTGTAAGTTGGATCAACCATTTTGCAAAATATAAGCTACCCGGACCTGTCGTGCTGATATTTGATGGAGCCAAATGTCATTTAGATCATTCCATCGTCGATGCTGCGGAAAAATGCAATATAAAACTTTTCTGCCTCCCAAGCAATACAACTCACGAATTACAGCCCATGGATAAATCCGTTTTCAGAGCGTTTGAGTATTATTGGGATGAAGAGGTTTTGAAGTACTGGACGCAGCATCAAGACAGAAGAATCACAAAGCAGAGATTTGGAACACTTTTTTCCAAAGTTTGGGACAAAGCACTCACCCCGGCGAATATCAAAGCAGGATTTGAAGCTACGGGCATATATCCTTTTGATCCCACAAAAATTCCTGAAGAAGCCTTTGCGCCAAGCATTCCAACGCCTCGGCCTTCTGTTGCTAATGCAGATGAAAATTCTGAAGACAATCCATTGCATTCACTGTCGACTGAACCAAGTACTTCAGTGCACTGCCAAACACCTTCGTATTTTAGTGCCATCGATGAACTAATTGAAGAGAATCAGTCGTCTACAGCAAGCATTACTGCAGGTAGTCTGCATCCAGCTGATTTCAATGAACTCGCTGAGGAAATTCCTTTGACTGCGTCACGTACTCCGACGCATCCTTTGTCTCCTGCTTCTACTCAACGACACGAAGAGGATTCCTATAGCAATGAGGACAATATTCCCCTGTCAAATCTACAGCACAGAATTTAGATCATTGACAGAAGCCCATTAAAATCGAATAGATTTAATAATAATTCACGATATCCTACCAACACCAGAAAAGGCTACAGTTTAGCCGTAGAATTAACCAGCAAAACGATGTCCAGGCAATCCAACACGAATCATACTAAAAAACAGAAGACAAAAAACTAATGGTTCCATATAAAAGCAAAGGTCGCGCAAAAGATAGAAATGCTGCTGATACAGGAAGAGGAAGTTCCAGAACAGGAAGTTGGTACTGTTTTATTTGCGATGAAGACAGAGTTGCCGATATGCGACTTTGCATTAGTTGTGGATCGTATGTCCATGAAGAATGTGTTGGACTTACGCATAAAGACAAAGAAAACTTCGTTTGTATCAAGTGTGAGTGATGACTAGATAATGAAGATTTGTTTGATTTTTGATAATGTTGCTTTATAATTTAGTTCTTGTTGATCTCAGAATGTGCCATTATTATTTTCTAATTAAGTATTAAGCTTTATGAAAGTTTTTTTATATTCTCTGTAAGTTGGGAGTTACTAAATATGACAAGGTTCCTACATTATTTTGTTATATTCTTTTAAAATATATTTTTAATAAAACTCGTTCATAATTCAGTAAATTATTTTATTTAATACGTTCTACCTGTGTTAACGAGGGTTCTTGCAATGAGTAGGCGACACAGATTGATGCAAAAAGTGTATATTCTGGTATACTGAACTGAATTACAAAAAAATGGTTGCAATGCGCGTACTTTCGTGGTCGCTCGGCGGCGGAATGAATCGCCGGCGCTCTGGCGCGAGCGGCGAGCCGCGGAGGAAGCCCGCGGGGTGCGGGGCGCGGGGCGCGGAGCGCGGCACGCGGGCGGGCGAGGCGCGCGGCCGCGCGTTAACAGACTGGCCCCCTTGAAGCAGGAGCAGCATCCTGGTCCAACTTCGTTGGTAGCGGGCAGAGCCTGTTCCAAGCTCTGCGTATGGTTCCCGATGTGGTCGCGACGTCTGCCACCCGTGTTACGGGGCCCTACGGGGTCAAGGATGAAGAAAACGATTGGTACGAGATCTACAACTTTAATCCGTAGGTCCTGCTTTACAATAATAAAACTACTCTAAGACAAGGTCGAGTGTCGGTTCGGGTACAAGGTCACGTCACTATAAACGGCAGGCTGAGTAATGTACTCAACTTGGGGTTCCGGGCTGGTCCCGTGCGAGTGTGACGTTGTCTTCCCCTCAAGGTCACCAGGCTTCGCAGCTGCTAGTTCGGTCCGCGGGGTCGTCGCCAAGGCCGTCTTCAAGACGGTACGGAGCGGGCAGGCAACCTCAGCTGGTTCGGAGGCGGGCCGGTACGGTGCGGTGCTGATATTACAGCCGGTATGAAGTGGACCGGTATTCCAGCCGGTACCAAGTTCTGGGGAGACAACCACACGATTAGGCACTGGTGCGTGAACCCAATGCAACAGCGCCGGGCCCCAACGTATAATTTTCTACATGGGCCCTAAGGTCGGCGGCGCTGTACAATGGTAGGTACACATAACACATAAAATACACAATAAAACAAATAATAAAACTGGATCAGCCTCAGCATCTTGGGCAAGACGCTGCTTGTAGGTACGGCCTATCGCCCTCCCTGGCTTGACCTGGATGAGTTCCTGGGTAGCATAATGGACAGTGTCACGGCCTTGGCTCCATATGATCATGTGATGCTGCTGGGGGACCTCAATGTGGATATGCAGGATGTGGGTGACAGTGGTGTGAGGAGACTGACTGGTTTTCTCAATTGCTTGGGCTTATCTCAGGTGGTCCACAGGCCAACTCACTTCACAGACAGCTCAGCTACTCTCATAGACCTCTTTTGCACGGATATCAGGGCACGAAGCGTCACAGTTGATCACATTAAAGAGTTGGGCCGTCATTCGTTTGTGGTCTGTGTTACGATAATGAAAAGATCTAAGCCGGTTCCAAGAATAGTCACTTACAGACCTCTGAGGGACATTCTGGTGGACCGTTTCGAGGAAGACAGGCACAATCTTCGATGGATGATGGCGGGTGGGGGGCAGAATGTGGACGCCATGGTACTGTCTTTTAATTCTTATATGCTGCATTTGTTCGACCTTCATGCACCTGTAAGAACAAAGACCTTCAGAGCACCTCCTACTCCCTGGATTACTGACAATGTTCGTCTATTGTTCCGTCTGCGTGATAGGGCCAGGGAAAGATACCATAGGACTAGATTGGACCAACACCACAAATACTATATAGACTTGAAACATTTAGCCGAGAAATCTCTGCATGGTGAGAAGTCAGCTTACTTTAGAGCCAACATTAACTCACAGGTCAAAGAGCCAAAACGTCTGTGGAAATCTCTAAAGGCTGACGTCATACCCGACCACAGGGAAAAAGTGCTGCCGGATCACTTTGACGATGCTGATGCAATCAACAGGGCTTTTTTGAATGTGCCAGGGCAATCAACTGTGTCAATCTCTCAGTTGACGCTTTTCGAGTTCGATAGGTGCAACTCAAATGAATTTAAATTGAGGCCAGTCAGTGCAGATGTGGTGAGCAAAATAATTATCAGCATTCATACTAATGCCCAGGGCGTGGACGGAATGGGGCGGGAGATGCTCGTCAGGGTACTTCCGACAGCTCTGCAGGCCGTGACTGAGATTATCAATGCCTCTATTGTGTCTCATAGGTTCCCCAGCCTGTGGCGATGTGCAATTGTGCGCCCAATAGCAAAGGTGAGCAACCCACAAACTTACAAGGACTTGAGGCCCATAAGTATTCTGCCTTGCTTATCGAAGGTACTAGAAAGAGTTGTACACACACAACTGACTGAGTATCTGGAGTCCAATGGCCTTCTGCCTGAGCTGCAATCGGGATTCCGCAGGGGGCGTGGCACGGCTACTGCTCTGACTGATGTAGTAGGCAACATCCTTGAGGCGAGGGACAGGGGGGAGGGAACCGTCCTGGTGCTCCTTGATTTCACCCGCGCATTTGATACCATAAATACTACGCTTTTATTATCCAAGATGTCATACTATGGATTTGCCAGGGAAACTGTAGAATGGTTCCAGAGTTACCTGGAAAACAGGTCGCAGTATGTAGAGATAGAGAGAGAAGATGGTACTCGGATTGCCTCTCCCCCCCGCCCAGTGCCCAGGGGTGTGCCACAAGGATCTATATTGGGACCTCTATTATACATCCTATACAGCGCTGATATAGTAAATAAAATCAAAAATTGTAGGTATCATATGTATGCTGATGACATACAGCTCTATAGGTCGTTCAGGCCTGCCGAGGCATCTACTGCGATAGCAGCGATCAATGAGGACCTAGAGAGAGTGGTATCCTGGGCGGAACACAATTCACTCATGTTGAACCCTTCTAAGTCTAAATTCATGGTGTTTGGCTCAAGAAATCAGGTCAAATCTATAGTTGACGTGGACCCAATTATTACTGTTGGTGGTGTGGGGATCGAAAGAGTGGATATTGTGACCAACCTTGGTCTGGTGATGGACTGGGATTTGCGATTCGAGACACATATCAACAGGGTGGTTGGTGGATGTTTCTACAGGCTCAAGGTCTTATATAACATACGTCAGTATTTGAGTGAGCCTCTGCGGAAGCTTCTAGTTGATAGCCTTGTGTTGTCTAAACTCAATTATTGCGACACCGTATATGGCCCATGCTTGCTTAGGCGAACAGAGAACTTGATCCAACGGGTTCAAAATGCTTGTGCCCGCTTCTGCACTGATATACCTAGGAGAAGCCATGTAACTCCCTATCTAAATAAGCTTAAGTTTCTTAAGATGACGGCTAGGAGAAGGCTACACCTGGCCGGTTTAGTGTTTGGTGTGGTAACAACGCAAAAGCCAGCCTACCTCTTCGAGAAGCTTAGCTGGAGGTATGAAAAGCAGCGATACAGCAGAAGATCACGAATGCCCCCTCTGTCACTGACTCGACACAGGACTGCTGCCTTTCGGGGTTGCTTTAGGCATGCTGCCACACACTGCTGGAACATCCTCTCGCCACCGGCTCGTTCCCTGAAAACAAAGCGAACATTTATGCGCCACCTCAGAACCCTATACATGGTGGAGCAATCTGGTTTGCTTTAGAGCCTTCGCGATGCTGACTACATATTGCATCATTGCCTAGTTTTGATACAATATGCTTTATTTATCTAAATACTCATTCTAATTTATACGCAATCAACCAATCAATCTATCGATCTCCATCGCTCCTCACTGCCGGACTTAGGTCTCGTCCAATTTTATATATTAATTTAATTTAATTTGGTTTCACTTACTTTGATTCAGTTACTTTGGTTAATTATAGATGCCTCTCGAGCCCCAAACAATCAGTTTCAGTCTGAGAAACATGTGGCGATACACATCTTTAGAGCAATTTATTGTGCACTGGAGTTCTGTGCCCCTGCTGCCAAACGCTTTCATGTGTTAACCTTAACCATCCTGTAACCTGTAACCATCGAATTAACTGAATTACAGGCAGTTTCGTTTGTTGAGTCTTATAATAATATACATATTAATGAATGCTCACCATTCCTATGCGGCGATGGTATGTGTGGCTGACAGTCATGCAACAGGTTCTTGTGCTTGCAAATCCGTACATGGCTCATCAAAACACAGCAGAACTTCACGGGAACGTACAGTAACACTCCACACGTTACTTTAGTTAAGTTTAAATTTCAAATTTATGATTAGTGTCGTGACGGATGTGTCGTCCATTAAGCGTCCTTGGCGTCACCAAGGCGTCACTGCCATAGATTAATATAATACTGTTTTTTTTTTTTTCTGCTTTTCTGACGTGGTAGTGTGTTGGTGTCGCCAGCATGGCGGGCAAGGACAAAAAATACTTTTTATTTATTGTTTTTCTTTTCTTTTTTGCTGTACTTTTTATTTTATTATGTTTTTTTTGTTTGTTAATTTTCTTTTTCTGTGTGTTTAAATTTTTTGCTTATACTGTTTGTTTGTTTGTTCGTTTTGTTTAAATTCACACGTGCAATTTAATAACCTTCTTTTTATTAACGGCTATGTTTATTTTTTACTTTATTTTTTTTATTGATTATTTTTGCTTTTCAATCATACTCGCGGCCGCCTCTGAAAACCAGCGCTGTCCGCCTGCACTACTACGCGGACAGCATTTACGCTGAGAGGCGACCATTATTATGCACAGTTGTGTTTTATTTATTTTGTAGTTTTTTTATTGTCAACCATGTTTTTGTGTATAATAAAAAATATTTTCTTTCTTTCTTTCTTTCTTTCTATTGTTCCGGAATTCATAATCGTAAGTATTTATCGTAAATACGTCTGTAATCCCGTTAACCACGGTTCAATCAACCATAAACAAATGGTTCAGTAATAATTAAGCTATAATACATATATATGCTGAACCGTGGATTTAAAACGAGATTAAAATTCGACAATTTACATATTTTTAAAATGTGGGTATCCGTAGAAAATTATGGCGAGATATACACCGTGTTGATTTTTCTCTTAGAATACGAACAATCAAACATTACAACTAATTGAATAGTTCTTAAGCAATTACTATATTCGGCTGTCTGTCGACATGTATACTCGCGACATATATTATGGACACACTTCATACAATAACTTTCTTACAACATTTTAACGATTACGATGTTAATCACAGTTTACTTTAAATTTAATTTAATTACATTTACACAAAGACAAACTACAACTAGGTAACTACCGAACTCCCGACCGCAGGTAGGCAGGTACTAAAAATGAGCTATCATCACGCTTAGCTCCTAGGGGCTAAGCAGGAATGTTACACGCGAATGAAGATGTTATTTTACTTTATTATTTACGTGACTATCGTTTAATACTCGCGCACTGTTTATAAAGGACACTAGACTTACCCCTTATGTTGGGAACTTTTTACTTAACAACTAGTTCGTACACTTATAATAGTAACTAGCAGAATCTAGACTATATGTTATCTAGGTTTTAAGATTATGACGTTCACGTTCAGATTATTACGTTCCGCCGCGAAGTCTCGCGATCGAATGAGGTCTGCCGTCTACCTCGGCGCGAGCGCGGGGCGTTTTTTTTTTTTTTGTCGATTAGTGTTGTGCCGTCAGCTGATTCTCCGTTTGACGGAATGCGCTGATTGGTTATCAATTCGTGTGACTCATTTTATATGCGCGTTAGCACGATGCATTACCTTAAAAGGTAATGACCGCGTTCACCACCCAGTGATGGGGGACGCGCCGCAATCGCGAGATACCGGTATTTACCGTTTATTACTGCTATGTTCAAATGTTTTCATTTTTTTATTACCGGAACCAGTGTTCACGTAACACCCGGTTGACGCCGTCGGTGCCTGGGTATACTGTGGTGACACGTCCCAGCAGCCATCTGTTGGGGGGCAGCCGATCGTCCTTAACGAGGACCATCTCTCCTGGTTGTGGTTGTCCTCCGTCTGTGCGCCACTTGTTTCGGATCTGCAGTTCTGAAATGTACTCCTTATAGTATCGATTCCAGAAATGTGCCTTTAAGGATTGGATCCTATTGTATCTGGAGAGCGTGTGAAGAGGAGACTGGTCTACCTGGGGAGCAGGTAGCATCGTGAGGGTTCGCCCAATTAAAAAATGCGCAGGTGTTAGAGGAACTAAATCTGATGGATCAGATGACATTGGGGTAAGAGGTCTAGAATTAAGTATTGCTTCGATTTGAACCAATATGATGATACAGTGCTCATCTCCTCGTAATCTAGATGAGCAATTGACAATACATGATTTAAATGTTTTTTAATCGATTTGACTGACCCTTCTGCTACGCCGTTAAAGTGTGGACTATAGGCTGGACTAAATTTGAAAATGATTTCACTCTCAGCTGAGTAGGAAAATATGTCATTCGAATGATTTTTTAGAAACTTAGCTATTTCGTTGCTAGCACCCACGAAATTAGTTCCATTATCGGAATAGATTGTAGCTGGCTTACCTCTGCGGGCAATAAATCGATTTAAGGCGGCAATAAAGCCTTCAGAAGTCAAATCGGTGACAAGTTCCACGTGCATTGCCTTTACTGCTAGGCAAACAAAGACAGCAATGTATGCCTTCTTCAGCTGACAGCCACGACCCTTTCTGTTCGCAATCATGATGGGACCAGCGTAGTCCACCGCTGTATTAGCAAATGGATAGTCTGCTTGCAATCTTTGTATGGGTAGATTGCCCATGATAGGCTGGTAAGTCTTACCTGAGAATCTAAGACAGGATATGCATTCTCGAGTTGTTTTTCTACAAAGATTACGACCATTTACTATCCAGTATTTGTGACGTATTGTTGATAACAACAGCTGTGGTCCAGCGTGCAATAGAATTTTGTGATAGTGTGCGACTAATAGTTTAGTTATGTGATGTGATGCGTCGAGTAAGATCGGGTGCTTTGTGTTGTAGTCGTAGTGTGAGTTTGACAATCTGCCTCCTACTCGTATAATACCTACACTGTCCATGAAGGGGTTAAATTTGAGTAGTTTGTCTTTATGAGACAGGGAGCGTTTTTGAAGTAACTGTAAGTATTGTTTACAATATGTATCACGTTGTACTTGTTTGCATAAAACTTGTAACGCGGAATTTAACTCTGTAACAGTTAATGGACCAGTTACTTTGTTGCTAGTGTTTTTACAGTTATGAATGAATCGTTAACGAGTGATGTTCGAACTGCTATGAAAGGAAGAGACCGGGCTTTTCAGAGGTTTAAAAAGAATCGTTCGGATACAAACTGGGACTCTTACAAAACTGCCAGGAATCGGTGCAATCAGGTGATACGCAACGCTAAACGCCGACATATTCTTGATAATATATCTTCGTTGACGTCTGTCGATGTCTGGAGGTTTCTTGGGACACTGGGCATTGGTAAACAAAGACAGCTGGAGTTGCCCAAGACAATTGAGTTGGATGCCATTAACCACCATTTCTCTACTTCGCACACAATTGATGGCCCAACCAAGCGTCAAACGGTTGACTCTATAGCCGGACTGCCTAGCCCCAATCGCGTACCTTTTCAATTCACTCCAGTCACGTCGGAGGAGATCAAAAGGACTATTCTCGCTATAAAATCTAAGGCAGTTGGATGCGATGACATTAGTCGCCGCATGATAACCACTATTCTAGACCAAATCCTCCCTCCAATTACATATATCATCAACTTTTCACTCGATTCTGGTCAATTCCCTGACTTATGGCGTAAAGCCTTTGTGCGCCCTCTTCCTAAAATCTCCAACCCCTCCCTTCCCAATCATTTTCGTCCTATTTCAATCCTTCCTTTCCTATCCAAGGTGCTAGAAGCCTGTGTTCATCGCCAGCTTTCCAACTATGTGCAAGGCAATGGTATATTAAGTCCATTGCAATCCGGATTCAGACCGGGACACAGTACCACGACCGCACTCCTTAAAGTAACGGGGGATATCAGGGACGGAGTGGAGAAGGGTTATGTGACAGTGCTTGTGTTGGTGGATTTTTCTAACGCATTCAATTGTGTGAACCATGACATCCTCTTAGCGATACTAGCTCACATTGGGATCTCAACCGACGAGCTGGAGTGGTTCTCTTCCTATCTTCGGGAACGCCAGCAGTCGGTTTGTGCGGATGAGGTTTCATCCGGGTGGCGCAATCTTGACTCTGGCGTTCCGCAAGGCGGTATTCTTTCTCCTCTTTTATTCTCTATATTCATTAACCTCATTACCTCTGAACTTCAGTGTGCGTATCACTTGTATGCCGATGACCTGCAGGTGTACAGCCAAGCCCGTGTAGAGAGCCTTGCAGAGGCCGTTGACAGGGTTAACGCCGATTTGCGCTTGATAGGCCGCTGGTGTGACAGGTTTGGTCTTTCTGTCAACCCCGATAAATGCCAGGGCATCTTAATTGGTAGTACCCACATGGTCAATAGAATAGACAACGCAACCCTACCAACGATAACCTTCAACGGAAGAATTATTCCTGCAATGCCGAGTGTCAAAAACCTAGGACTAAATATTGACTCCACCCTGAATTGGCAAGCTCAAGTTACAAAGATCTGTCAAGGGGCAACTGGGATGTTGCGCAGTCTTTATCGCCTCAAAAACTTCCTACCAACCAGAATCAAGGCAATGCTTATGCAGACCCTAATATTTCCAGTCATCGACTATGGTGATGTATGCTACCTCGACCTGAATGCAGATCTGCTCAATAAACTCGATCGCCTTCTCAACAATTGCATTCGATTCACCTTCAACCTTAGGAAATATGATCACGTCTCAGCTCATCGTTCAGAGTTGGGATGGTTGCCGATACGCCAGCGACGTAGCTTGCGGGCAGTGACGATGATTCATACAATCCTAAGTTCCCCTAATGCCCCCAGCTATTTATCATCTCATGTTCAGCTACTTGGTTCACATCACAACAAAAACTTACGATCAGCTGACAACCGTCTTCTCCACTGTCCTACTCATAGTTCTAGCCTAGTACATTCTTCTTTCCTCGTGCAAGCTATTCAACTCTGGAATGCGCTTCCTCTTGAAATCAGGATGGCCACCAACCGTGCTACGTTCAAGTACAAAGTACGTCAGCTCTACAGTGGCGTTAATGAGTGAGTGATACTTTGGCAATAAGTACCGATTTTCAGACATAAATGGAATTATATATTATGCGAGTATATATGTATATGTATATGTGTATGTATTTTATGTAAGTATTGTATGTAAGTATTATAGTGTATGTATAATGTGAGTATGTATTATTCGATATTGTATACATTAGACTGATAACCTTTCAGTACATTGTTCATTCTTCTGCTTGCACCTACCTCAATGTATCTCTGCATCACCCTAAGGTAGACTGGCAGATAATGCCTTTGGCATTAAGTCCGCCTTTGTACAACTGTGCATAAAGTTTAAAAATAAAAAAAAATAAATAAAAAAATGTAAGGTACATGGGTCGAATATGGCCAGCCGAAAAATATGGCCATATGCCTGATCTAGGTAAACTACCGGCGAGCCAGCGATCGCTAGTGTACGTATTAGATCTTCTATGTGTGTGTGAGCGATCGACGCACGAATCTTCAGTGGCTCAAAACGAATGGAGGAGGAAACACGTCACGCTGCTAAAAAAAATATCCGTAAGTTTTTATCCTTTTGTTCCTATTATATTAGATTAAACGTTGTAGTATTGATGTTATTTTTGTAGTTAGTTATCCTAGATGACATACCCCTGCATATTATTTAAATTTATTTTACATATCTTAGATAATAGCAAAACTTATGCCTACATATAGGTGAATGAAAATGGCCATTTCGTGGCCATATTTTCGACAGGAGTTTTGATGTGTAAGTTGTGTTCTTTTTCTTTGTTTTAGATCATGGCAACACGCTACATTAGTAAATTAGAAGTGCTTGGAGTGTCTCCAATATGAAATCTGTGATTTCGGCTGTAAAACGTGGCGAAATGAAGGTTTTGACTGCTTCCAAACATTTTAATGTTCCTAGGCGAAGTCTTCGACGTTATCTGGAAGAGAACAAGAACACAAAATCAAAGCTGGGGAGAAAACCCCTCCTTAATGCTCAAGAGGAAAAAGATTTATCATGTCGTATCGTACGACTAAGCGATGTCGGATATCCTTTGACTCCGCGTGTACTTCGAATGTGCATAAAAAAATACTGTGCGGCAAAACATATTATGGAGAGCACTAGTGGGCCAATGATAGGAAGAGACTGGCTGCGAGGTTTTTTGAAACGGTTCCGGAATATCCGAAAAAGGAAAGCCCAAAATTTGAATCCTGCTAGAGCTCAGAAGCTAAATAAAGCTGTTGTCTCGGACTATTTTAAAAAACTAAAGAAGGTGCTGGAAGAAAATGATCTCATTAATAAACCAGAACGCATTTTTAATATAGACGAGAAAGGTTGTCAGCTAAAGTTACATAAAACACCTCAAGTCTTAGCCGAATGTGGTACACTTAGTAGCCCCAGAGCACGCAGAAAATGTGACAGTTGTTTCGTGCGGAAGTGCTATTGGTTACGCAATACCTCCAATGATCTTATTTAAAGGTAAAAGAATGAAGCAAGAGTGGCTAGAATCTCTGCCACCGGGTGCAGTTGGGCTAATGACTGCCAAAGGAAGTATGACAGTAGAAGCTTTTGTAAGTTGGATCAACCATTTTGCAAAATATAAGCTACCCGGACCTGTCGTGCTGATATTTGATGGAGCCAAATGTCATTTAGATCATTCCATCGTCGATGCTGCGGAAAAATGCAATATAAAACTTTTCTGCCTCCCAAGCAATACAACTCACGAATTACAGCCCATGGATAAATCCGTTTTCAGAGCGTTTGAGTATTATTGGGATGAAGAGGTTTTGAAGTACTGGACGCAGCATCAAGACAGAAGAATCACAAAGCAGAGATTTGGAACACTTTTTTCCAAAGTTTGGGACAAAGCACTCACCCCGGCGAATATCAAAGCAGGATTTGAAGCTACGGGCATATATCCTTTTGATCCCACAAAAATTCCTGAAGAAGCCTTTGCGCCAAGCATTCCAACGCCTCGGCCTTCTGTTGCTAATGCAGATGAAAATTCTGAAGACAATCCATTGCATTCACTGTCGACTGAACCAAGTACTTCAGTGCACTGCCAAACACCTTCGTATTTTAGTGCCATCGATGAACTAATTGAAGAGAATCAGTCGTCTACAGCAAGCATTACTGCAGGTAGTCTGCATCCAGCTGATTTCAATGAACTCGCTGAGGAAATTCCTTTGACTGCGTCACGTACTCCGACGCATCCTTTGTCTCCTGCTTCTACTCAACGACACGAAGAGGATTCCTATAGCAATGAGGACAATATTCCCCTGTCAAATCTACAGCACAGAATTTAGATCATTGACAGAAGCCCATTAAAATCGAATAGATTTAATAATAATTCACGATATCCTACCAACACCAGAAAAGGCTACAGTTTAGCCGTAGAATTAACCAGCAAAACGATGTCCAGGCAATCCAACACGAATCATACTAAAAAACAGAAGACAAAAAACTAATGGTTCCATATAAAAGCAAAGGTCGCGCAAAAGATAGAAATGCTGCTGATACAGGAAGAGGAAGTTCCAGAACAGGAAGTTGGTACTGTTTTATTTGCGATGAAGACAGAGTTGCCGATATGCGACTTTGCATTAGTTGTGGATCGTATGTCCATGAAGAATGTGTTGGACTTACGCATAAAGACAAAGAAAACTTCGTTTGTATCAAGTGTGAGTGATGACTAGATAATGAAGATTTGTTTGATTTTTGATAATGTTGCTTTATAATTTAGTTCTTGTTGATCTCAGAATGTGCCATTATTATTTTCTAATTAAGTATTAAGCTTTATGAAAGTTTTTTTATATTCTCTGTAAGTTGGGAGTTACTAAATATGACAAGGTTCCTACATTATTTTGTTATATTCTTTTAAAATATATTTTTAATAAAACTCGTTCATAATTCAGTAAATTATTTTATTTAATACGTTCTACCTGTGTTAACGAGGGTTCTTGCAATGAGTAGGCGACACAGATTGATGCAAAAAGTGTATATTCTGGTATACTGAACTGAATTACAAAAAAATGGTTGCAATGCGCGTACTTTCGTGGTCGCTCGGCGGCGGAATGAATCGCCGGCGCTCTGGCGCGAGCGGCGAGCCGCGGAGGAAGCCCGCGGGGTGCGGGGCGCGGGGCGCGGAGCGCGGCACGCGGGCGGGCGAGGCGCGCGGCCGCGCGTTAACAGACTGGCCCCCTTGAAGCAGGAGCAGCATCCTGGTCCAACTTCGTTGGTAGCGGGCAGAGCCTGTTCCAAGCTCTGCGTATGGTTCCCGATGTGGTCGCGACGTCTGCCACCCGTGTTACGGGGCCCTACGGGGTCAAGGATGAAGAAAACGATTGGTACGAGATCTACAACTTTAATCCGTAGGTCCTGCTTTACAATAATAAAACTACTCTAAGACAAGGTCGAGTGTCGGTTCGGGTACAAGGTCACGTCACTATAAACGGCAGGCTGAGTAATGTACTCAACTTGGGGTTCCGGGCTGGTCCCGTGCGAGTGTGACGTTGTCTTCCCCTCAAGGTCACCAGGCTTCGCAGCTGCTAGTTCGGTCCGCGGGGTCGTCGCCAAGGCCGTCTTCAAGACGGTACGGAGCGGGCAGGCAACCTCAGCTGGTTCGGAGGCGGGCCGGTACGGTGCGGTGCTGATATTACAGCCGGTATGAAGTGGACCGGTATTCCAGCCGGTACCAAGTTCTGGGGAGACAACCACACGATTAGGCACTGGTGCGTGAACCCAATGCAACAGCGCCGGGCCCCAACGTATAATTTTCTACATGGGCCCTAAGGTCGGCGGCGCTGTACAATGGTAGGTACACATAACACATAAAATACACAATAAAACAAATAATAAAACTGGATCAGCCTCAGCATCTTGGGCAAGACGCTGCTTGTAGGTACGGCCTATCGCCCTCCCTGGCTTGACCTGGATGAGTTCCTGGGTAGCATAATGGACAGTGTCACGGCCTTGGCTCCATATGATCATGTGATGCTGCTGGGGGACCTCAATGTGGATATGCAGGATGTGGGTGACAGTGGTGTGAGGAGACTGACTGGTTTTCTCAATTGCTTGGGCTTATCTCAGGTGGTCCACAGGCCAACTCACTTCACAGACAGCTCAGCTACTCTCATAGACCTCTTTTGCACGGATATCAGGGCACGAAGCGTCACAGTTGATCACATTAAAGAGTTGGGCCGTCATTCGTTTGTGGTCTGTGTTACGATAATGAAAAGATCTAAGCCGGTTCCAAGAATAGTCACTTACAGACCTCTGAGGGACATTCTGGTGGACCGTTTCGAGGAAGACAGGCACAATCTTCGATGGATGATGGCGGGTGGGGGGCAGAATGTGGACGCCATGGTACTGTCTTTTAATTCTTATATGCTGCATTTGTTCGACCTTCATGCACCTGTAAGAACAAAGACCTTCAGAGCACCTCCTACTCCCTGGATTACTGACAATGTTCGTCTATTGTTCCGTCTGCGTGATAGGGCCAGGGAAAGATACCATAGGACTAGATTGGACCAACACCACAAATACTATATAGACTTGAAACATTTAGCCGAGAAATCTCTGCATGGTGAGAAGTCAGCTTACTTTAGAGCCAACATTAACTCACAGGTCAAAGAGCCAAAACGTCTGTGGAAATCTCTAAAGGCTGACGTCATACCCGACCACAGGGAAAAAGTGCTGCCGGATCACTTTGACGATGCTGATGCAATCAACAGGGCTTTTTTGAATGTGCCAGGGCAATCAACTGTGTCAATCTCTCAGTTGACGCTTTTCGAGTTCGATAGGTGCAACTCAAATGAATTTAAATTGAGGCCAGTCAGTGCAGATGTGGTGAGCAAAATAATTATCAGCATTCATACTAATGCCCAGGGCGTGGACGGAATGGGGCGGGAGATGCTCGTCAGGGTACTTCCGACAGCTCTGCAGGCCGTGACTGAGATTATCAATGCCTCTATTGTGTCTCATAGGTTCCCCAGCCTGTGGCGATGTGCAATTGTGCGCCCAATAGCAAAGGTGAGCAACCCACAAACTTACAAGGACTTGAGGCCCATAAGTATTCTGCCTTGCTTATCGAAGGTACTAGAAAGAGTTGTACACACACAACTGACTGAGTATCTGGAGTCCAATGGCCTTCTGCCTGAGCTGCAATCGGGATTCCGCAGGGGGCGTGGCACGGCTACTGCTCTGACTGATGTAGTAGGCAACATCCTTGAGGCGAGGGACAGGGGGGAGGGAACCGTCCTGGTGCTCCTTGATTTCACCCGCGCATTTGATACCATAAATACTACGCTTTTATTATCCAAGATGTCATACTATGGATTTGCCAGGGAAACTGTAGAATGGTTCCAGAGTTACCTGGAAAACAGGTCGCAGTATGTAGAGATAGAGAGAGAAGATGGTACTCGGATTGCCTCTCCCCCCCGCCCAGTGCCCAGGGGTGTGCCACAAGGATCTATATTGGGACCTCTATTATACATCCTATACAGCGCTGATATAGTAAATAAAATCAAAAATTGTAGGTATCATATGTATGCTGATGACATACAGCTCTATAGGTCGTTCAGGCCTGCCGAGGCATCTACTGCGATAGCAGCGATCAATGAGGACCTAGAGAGAGTGGTATCCTGGGCGGAACACAATTCACTCATGTTGAACCCTTCTAAGTCTAAATTCATGGTGTTTGGCTCAAGAAATCAGGTCAAATCTATAGTTGACGTGGACCCAATTATTACTGTTGGTGGTGTGGGGATCGAAAGAGTGGATATTGTGACCAACCTTGGTCTGGTGATGGACTGGGATTTGCGATTCGAGACACATATCAACAGGGTGGTTGGTGGATGTTTCTACAGGCTCAAGGTCTTATATAACATACGTCAGTATTTGAGTGAGCCTCTGCGGAAGCTTCTAGTTGATAGCCTTGTGTTGTCTAAACTCAATTATTGCGACACCGTATATGGCCCATGCTTGCTTAGGCGAACAGAGAACTTGATCCAACGGGTTCAAAATGCTTGTGCCCGCTTCTGCACTGATATACCTAGGAGAAGCCATGTAACTCCCTATCTAAATAAGCTTAAGTTTCTTAAGATGACGGCTAGGAGAAGGCTACACCTGGCCGGTTTAGTGTTTGGTGTGGTAACAACGCAAAAGCCAGCCTACCTCTTCGAGAAGCTTAGCTGGAGGTATGAAAAGCAGCGATACAGCAGAAGATCACGAATGCCCCCTCTGTCACTGACTCGACACAGGACTGCTGCCTTTCGGGGTTGCTTTAGGCATGCTGCCACACACTGCTGGAACATCCTCTCGCCACCGGCTCGTTCCCTGAAAACAAAGCGAACATTTATGCGCCACCTCAGAACCCTATACATGGTGGAGCAATCTGGTTTGCTTTAGAGCCTTCGCGATGCTGACTACATATTGCATCATTGCCTAGTTTTGATACAATATGCTTTATTTATCTAAATACTCATTCTAATTTATACGCAATCAACCAATCAATCTATCGATCTCCATCGCTCCTCACTGCCGGACTTAGGTCTCGTCCAATTTTATATATTAATTTAATTTAATTTGGTTTCACTTACTTTGATTCAGTTACTTTGGTTAATTATAGATGCCTCTCGAGCCCCAAACAATCAGTTTCAGTCTGAGAAACATGTGGCGATACACATCTTTAGAGCAATTTATTGTGCACTGGAGTTCTGTGCCCCTGCTGCCAAACGCTTTCATGTGTTAACCTTAACCATCCTGTAACCTGTAACCATCGAATTAACTGAATTACAGGCAGTTTCGTTTGTTGAGTCTTATAATAATATACATATTAATGAATGCTCACCATTCCTATGCGGCGATGGTATGTGTGGCTGACAGTCATGCAACAGGTTCTTGTGCTTGCAAATCCGTACATGGCTCATCAAAACACAGCAGAACTTCACGGGAACGTACAGTAACACTCCACACGTTACTTTAGTTAAGTTTAAATTTCAAATTTATGATTAGTGTCGTGACGGATGTGTCGTCCATTAAGCGTCCTTGGCGTCACCAAGGCGTCACTGCCATAGATTAATATAATACTGTTTTTTTTTTTTTCTGCTTTTCTGACGTGGTAGTGTGTTGGTGTCGCCAGCATGGCGGGCAAGGACAAAAAATACTTTTTATTTATTGTTTTTCTTTTCTTTTTTGCTGTACTTTTTATTTTATTATGTTTTTTTTGTTTGTTAATTTTCTTTTTCTGTGTGTTTAAATTTTTTGCTTATACTGTTTGTTTGTTTGTTCGTTTTGTTTAAATTCACACGTGCAATTTAATAACCTTCTTTTTATTAACGGCTATGTTTATTTTTTACTTTATTTTTTTTATTGATTATTTTTGCTTTTCAATCATACTCGCGGCCGCCTCTGAAAACCAGCGCTGTCCGCCTGCACTACTACGCGGACAGCATTTACGCTGAGAGGCGACCATTATTATGCACAGTTGTGTTTTATTTATTTTGTAGTTTTTTTATTGTCAACCATGTTTTTGTGTATAATAAAAAATATTTTCTTTCTTTCTTTCTTTCTTTCTATTGTTCCGGAATTCATAATCGTAAGTATTTATCGTAAATACGTCTGTAATCCCGTTAACCACGGTTCAATCAACCATAAACAAATGGTTCAGTAATAATTAAGCTATAATACATATATATGCTGAACCGTGGATTTAAAACGAGATTAAAATTCGACAATTTACATATTTTTAAAATGTGGGTATCCGTAGAAAATTATGGCGAGATATACACCGTGTTGATTTTTCTCTTAGAATACGAACAATCAAACATTACAACTAATTGAATAGTTCTTAAGCAATTACTATATTCGGCTGTCTGTCGACATGTATACTCGCGACATATATTATGGACACACTTCATACAATAACTTTCTTACAACATTTTAACGATTACGATGTTAATCACAGTTTACTTTAAATTTAATTTAATTACATTTACACAAAGACAAACTACAACTAGGTAACTACCGAACTCCCGACCGCAGGTAGGCAGGTACTAAAAATGAGCTATCATCACGCTTAGCTCCTAGGGGCTAAGCAGGAATGTTACACGCGAATGAAGATGTTATTTTACTTTATTATTTACGTGACTATCGTTTAATACTCGCGCACTGTTTATAAAGGACACTAGACTTACCCCTTATGTTGGGAACTTTTTACTTAACAACTAGTTCGTACACTTATAATAGTAACTAGCAGAATCTAGACTATATGTTATCTAGGTTTTAAGATTATGACGTTCACGTTCAGATTATTACGTTCCGCCGCGAAGTCTCGCGATCGAATGAGGTCTGCCGTCTACCTCGGCGCGAGCGCGGGGCGTTTTTTTTTTTTTTGTCGATTAGTGTTGTGCCGTCAGCTGATTCTCCGTTTGACGGAATGCGCTGATTGGTTATCAATTCGTGTGACTCATTTTATATGCGCGTTAGCACGATGCATTACCTTAAAAGGTAATGACCGCGTTCACCACCCAGTGATGGGGGACGCGCCGCAATCGCGAGATACCGGTATTTACCGTTTATTACTGCTATGTTCAAATGTTTTCATTTTTTTATTACCGGAACCAGTGTTCACGTAACACCCGGTTGACGCCGTCGGTGCCTGGGTATACTGTGGTGACACGTCCCAGCAGCCATCTGTTGGGGGGCAGCCGATCGTCCTTAACGAGGACCATCTCTCCTGGTTGTGGTTGTCCTCCGTCTGTGCGCCACTTGTTTCGGATCTGCAGTTCTGAAATGTACTCCTTATAGTATCGATTCCAGAAATGTGCCTTTAAGGATTGGATCCTATTGTATCTGGAGAGCGTGTGAAGAGGAGACTGGTCTACCTGGGGAGCAGGTAGCATCGTGAGGGTTCGCCCAATTAAAAAATGCGCAGGTGTTAGAGGAACTAAATCTGATGGATCAGATGACATTGGGGTAAGAGGTCTAGAATTAAGTATTGCTTCGATTTGAACCAATATGATGATACAGTGCTCATCTCCTCGTAATCTAGATGAGCAATTGACAATACATGATTTAAATGTTTTTTAATCGATTTGACTGACCCTTCTGCTACGCCGTTAAAGTGTGGACTATAGGCTGGACTAAATTTGAAAATGATTTCACTCTCAGCTGAGTAGGAAAATATGTCATTCGAATGATTTTTTAGAAACTTAGCTATTTCGTTGCTAGCACCCACGAAATTAGTTCCATTATCGGAATAGATTGTAGCTGGCTTACCTCTGCGGGCAATAAATCGATTTAAGGCGGCAATAAAGCCTTCAGAAGTCAAATCGGTGACAAGTTCCACGTGCATTGCCTTTACTGCTAGGCAAACAAAGACAGCAATGTATGCCTTCTTCAGCTGACAGCCACGACCCTTTCTGTTCGCAATCATGATGGGACCAGCGTAGTCCACCGCTGTATTAGCAAATGGATAGTCTGCTTGCAATCTTTGTATGGGTAGATTGCCCATGATAGGCTGGTAAGTCTTACCTGAGAATCTAAGACAGGATATGCATTCTCGAGTTGTTTTTCTACAAAGATTACGACCATTTACTATCCAGTATTTGTGACGTATTGTTGATAACAACAGCTGTGGTCCAGCGTGCAATAGAATTTTGTGATAGTGTGCGACTAATAGTTTAGTTATGTGATGTGATGCGTCGAGTAAGATCGGGTGCTTTGTGTTGTAGTCGTAGTGTGAGTTTGACAATCTGCCTCCTACTCGTATAATACCTACACTGTCCATGAAGGGGTTAAATTTGAGTAGTTTGTCTTTATGAGACAGGGAGCGTTTTTGAAGTAACTGTAAGTATTGTTTACAATATGTATCACGTTGTACTTGTTTGCATAAAACTTGTAACGCGGAATTTAACTCTGTAACAGTTAATGGACCAGTTACTTTGTTGCTAGTGTTTTTACAGTTATGAATGAATCGTCCTACGTAAGCTATGGTACGTTGAAGTTTAGTAAAATTAGAAAATTTGATGAAATAGTTAATTTTGTGACAATGTGACTCTTCTGTAGACAAATGACATTGATGTTTAATTTCTGGCAAACTAGCAGCATTTATATTCTGTGGTTGTGTGGGCAACTGCATGTCAGTAGTGTAATATTGGGGCTTCTGCATCACGCAAAAAATTATTGGGGCTTCTGCATCACAAACCTCGCTTCACTCGGCTTGTGACGCAGAAGCCTCCAATATTTTTTTGCGTGAATATTATTTTTTTAGTTGGCTACAGCATTACTTTTCATAACTCTATTAAGTCAACTAGATTATTGGAGAGTCTTATTATTTGAGCCCATAACGTGAGCCCTTCAAAGCGAATTTTAAAGCCTTTACCATTTTTTCTATAACAAGGTATTAAAACAGCACTGTACTGTTCATGGTTTATAATTTTTGCAATATGTAGTCCACATATTCTTGTCTCAACTATAATTATCTGAACTCGATCTCCAATATTCAAAGTCATATTTTATTATATATTTATATAAATCCAAGATTATATATGTTATTATGAGAACATTACTTTTTATGTATGCATAATTTATTTTCCAGGATTAAAAGGCAGGCTATGGGGGTAGTACTCAGTCCAATCATTCGACGACTATCGAAGTAAAAACTAAAACATGTGTATTTATATATTAAAAAAGTTTATTATCAAAGCACCATTTTTTTAAACATAGTACATTTTTCAAAGCACATCCTGAATCATGATAAACACAGGTGAACAAATCTTCAGAATATTAATAATTATCATATAAATTTAACAAACTAGGACAGAACTTATCATCTAAATTAATTACATTATCATTATTTAAAATACGTTTCAACCATGACACTTTTTCTAAACCTTTAGTGTAAACACACTTATCTCGTAAAATATCTGAAATTAAATATTGATAATTTGAATAAGGTATAAATCCTTCACTCCAGCATATTTTTCTATTACGCTCAATCCAACTGACTTGTCGTCTTTCTGATTTTGTCAAATCATAAAATGGAAATGGTGCTTTAATTAAAAACACTTGTATTTTTTTTATTACACCATATGGCTATTTCTTTTAATATAAACTCATTAGCTTCTGTTTTGAAGCCTTGAACGTCAACAATGGCATTCATGATAACCTGCGTACTATGTTGCTCAGAGGTTTGTATTCCACAAGCCGATCGTTTATAATTAAACAATATGCAGCAGTATTATCTGGTATTGCTTGCGAACATTCGATCTCTAGCCGGACATCTACTGGACCTGTTTTTAAACTATCGTTTTGCCTTGAACAGTCCAAAACAAATAGAGGAGCCTTATCTTTGAAGTCCTGTAGATTGAGCAAGGGGTCTATTGGACAGTTGTAATACGACTGGCGAAATTTTGCATACATTTCATATAATATACTGTATTTGTCCTCAGAAAACTTTAAGTATAAAGGTTCATATGGATAATATTGTGAATTCAAGAATAGGGTCACGTTTGTTACTTCACAATGATCAAAAAGTGAGCTATCTTTCAATTTATTATTTTTTCTATTAGTTTGTAAGCAGAAAATTACATATCTAGGCTTTTCCATTTGTGATGCAGTTTTAACTGACCATGAATGCTTTGTAGTTTTAGGTAGTAAAGGATACTCGTACAAATCCCAATTCCTAAATGCCATTTGAACAGCCTTATCTCTTTCTAAATGTTTTAAAAGTATCAATCGTTCTCGATCAGATACTTTTACATGAGGTATTCTCCAATGTACCCTTTCTATGTCTATTTGAAACTTTGCAATATCATCATTAAGTGTAACACTGTTTTTGTTCGAATTACTTCTATTTAAAATAAGCTCATGTTTACAATTTATTATAATTTTATTGTAATCTTCTGCGAACCCTAAAATCTTATTTAGTGGTATAACTGCACTGAAATTTCCGCCACTTTTAAACCCATCTAGATTCCAGCCCCACACGGCTGCAACTTTACTTTCGGCTTCATTTAAAGAAACGTAAGTCTTAATAGTCGATGTTATTCCGGAATTTTTTATTCGATCTATTTCGATTCCGTTCATTTCGTATCTGATATCTTGGAAAAGGAACATAATAGGATTATTAGTAAATGATACATTTTTTGCAATCTGTTTTCCATCTTTCCCAAAGAGCTTAGCAGACCTTCAATGTAAATTGAGCTGGCTGATGGTAGCACGTATATGTTTTGCTGATGTATAGGAATTCTGATTTCATCATTTTCTCTAAAGCTTATAGGGATTATAGGAATGGACTTCATAACTTTCGATGGAAGTATCAAAGTGGGGTAAGTCATTAATCTGTAGTATATTCATATTTTAAAACCATTTGCTTTAAGAAAATCTTTATTGGTTTTACTCAACTTTAATACTTTTTTCTTACGTCTGTGTACTTTAGTGGTTGCAAACGGAATAAGTCGTTTTATTTTTACAGGAGCGTTTTTATTAAATGAAATCATTTTATTTCTCTTAAGTGAAAACGTAGTTGAATGTCACCTTCTTTAAAGTTAATTGAGTGACCAAACTGATCCACAATCTTAACAGATATAGAGGTAACTATATTCTTGTTTATTGGAAAGTAAATAACGTTGGGCGGTCTTTCAATATACTGATTGCTGACAGCTGTGTTTGTTACAAATTCATGAATAATATGAGTTTGCAATCCGTTAGAGTAAGATCCGTATATTAAATCGCATTCAATTCTAACTACAGTTGGAGTTTCAGTATTAAACGGTAAATTATCCTTACAGTTCAACACTGAGAAGTATAGCAAACCACATTCATATCTTCCAGAAAAAGTCAGAGGTGGTTGAAAATAGGACTCTAATTCAGATTTACTGCTAGAGATCGTCACTGTTGTAGACATACTTTCATACTGAACACTTCTGGAAATACTTTTTTATTTTATTCCCCGACTATACCAAAAATGTCTCAAAAAGTTTAGACAAAGATGTCCGCAATTAAAAGGATGATTCCCTTGTATGTTCTCATAGTTATAGCGAACGTTGGAACCCAAGTACTTTATAAATTCTTTTGGAGGCTTAAGATCTCCATAACTGTCAAAGTATTCAATATTATCATTACACTTTGCATAGGCTACCCAATGAGTACCAGGATTTTTTGAAGTATCTAAATTAATAACTCCACATTCTTTTAGAAAAGGATGTTTAGGGAGCTCATCTCTCATGAAGACTCCTCTAAAAAAGGGAATATCATTTCCGTACTTCAAAATGTCGAGGTTAGTTAAAGCTCGTTTAGGTAGCCGATTCTCTAGTTTTTTTGTTTTGAGACAAAAATACCTAGCCCATTTTTATGCGGCTTAAGATGTAGTCCTTTTCCAATGCAAAGAGCTTCCATTTTTTCATTATGTCTCTTAGATTCATCATACAGCTTTTTAGCCATTTTAATTTCATTTATAGTTTTAGCAATAGCACTTGCACCGCCTGCTAATGCTCCTGCTGCCGATAATCCCGCAAAAATAGGAATCAATGGTAAAACTCCACCGCTTTTTGGTATTGGAATTATACGAGGCAATTTAATAGATGAATTACCAGTTAATTCTCTTGCAGCAGCCATAGCTACTTCTATTGCAACTTTCTTACATTTTGGTTTTATTTTCTTCATACGATTTTTCGTAATACTAATAATATTTTTTAATCTATTAGATTTTTTTGTTCGAGATTTTTGTTTTGTAGCTTTAAGACCAGAGCCAGTTTTAATTTTCTTCGACATGACATTGCTAACTAGATGTGCTGCGATTTTTTCTCCTACGCCTGAATCAGAAGCAAATGCACGCTTTTTCTAAAAAAATCAAATCAGCTTTATGTCGATCCTTCAAACTTGATGAATTGTGATAGGCAAAATCGTGTTCTTTACAATATTCGTCTAATTTATTTATACCTTTATCACCACGCTCAAGTAGTTTCATCAATTTTGTACCAGGACCGCAATAATTGTAGCCCGGTAAATGCAGTTCAATTGGCAAATGATTTATAAACCAATTAAGAATACTGTTCTCTCCAATACACATAATAAGACTGAATAATCAAACGTTGAACACTTAATAAATATACTAATGAACCAAGGTTTTATAGATCAGCGTAGAATAATAGTTTTTACAACACATTAGACTTATCAATCCAGCTATTTTCAGCAGAAGATAGGCCTAGCCATTTCACAAAAACTTTATTTTTATTCTTTTTAAGAACTCTTTCAACTAGATATATATTCGGATATTTTGTCTTTTGAAACTCTTGCACATAAAATGCTCCCAATATTGGCTGGCCTCTAATGGCATCTTCAATTAAGTAGGTAATAGGAGAAGTATTCTGCCTTTTTCGAATTTTAAATATTTCGGTTGACCAGTTTGGAGTGTATCCTTTTTCAAATGTTCCTTTATACTTACTAATACGAACATAATCACCCACTTTAAATTTATTTTTCATACTAACGTTTTTTTTCAAACTGACATATCTTTCATATATACGTTTTTTATTCATATTATTTACATTTGCAGGGATTTCATCAATCGTTCGATGGTAATTGTGATTATATTTAAAAATCACATTATTGATGGTGTTATTTATCCAATTATAATTACCTCTCAAACTGAATTCTTTGTATAATTTAGATTTAAATGTTCTAATGAATCTTTCTACTATCGAAGCTTTTTTTGATGAGAATGTTGAATAATGATTAATATTGTAAGACTGCATAAGTTTTTTAAATTTATCATTGTAGAACTCTGTTCCATTATCAGTTTGCAAATTTTTAGGTACGCGCCCTCTGTATAACAACATCTTAAAACTGTTACTAACTATATCTTTGTTTTTACTTTTCAATGGAACGGTCCAAGCATATTTTGAAAATGTATCAATAACAGCTAGAATAAATCTATCGCTATCGCTAGATATAGATTGCATATCAATTAAATCTGCTTGCCACAGATCGTCTATGTCTTTCATGATAACATTTCGTCGTGGAAAACTTTTCCTAGCATATTTATGAATTTCGTTAACTATATCTGTTTTGCTCATGTTTGGTAATTTACTTGCCTGACTTCGTAATTAATTTAGCAAATGCTTATTATGAACAAACACATCGCACTGAATTAAATTTCTGTTGTTATAAGTATTTATTCCTTAATTATATTAGCTTCTTTTAATTCTTCAATAATAGATAATATTTCATTATCATGATTCATATTGCCAGCATCTCTTGAAGCTAGTAATAATTTTAATCTCTCAACTAATTCATTGGGATCATCCCAATATACTAAATCAGTATTGTTTTTATATTGCTTTAATATTGGTAAATGTCCTCCAAGTTTAGAGCCAGTCTCATTTTCAGACGTTTCATCAATTAATGGTTTGATTATTTCACGGTATTTAATGCCCTTATCCCCTTTTATTTGACCTTCTTGACAATAATTTCTTTTATGTGCATTTGTGTAATGTAACATGTCTTTATAAATGAGTTTATCTTCATTTGATATTAATTTTAAATCAGGTTTCTTTTGGAATAAAAGTTCTTTTAAACCCGATGTTAAATTGTAAGATCTGTCACCGATTTTAATCAAATTTAAGCTATCATTATTCAAGTTATCAATTTTTGGAAATATTACTGCTTTATTACCCATCAACAAATTTTTATTGTCACTTCTAATCCCGAAGGGTACATTAATATAATCAAAAATACCACAGACATCTTCACCCTCTAAGGTCATTTTTAAATTATCTACATGTTCTTCTGGCTTTGAAGATGAGCTAGTATCAATATCGACCGATATAACATCTTCAGAATTAGCAAATGACTCATTTTCAACATCTTTTAACTTCTGCATTGTCATATTCGAATCAACTAAAACTTTAAGAGGATCTGTGACAGGTTTAAGTATTTTATCGAGTGATAAATTCATCGATTGTTCCTCTGCCTTCATAAGTTTTATTTTATTTTTAATAGAGTCTACAGACTTCATTAATTCTATTTTAATATTTTTCTCCATGTTGAGTTGCCTAAAGAACAACAGCCCTCGTCTAGAGAAGGTTATATACTAAATTAGTTATGCATTTTATTTACTTATATTTATAAATGTCAGTCAAAAGTTAAAAAAGTATCAAAATTCTGTCTATACCGTCCATTAGTCAATGAAGATTCTTTGTTGATAAGTAAAAAACTATAAGGTTTATTCCAAATAATCTTACAAATGTTTTTAAACTGTTTCCATTCTAGATCGGCATTTACATGTTCTTCATAAATATGTTTTAAATTGACTTCATCTTGTTTAAATATCATAAGGAAATTAACATTATCGCGTAATAATTGTTTTGGAATTTTAGAATAAGTTTGAGATAAATAGAAACAGTCGATTTGTTTATGCCTACCCATACAAAAAAAAATCCGTATATTTGTTTGATTTTCACATGCAACATCATCAAAAATAAACACAGATTTTGTTAAAGCTTCAGCTGGAGATATGACCTGCTTATCATCATCGTACTTATAGAAATTAATCTGTTTTACGCGTCTCAGTACTTCACTTAAGAAACGATATTTTGCTTGATAAGAAGTTTTACAGTAAAGATAAATATTTTTAAACTTTAAACCATTTTCATGTAACAGCAAACTAATCATGGCATTGGTTTTGCCACAATTTGAAGGACCGCATATTATACAACGTATTGAATTAGGCAATAAAGCACTGTGTTTTATTTGGTGAGGAGATTCATAGAAATCTATATTATTAACCTTAAGAGAAATGGGTTGTTTGATCAACCTCATTTTGTCTATTACTTATTTTCTAATAGTTCCTCCCTTATATAGTTTATTATAATAATATAGGATTAACTAACATTTATATATGACAGACTTGTCATACTCCAACACGTTTAAACTTGTATCGTTGAATTTAATTTGAGATGCTATTCTCATCTTACAATTTTAATATGTTTGTGTATTGAAAATAATGATCCTTCAATTCACTATCGTCTATTACAGAAGCAAGTCGTTTCACTTTTCAATATTATTACTGAGCAATATTTTACAGACATTTGAAATACTTATATGAGGTAAGTTTTACGATAAATAATAAATAGGTTATTAATAATATTCGGGTATGCATAATATGTTAAATTTTTGTTTACAGAAATATGTCGTGCTCACCATCTTATAGCCCTGTCTTGGATGTCGTCGATCGCAGCACATTTTCACTATCTAATAATGAGCAAGACGGGACAACGTTACGCGAAGTAAGTGACAATATATATATATATATATCATTTGGGACATATAATATGTAATGTTTTCTACAATAAACTGTTCTTTTCTTTTTTTACAGAATTTGATCGGAGATGACAATCCTATAACTAATCCATTTTATTATGCGCAAGATAGAGATACTTATTATGCAAAATATAGACAAGAAATAATAGAGAAATATCTTCAGCTTTATGGTAGCTCAGGAAGAGCATACAAAGAACTCAGAACAAACAGATCTTGGATAGGAGGACTAAAAACCCAAAATAAAGACATATATAATAGAATGGATATTGTCAGCACAGCAACCGAATTCTACACGAACCTCTATAGGGACAAAACACTAATAACTACCAACAATACGGAAAAAGAAACTGCCGACTGCTACTCTATACAACCGATACACGAATCTGAAGTAATTGACTCAATAAAGAAACTGAAATTCGAAAAGAGCCCTGGATCTGACAACGTCACAAATGAAGCGCTAAAATATGCTCACCAAATCTTAGCAACACCGCTAACAGTACTCTTTAACACTGTACTTCTAAGTTCTGAAACACCCGTAGAGTGGTCTGAAGCTGATATCATACTTATATATAAAAAGGGCGACCCAAAAAACATCAGCAATTACAGACCGATTAGTTTGTTACCAAACATATACAAACTCTTCTCATCTATTATAAATAATAGAATAAGTCCGATAATAGAGACCAAACAACCCATAGAACAAGCTGGCTTCAGAAAGGGATACTCTACCATCGACCACATTCACACCATTGAGTTAATTGTAGAGAAATATCAAGAGTTTCAGAGACCTCTATACATAACTTTCATCGATTACCAAAAAGCTTTCGACTCGATTACACATTTAAGTATATGGGAGAGCTTAAAAGAACATGAGGTACCCGATATATACATAAACGTTATTAAAAGTATATATAATAACAACATAGGAAGAATAAAGCTCGAAACTTTAGGCCCCGCCTTCCACATAGAAAGAGGAGTAAGACAGGGTGACCCGCTTTCACCCACTATTTTCATAGCTGTCCTCGAAAGCATCATGAACAAGATGGACTGGAGTAAAACAGGACTCAATATAAATGGCGCCTACTTAAGCCACCTGAGGTTCGCCGATGACCTGATACTTTTGTCCGAGACAGCCAACGAGATGCAATCCATGATAGAATCTCTACAAAAAGCGAGTACGAATGTAGGTTTGGAAATGAATCTAACGAAGACAAAGATAATGACTAATACACGACAAAGACCTATAACTATCAATGGAAACCCCTTAGAATACGTGGTAAGTTATATTTATCTGGGAAAAAGAATAAGTTTCGAGAAAGACAGCAACATCATAGAAATAGAGAGAAGAGTTCAGCAAACCTGGAATAAATACTGGAGCCTGAAAGGTATATTTAAAAGTAACTTACCTATAACTCTCAAAGCTAAAGTGATGAACACATGTCTACTACCAAGCTTAACCTATGGAAGCCAGACCTGGAAATTCTCTACACAAGCTGCGAATAAAATCAATACGTGTCAAAGAGGCTTAGAGAGAAGCATGTTAAACATAAAGAAAATGGATAAAATTCGACATACAAAAATAAGAGGCATCACCAAAGTTACAAACGCTTTGACCTTCGCACAAAAGCGGAAATGGCAATGGGCTGGACATGTTGCGAGAATGACTGACAGAAGGTGGACCACAAGAGTAACCCAGTGGAAAGGACCACTAGGCAAGAGGAGGAGGGGGAAACCCTTAGCCCGCTGGGAAGACGATCTAAAAAGATCAGCTGGCATAGACTGGCGCTCCATAGGAAAAAACCGACAAGAATGGGCTTCTTTGGAGGAGGCCTTTACTCAAACCGAGGTTCTTGTTAACCTATAAATTTTAATGCAACATATTTTTATCTAATTATACACTTCATTACTAACACAACCAAAGCTAACTTACTAACACAATTTAAATTTATGTTTACTGTAAAAACTATTGTAAGAAATATTGTTAACAAGAAATAAAAAGGCTTATTATTATTATTATTATTATTATAGAGATACTTGGTACGCTGAGGTAGCTGCCAAGTCATGCGCAGAGGCTCAACGGCAAAAAGCGAAGGAAGTAAAGTTAAAAAGGAAAAATAAAAAATCTTTAAAAAATAAATCTTTTATCGTGTGCAAAGAGCTACAACATGCGCGCCGCGTAATAAAAATTAGCATTCATGATTTGGATGGTTGTAACAGTGTAGAAAACACTGACCCTGACAATGCAAGTGTGAACGTGCAGTACTTAGTGACAAGTGATTATGATGATGTAATGAACGAAACAGAACATTTAATCGGTAAGATAGTTAAGAAGTTAGGTCAATCAAACTGTCTGTAAAATAATGTTTATTCTTGTAATAATATGCTATTTCAAATTCTACTTTACTACCTTAAGTTAATTAAAGTTATTGTAAAACATTATAATTAGGTTAAGGGTATAGAATTGTAAATGAAACAATTGTTATTTTGATACATGTATTTATTTTATTCCATCTGTTAAAAATAAGCCAAATACAATAAGTTCAAATACATAATCATTATAATTTTATATAATTTATAAGTGCTATAAGATTATAGGTACAACATTTTATATAAAATTAAATTATAATACAATTTACATTAGAAGTACAAAATAGTTTGCTTTAATTATAGGTACTTTAAAATTATAAAAAGCTCAATAAAGTTATATAATCCAATTACTTGTTTCTCTTAAAATATTGTATCATAATGACCCCAAGGTAAAGTTGTTATTTTATCATCCATTATTTGACGTTTATCATCATTTTTTGGTAAAATTATTTTATTAATCTTTTGAGTAAAAATTCGATGAGTTTTAGACTTAATTACACACATATCATCTCTGAGTATTTCGCTATTAAATAAAACGTTTTTGTATTTTTGCATGTTTAGTTTTTTAGTAATACATTTTTTAGCACCTTTAGCTTTTTTTATTGTTGATGTTTTTGTACTTATACAGTACGATTTAGCTCCTAAGCCTACAAATTCAGATATAATTTCCCCGCCCAATTCATCTTTAAAGTAACCGGGTATCTTGGCGTTCACAATTGGTATGCAATATTCGTTATTTTTGTCAAAGTTACTAGTATCGAAATATTTTAATTTTAATTTCATGTCTTTATAAAAATCTTCAGTGCGAATTAAATATAAAAGACTATCAGTGTCTGTGTAGCAAAGTTTTAACTTATTTTCATAATGTTTTTTCATGATTGAATAGTGAAATCGATACAAATGGCATTTCGCTATTTCTAAAATACTAAAGCCTATATAGATAGGACGATCTAAAATTATTTTGGTTTGATTCATTTGTATTGATACTAAGGACTCTGATAAAATAGAAAAGTTCTTGAAATTAGGTGCACTGACATATTTTTCAGCCCCGTAAATTTTTTTAGTTGCGTTTGAATTATCTCTCCAAATATTTACAAGTTTAACGTCCACTTGTTTTCTTTTATTCTCTATGGTTTTGCCAAATATAGAATTATTTTGTTTCTTAAAAAAATCTCTTTCAAAATTAGATGTAGCATTTTGTCTCAGTGTAGTATTTAGGGCAATATAAGATTGTAAGAAATTGCTTTGTTGAAATGTTAGAATTCTGTGTATTTTTAATAATTGAAGACCATTTTGCAAGCATTCCTGCAAATGAATATAGTGAATAACATATTTATATTTATCAAAAACATTAGCAATAAGTTTATAATTTCGGCTACAGAACGGAACAAATTTTTCAGGTGCAAATGGTAAATCGGAATGATCACCATGCAAGTAATCAGGGTAATAAAGATCTACTTCAAGTATAAATCCTGTATCAGAATCAGTTGACATGCATAAGATATCAAAATTTAATATTTCGTCCTCAGTCAGAAATCTAAAACCACCTACTGGAAGTTTTTGCATCATAGCATATCCATATAAATTAACACAATCAAGATAAATAAGAAAATAACCGGGCTTTTTGTTATTGTAATCAGGAAGATATTTATTATTTGCCTTCGCATATCTGAGGGAACACTGAGCAAGTCCGCCTCTTATTCCTTTTTCTATCATTTGATACATTTCTACATCAGAGATAAGATCTAAACAGATTTTCGTATATAACAACATAGCGTCCCAACTTAAGGACGGTGATGACACGTAATAGCAAGGATCTAATCCATAGTGTTTCAAACTCATATTTCTAAAATTTTCAAAAACATCACATAGAAGTAACACGTCACATTTTAGGTACAAATCTGTATATTCACCCAAATTTTTTATGTCAAAAGTTTTCCAAACGTTTAAAGCATGTTCATAGTCTTTATCAGATATAGACTCGGAAGTAAGTTTGTTAAAGAATTGTTTTTGTGATGGTAATTCAGTCTCATCATATTTATGCCAAGAGTATATATAATCATAGCAATATATTCCTTTTCTTCGAGCAATATCAAATAATTTATTATCATTAAAAAAATATTTTAAGTTTTTGAAATTTTCTGGGTTCATAGTTGCAACTAGTTTGTCCAAACTAGAGCTCAAAAAATTAAATGAATCAATAAACTTTAATTGTACAGCATTTGTTGCATTGACTGTTATAAATTTTGTGAAAGAAATATATTTCTCTTTGTTTCTCGGTATAAGATGAATTCGACCGCTTATATTTGAAAGTTCTTTTATGAATAAGTGACAATCATAGCCGGATAAGTTGTGAAACACTATTGGTATAAACGTGCATTTTTTAGCATTTAAATTGCATGTATTATGAGCAGCTCCTCTATATTGACCCGTAAAGTGATCATGGTCCTTAACAATACTATCATTACATGAAAACTTATTTTTACAAATATGACATCGTATGCTGCTGGTGAAACTTAATTATTCATTTTCAGTTAATGGCAACATATGTTTGCTCTGTAACAATATTTTATATAAACGTTTTACGTCATTAGTTAGAGATTTAACAAATTTCTTAGAACAATCAGACCCTCTGTAAGACACAAAATCATTTAATTTCGGATTTGCATTACAGCAAATATAATAAGCAAAACATGTAGCTTTATGAACTTGTATATTTTCTACATATACGGATTTATTTTTGTCAGAATATTCACGCAACAAACTTTCAAAATCTCCATATATCACTATAGGAACTCTTTGTGTTCTCTCATAATTCGAAAAACTTAGTTTACTTCCTGGCTCAGGTAAAATGGTTTGTATTCCAGAGCATTCATGACAGTGTAACTTCTCTTCAGTGTCAAAATAAATGAAACATTCATCACATAAAAATAATCTTTTTTTATGTTTGGTTAATTGTTTATGCACAAGTTTTTCAAAACTTTTAATTAAACAAAAATGACTTTTTCCGTTTTTAGTAATAAAAAGCAAATTAATGTGGTTCAAACGACGTGATTTAGTTTTAAACAAGGGGCCTGTAACAGTATCATTAGTATCTAAACCATATATATTAATACTGATATCAGGATTATTTATTTCAAAACGCTTAATATCCTTAAAATTTGGAGGAAAACTCATATCTGAAATATCTAGTATGTCAGAATAATGCGGATATGAATAAATTCTGTTTGGATTTATCCTTGACGGAAATATATCAGCTATGATACACCAAAGAAAACAATGTTGATCATCATTCTTTATATTTAAACATGATTTAGTATTGACAATACGTTTAGGTAATTGTAAGTAAGAACCGCCTCGCAATGGATTATATTTTACGATATTGATTTCTAAATGACCGAGCGACTCAATTGTCCAACCTGACTTTGAAAGTTGAAATTCAGTGCATTTGCAAATAAGTTTATCACAAAATAATTTATATAGGTCTGAGATATTAGTGTTTTGCAATACTATAATATATTTCGTGTTAAATGATTTTAAAGACTTTTCATCATTTTTTGGCAACATGTACCAAATAAACAATTCAAAATTAACTTTAACGGATTTATGTCTTTTCAATAATTCTTTAATAAGATGACAAACCTTTTCTGATATTTGTGTCAAAAATATTTCAGGCATAACGCTAACCTCGTATGGATTCACTCTATAACTGATTATTCGATTTCGAAAAGCTGTAGCTATTATACGAACGTTATCAAAACTTGTCTGCAATAGGCAATTCGATTTGTGTATATTAGTTTTTTTGTGTGCAGAACATTTTGGTACAGACATATTACAAACTTTACAAAAATACATCTTTGAATCGAGTATATCTTAGTATCTAGATATCTTTGAATCGAGTTTATCTTAGTATCTTTGTATTGAGTTTATCTTGGTATCTAGATATCCTTGTATTGAATTTATCTTGGTATCTAGGTATCTTTGAATCGAGTTTATCTTGGTATCTTTGTATTGAGTTTATCTTGGTATCTAGATATCTTTGAATCGAGTATATCTTGGTATCTAGGTATCTTTGAATATAGTATATCTTGGTATCTAGGTATCTTTGAATCGAGCTTATCTTAGTATTTTATTTTATTTTATTTTTATTTTATTTTATTAGGTACAGAAACGGAAAACAGATTGAGATTAAATACAGATACATTATTTGCTTACACTTTCTAAATCTGATGTCCACTTATATCTATACACAGCGTTTTAAGTGTTATACAGTTACGTGACAAGACATGCATGCGATAATAGAAAAACTAAAAGAAAAAGAAAAATGCCAAGCGATGATCCAAACGACCAAATGACGCGGACGGCTGCGAAGTTACACAAAATAAAACATTACATAATTCTAAATAAGACTCTTTTTAAAGGTATTGTAGCTATCGAAAAAAATGTCTACTTGTGTACAAACTTTGTTATATTGATTACACATTCTATGAAGTGGGTTATTTTGGGAGACATTATTTTTACACAAAGGTATAGTGAATAGCTGTGGAATGCGTACAGACCGGGTGGGTATCTTAAAGTTCAGGTAGGAGAATAGATTACAGTCAAGTAAGCCATTTGCAATTTTGTACAGAGTGCATAAGTCGCCCACCTCCCTCCTCTTTCCCAGACTCAACAGATTGAAGTATTTAAGTCTGTCTTCGTATTCAGGTATTTTACGTCTGAGGCCATACCTGATGCACAAGGTCCTGACAAAGCGTTTTTGGACCGCTTCTATTTTACCAGCGTGCACCGCATATATTGGAGCCCAGACGGAAGCGCAGTATTCAGTAATGCTCCTCACCAACGCGCAATACAAGGTGATCAAGGAATCTGGATGCTTGAAAGGTTTTGAATTGCGCAGAACAAACGAGAGCATGCGATTAGCCTTGGTGAAGATATTTTCATAATGTGACCTGAACGACATATCAGTCTCAAATAAGACACCCAAGTCACGAACCACATTAACTCGGTCAATAGTAGTTCCCATAATATTATAATTGTAATTCAGGAGATTTCTGTTTTTACTGAATGTTATAGTCTGACATTTTTTTATGTTCAGTTCCATATGATTCTCTTCACACCATTGCACAATAGTATCTATGTCAGTCTGAAGAGCTTCACAGTCTTGGCGGTTAGAGATTCTTCTATATATTTTGATATCATCGGCATAAGCTAAACATTCACTATTGATTTTAACTAGCAAATCATTAATAAATAGAAGAAATAATAATGGCCCTAGGTTTGAGCCTTGCGGCACGCCTGATGTTGCCAAGAAAGGAACCGACTCATATCCACTAAGTGCAACAATCTGACTACGGTTTAACAAGTACGATGTGAGCCATCTGTGCAGATCTCCATGTATTCCGAGATGTTGGGCCTTCACGAGCAATATACAATGGTCCACCCTATCAAATGCTTTTGAGAAGTCAGTATAAACAGAATCTACCTGTTTTTTGTTATTGAAGGAGTCACATATATAATTTGTATAACAGAGTAAGTTAGACATTGTCGATCTACCAGTCATAAATCCGTGCTGTCGAGGACTTAATACATGTTTGAGATGATTGTATATATGAGAGTAAATAAAGCCCTCGAATATTCTAGCAAACCAATTTAGTATACATATTGGTCTATAATTGGTGATGTCTCCCTTGTCGCCAGATTTGTGTATCTTTGTATTGAGTTTATCTTGGTATCTAGATATCCTTGTATTGAGTTTATCTAGGTATCTGTGAATCGAGTTTATCTTGGTATCTTTGTATTGAGTTCATCTTGGTATCTAGATATCTTTGAACCGAGTATATCTTGGTATCTAGGTATCTTTGAATCAAGTATATATTGGTATCTAGATATCTTTGAATCGAGCTTGTCTTAGTATCTTTGTATTGAGTTTATCTTGGTATCTAGATATCCTTGTATTGAGTGTATCTTGGTATCTAGGTATCTTTGAATCGAGTTTATCTAGGTATCTAGATATCCATGTATTGAGTTTATCTTGGTATCTAGGTATCTTTGAATCGAGTTTATCTTGGTATCTTTGTATTGAGTTTATCTTTGTATCTAGGTTTCTTTGAATCGTGTTTATCTTGGGACCTAGGTATCTTTGAATCGAGTATATCTTACTATCTAGGTATCTTTGAATCGAGTATATCTTGGTATCTTTGTATTGAGTTTATCTTGGTATCTAGATATCCTTGTATTGAGTGTATCTTGGTATCTAGGTATCTTTGAATCGAGTTTATCTAGGTATCTAGATATCCATGTATTGAGTTTATCTTGGTATCTAGGTATCTTTGAATCGAGTTTATCTTGGTATCTTTGTATTGAGTTTATCTTGGTATCTAGATATCCTTGTATTGAGTGTATCTTGGTATCTAGGTATCTTTGAATCGAATTTATCTAGGTATCTAGATATCCATGTATTGAATTTATCTTGGTATCTAGGTATCTTTGAATCGAGTTTATCTTGGTATCTTTGTATTGAGTTTATCTTGGTATCTAGATATCCTTGTATTGAGTGTATCTTGGTATCTAGGTATCTTTGAATCGAGTTTATCTAGGTATCTAGATATCCATGTATTGAGTTTATCTTGGTATCTAGGTATCTTTGAATCGAGTTTATCTTGGTATCTTTGTATTGAGTTTATCTTGGTATCTAGATATCCTTGTATTGAGTGTATCTTGGTATCTAGGTATCTTTGAATCGAGTTTATCTAGGTATCTAGATATCCATGTATTGAGTTTATCTTGGTATCTAGGTATCTCTCTAGGTCTACATTTCAAAGACAGGTAAGGGAGCACTACCTAACGTTATAAGTTTTTATGACAACAGAACTCTGTATTGTTTCTGGGACCAATATTATATGATAAGCAATTTTAATTGCGCGTAGTATGTATATAAAGTATGTTTTATGTAGGTATGTATTCATGTATGTATCTATGTATTTTGACAGCCTCTGTGGTGTGGCGGTAGTGCAAGCGACTGCCACGCAGGAGGCGCGGGTTCGATTCCCGCTCAGTGCAAATATTTGTATGCATGAATATGGCTATTTGCATTGGTCTGGGTGTTTCTATGTATAATATGTATGTATTTACAAAAAAAAAAGTATATAAGTATGTTTATCCGCATTCTAGATTCCGTAACACAAGCTATAAAAGCTTACCATGGGTCTAGAGCGTTGTGTAGAATGTTGTGAATTATTATTATTATTATTATTATGTATGTATGTGTGTATGTATGTATGTATGCATGTATGTATGTATGTATGTATATATATGTGTATGTATGTTTGTATGTATATATGTATGTATGTATGCATGTATGTATATGGCTGTATGTATGTATTTGTATGTAGGAAATTATATAATGAAATATAGACTTTCTTCCTTCCTTCTGGTATTTAAATACTTAAGTATTTAAATAAGTAATAATTTTAGTGTACACCACAAACTACCTGTTCTTGCAGTTCAGTCCATCCAAACTGGTTGTCTGGAAGAAATCGCAGATCGCGATAAGGCCGCCCATTGTACAACTTTCTATCATGCATGTTTCCTCTGTATATGTTCTATGTTTGGTGTGCAATAAAGAGTATTCTATTCTATTCTATTCTATTCTATCTTTGAATCGAGTTTATCTTGGTATCTTTGTATTGAGTTTATCTTTGTATCTAGGTTTCTTTGAATCGTGTTTATCTTGGGACCTAGGTATCTTTGAATCGAATATATCTTGCTATCTAGGTATCTTTGAATCGAGTATATCTTGGTATCTTGGTATCTTTGAATCGAGTATATCTTGGTATCTAGGTATCTTTGAATCGAGTTTATCTTAGTATCTTTGTATTGAGCTTATCTTGGTATCTAAGTATCTTTGAATCGAGTTTATCTTGTATCTAGATATCCTTGTATTGAGTTTATCTTGGTATCTAGGTATCTTTGAATCGAGAATATCTTGGTATCTAGGTATCTTTGAATCGAGTATATCATGGTATCTAGATATCTTTGACTCGAGTATATCTTGGTATCTTTGAATCGAGTTTATCTTGATATCCTTGTATTGAGTTTATCTTTGTATCTAGATATCTTTGAATCGAGTATATCTTGGTATCTAGGTATCTTTGAATCGAGTATATCTTGGTATCTAGGTATCTTTGAATCGAGTTTATCGTAGTATCTTTGTATTGAGTTTATCTTGGTATCTAAGTATCTTTGAATCGAGTTTATCTTGGTATCTAGATATCCTTGTATTGAGTTTATCTTGGTATCTAGGTATCTTTGAATCGAGTTTATCTAGGTATCTTTGTATTGAGTTTATCTTGATATCTAGGTATCTTTGAATCGAGTATATCTTGGTATCTAGGTATCTTTGAATCGAGTATATCTTGGTATCTAGGTATCTTTGAATCAAGTTGAATCTGAGGAATGTGAAATTGACACGTAATATTATTACAAATAAAAGAGTTATGAGTTATTAATTATTATTGGGATATAAAATGGGCTGCACACCTCTAAATTCTGCCTTGGCAGCAGATACGAGATTACCAACAGCCCTCCAAGTCGGAGAGTCTGTATAAACAGAACCCCTATAAGAGAGAAGCGTTTGCTTCCATTTATCCTTCCCAAGCTGCTCAGCCTCTCTTTGGTTATACACCCGAAGCTCAATATAATAATCGCCGTTTCGCGTAAGGTCCTGCTGGTATGAGTTTCCACTTGCTGTTCTTCTGGACAGGGACGATCGCAGAGTAAATGTCTTTAGTGGTTGAAGGCCTTCCTGCTCATCCTGTAACATTGTTATAAAATAGTACTGAAAAATAATGTTCTACCACATTCATTGATTGATTATGGGTACTATACAACAGTAAATAGATTTCTAAATGCTAATTTTAATAGGAAACAGTCGAAGTATATACGCTTTATTGAGGTTCACTTCTTGAGGAATAAATAAATATTCTACGACATTCTACACAACACTATCTAGACACAATGTACTTAACTAAGCATAGTTTAAGTAGATTGTGTTATGGATTATAATATCATGCTATGACCGTCAGAGCGGAGCAGTAATCAGAAATACTAATGACACGAGTGTAACAGCGAGCCTAGTTAATAAAATAATCAAGGTTTTGAACTTACCGAAGATTCAAGCACGCGAACGCGTTTGCTTGTTTTCAATCGCTTCGACGATGGAGTCTCTGAATCAGAGTCCGCGTCGCTAGCGAATATGTCTTTGCAGGCAGATGATGATGCGACCGTCGTAGATTTTTTTGTCCTCTTTGGTTCAGCCTTAGTTTTTAGGCTCAGCTTTGACTTCACCTTTTTAGTTTTGGGTTTTGGAGTTGTGACACTTTGAGTCTCCACATCGGACTCAAACGGATTTAAACTCGCCCTAAAAAGAAGAAGCAGTTATAAGTAATAATTCCTTTTAATTTATTTATTTTTTACACCACATGCCTACCACAGTTTTATCTTGATAACTAAAACTTTTAAATCTAAATAAGTTTCAATACAATAAATAAATCGATAAAACCGATGAGTGGACTATTGTTAAGTTACCTATTGAAAGCAAGCTTACATAGACCTATTATTCGAACCTGTAACTCTTCTGTGCACACAATATGTCAATTAGCAAATAATTACTAAATATAAATATTGGAGTCGAACCAAGATATTTGTGACCAGAAGTAAATGTTATTATCAATCAATCTTAGACGGGAATCGAACCCACAACACTGTCGACCACTTAACCATTGCACCCATCCATGTAGTTGATAACTAAATACTCAAGGCCGGCTAAACCACCCAAACAAAACGTAACTAAGTAGTAGGTAAGTTATAAAATGACATATAAAAATGTGATAGATAGGTACATACATACTTGCTGCAGTAGATGATCGAGCGACGACACTATATGAACTCGTCACGATCACAACAAACACCACCAGATGTGATAATGCACAAATTAAGCTGAATTAAATGGTGGATAGAAGAGCAGTTGATTGGTTTATATACTCATAAATCTAAGATAGAGATTACATTAGTTTTTGCTAACGTTGTCGAAAGCATTATTATTTATTTATTTTCTAAATTACTTTTTAGCACTGTTGTAATAAGGTATACAATTATATGATCTTCATTAGTTACTGTGCACACACCCTGCGATTCCTTTATTTGGATGCGGCGACACTCCGTCGCAGATATACGAGACGAAATTCTAAAAAGGAAATCGTATGTACTTTAGCTGCTCGTCACCAATATAAGAAGGGTTTCTCTTTAGACTGGTAGTTAACGATTTTATATGACTAACCAAAATAAAATAACCTCTGACATTTTTTAATTGTTATAATTTCAATATAGCTATCAACCGTAATAAATCCGTAATAAATTAATATGAAATAGCATGCTAATAGCATACTATGATCAACAAAAAATTGTTAGCAGAAATAACTCCAAACCGAAATATTAATTTATACGTTAAAGATAAAGTTTTTTGACATAGGTAGATCAAAACATTGACTTATTAACTAATAGGTATAATACTTAGTTGATTTATTTCCTCCAACAAATTATCATAAAATCCTTTTAAAATCCAATATTGAGGTAACAGCTTAAAATGATGTGTAGGTAGGTAGGTAGGTGCTTATAGATTGTATAATTATAATGGATAACCAAGAGTGCATTTGCAATATCACATATATGCATTATATTCACACCTGTTTCCCCAACGGGATTGTCAGAAACCTTGGATTTATAATGAGGTATCAAATATTAGTAGGTACATGAGAATTATATACTTAGATATACCATTAAGTCTATAACTCTGCTGTTATTGAGAATGCATAAGAGAATAAACCAATAACAGTTTCGTCCTCGATTCGGGATTTGAACCCGAGACCTCATGCACAACAGTTAGTCATTAGGGGTCGCTGCGCCACTGAGACACTCTATAACTACAGACAAAAAACTTAAAGTTTATTATGGTCAATTATTTCGCAATACCATTCCCATACCCATTTACGAAAAAAAGTAAGTTTCATACACCTATTTATCTGTTATTGAATACCCATTGCACTCAAGTTTGAAACTAGATGAATTACCTACCTATTACGTTTATGAATGACAATATTTCTATAAACAGCTAACGAACTAACAGAGGCCCTCACCGCTGCATTGCTTTCATAGTCAAGTTCATTATTTCATTACAACGCGATGTATAAACACGAACGAAGTGTTCGCTCGACTCGTTTCTCTCGCGACTTAGGTCCAAAATATACCTATGGTGGGAAGTATATGCTGCGCTCAAGATTTGCTGAGCGCGTTCCAGTCGAACTTGAGAATGTTGTTTATGTTATTATCCCAAGTAGAAACGATAAATTGTATTCCATTGTTGCTATGATAGTAGTATGGCGAGGCATATGTGAATGAAATAATATTAAATCTCTATTGCTATTGCTAATTGAACGCTAATAATCACTCGGCAAAAAATATTGGGGCCTCTGCATCACGCAAAAAATTATTGAGGCTTCTGCATCACGCAAAATATTATTGAGGCTTCTGCATCACGAGCCGAGTGAAGCGAGGTTTGTGATGCAGAAGCCTCAATATTTTTTTGCGTGATGCAGATGCCCCAATAATTTTTTGCGTGATGCAGAAGCCCCAATATTACACTACTCATGTCCACTTGATGTAGGAAGTGGGGACCTCCCCACCACAAAAGTGAAGATTGAAGTTGTGACGCGTTTAAACCGCGCGAACCTATGCCGGGTTCATGTCTGTGGGAACGTAATTCCAGGAATTGGGATCAGAACTGTGAATGATCACATTGATTATATTGTAAACGAATTATTTTAGCTTTAACTTGGATGTTTTGATCCAGCCCAGCACAATAGTTGAGTCACACCAAAAAAGAATTGCATCAATTTTTTATCGCAATGAATGAGTAACCTTTTTCATTAACTTTGTGGCCAGAAGGGCACCGCAAAGCTCCAGCCTAGGCATAGTTAGTTTTTGCTTGAGTGGCGCTACTCTGCTCTTTGCAAGTAGCAGATGGACTTGTACATTCCCAGTTGCGGACACTGAGCGAAGGTATATACAAGCTGCATACGCCTTAATGGAGGCATCACAAAATGCATGTAATTCGACCTTGTCGTAGGAATCACACAGTACTCTACGAGGGATTTCGAGGTTAGTAATTTCTGGTAAGTATTTAATAAACTCATGCCATTGTGACTCAACTTCGGCAGGTAACTGGTCATCCCATGTGATATCCCTAGCCCATAGTGTTTGCAGTATGAGTTTTGCCTGTAACATACAAGGGTTAATCAAACCCAGCGGATCAAACACTTGAGCAATGGTGGATAAAATGGTGCGATTGTTTGTGTTCTGTTTGTTTGAAATTTTATTTGCTGAAAACAACAATGTATCCTTCTTGCAGTCCCAGAGCAAACCTAATGTCTTTGCCCGTTCGTCTTTGTTTAAGGTAAGTAACTCGTCTGTGTTGTTTTCATTAACGATAACACTAAGGATAGACGGCCTATTGGACCTCCACTTACGCAAATGGAAATGAGCGCCCTCTAACGTCTGAATGACGCCTTTGCATATTTGTATTAAAGTGGTTTCATCATCATGCCCTGATATGTAGTCATCCACATAGAAATCATGTAAGATTGTTTCACGAACATCCTCTATGGTGCATTCTTGGCCCAAATGTACTAGACATCTGGTTGCTAGATACGGCGCCGACGCCGTCCCATATGTGACAGTGTTTAATGTATATATTTTAATAGGCTGACTGGGGTCAGACCGCCAAAGTATTTGTTGTAAGCATCGTTGTTCATTGTTTACATAGATTTGTCTGTACATTTTTTCTATGTCTGATGTTACAACAAACTTATGCTGACGAAATCGAATCAGTATGCTAAGTAAATCATCCTGTACAGTCGGCCCAACATGCTGTATGTCGTTGAATGATTTACCTGTGCTCGTTACAGCTGAACAATCAAAGACGGTGCGTAACTTTGTAGTGAGACTGTCCTCACGCAGGACACCGTGATGAGGCATGAAGTATGATATGCTATCGTTATGTGGTGGTGTGTTTTCCGTCATGTGGCCTGAAGACAAATACTCATCGAGAAAATGTGTGTATTTTTGTTTGAACTCTGGGTTACGTTTAAATTTACGTTCCAATGATTGGAACCTGATTAGAGCTTGCTGTTTGGAATCACCTAAGGATTCAGGTGACTCTTTTAATGGTATAGTAACAATGAATTTGCCATCTGGGTGGCGTTTTGTAGTTTGTGCAAAAATTTGTTCACACTCACTCTCACCTTTAGTATGGATTTGTTGAGTGGTGGGAACTGATTCTAGTTCGAAAAACTTGTTTAATTTCTCTTCGAGTTCAGTGTTGTTTTGAAAAAAGCAATGGACTGTAAATGATTGATTTGTGTTAGATTGAGAGTTGGATGATTGTATAGACCCTGTGACAAGCCACCCTAATGTCGTTTCAGTTAACGTGGGCTTGTTCTTGCCCAGAGTAATATGATTGTTTAGAAGGACATCCCAAAAGATGTCCGCCCCTAGCAACATGTGCACCTCAGACGGCGTGAAGAAGGTTGGATCCGCGAGGTAGAAGCGAGAGGGAATAGAAATATTGCTGCAATTAATTTTTGAAGTAGGTATCAACTGGGTGATATGTGGCACAACAAAACAATTGACGTCAGTTGTATAACCACTGTTTGTGAGTGACGATATAGTGACGTTACATCCTTTTGTGATTTTTGAGGACTGATTGTTCAATCCTTGTACTAGTAGTGAAGTAGAATAACGGGGTATTCCTAATTTAGCTTGTAGAGTTTCTGTGATAAAACTAGAAGTGCTTCCGTTGTCTAGTAATGCACGGACCTTGTGAGTATGGCCGTTGGCATCTTGTATGTTTATTATAGCAGTGGATAGAAGCACTTGATTGTGATGTATAGATGAGAGTGTGACACTACTGGATTCAGTTTGTTTCTGGCCTTCCGTGCTAGGTAAGACTACACAACCCTCTGGTGGGTTTGAAGTAGAAGGTTTAGTGTCAGTTTTAGGTTTGTGTAACATAGTGTTATGACGTTGTGTACACAGTCTGCAGGAACTGAGCCTACAGCGCTGTTCGTCTTGCCCTGAACGCAAGCAGTTTGTGCATAGATTTAATTGTTTGACTCGTTCGCTACGCGCCTCGATCGTCATTGATTTGAACTTCGGACATTGGTAAATTGTATGACTGGCCTTGCATACAGGACATTTGAATTGTGCTTTTTTTGTGTTTGATTAGCAACGAATGTTTTAGGACGGTTGTGAGTAACCTCGCTGTGTCTGCGGTGTGGTGGTTGTTGTTGTTGTTGTTGTTGTTGTTGTTTCGATTGTGATGGGCTTTCTTCCACAGTTTCCAGTAAGTCGGCACGGTTTTTTAAAAAGGTATTAAAATCTTGTAAAGTAGGTAGTCTCGTAATATTATTGCGTTCCTTTTCCCAGTCACGTAGTGTAGACATGTCCAACTTACTAGTCACCATGTGTATAATGAGAATGTCCCAGTGTTCGGTAGGCAAATTTAATGTTTTCAAAGCCCTCAAGTTTCGGTTGATCGAATCTATTGTGTTTCTTAAGGCCCTTGAAGACTCTTGACTAATTATTTGTATATTGAATAATGCTTGTATGTGATTGTTAACTAAAATTCGATCATTATGGTAGCAATCACACAGCAAATCCCACGCGACATCATAATTCTCTGCCGAGAATTCTAAAGATTTAATAATTAGTGATGCACTGTCCTTTAATGAATTGCGCAAATAGTGAAATTTGTGTATTTTAGGTATTGTAGGATTGTCGTGTATAAGGGACTTGTAAGTGTCGTGATATTCTAGCCAATCCTGATAGCGGCCAGAAAAGGTCGGCAAGCTGATAGTGGGTAGTTTAATGTTTGGCCCACCTGAGGTTCCAGTACCATTACCAGAACCCATCACCGATCCGTCTCCCTGTCCCGCAGAGGCAGTGCTGAGCAGCTCCTGCGCAACAGCCACGCAGCCGAAGTAGCTGCTCTCGAAATTTGCCCGTTCATCATGCTCATCACCTGGAATTTCCACAAGACTTTCTATGTCAGTCTGAACTGAATCAAACTCGTTATACATATCTAGAATTTTATTTAACCTAAGTGTTATCTCAAGAACTTGTACTTTAGTAGGATGGCTATTAGGCAAAAATGCATCTATATATGTTTTAAATATGGTAAGCTTTGCTTTGTAATTAGCTCTCGTTTTCTTTAACACCTTTAGATCCATTGCGAAATTAAACAAATGCTAAGCTCCAAATGAAACCAATCTCAAACCGTCCAGCTGAAAGCCAATTAATAAAATTATATGGCACACGTAAAATTTTTAAAATGAAGTAGGTAGGTACTTAAGTAATGTAAAGCAATACTTAAATTTTCTTTTAATTGTGCAGGTAAGTCTGCAGGAATAGGGCGAAGCAGAGAGGTTTAGTGCATGCGATAGGCAAGCGTGCAAACACCGAAACCGGTTCGCTCGCAGGCCGCCGCACGACCGCCGCGTGTCACGTTGGCCGCGCGCGTTGACCTTGAATTGGACCTTGGATCCTTACCCGCGTGTGTTCGCTGGAATGTTCGAAACAAGGAAATAGTTAGAAACTAACAATGGATTGCACTGTATTGGCAAAACAACCCCAACACAGTTAATCAGACCTCTGTAATAGAAAATATAGGTACCAACAGACGGTGGTAGGTAGGTATGAAAATATAATGTAGATGGAAATTAAAGATAGAAATAAAATAGGTATAATCTAATAGAAATGTGGTAATACCTATTCTGGGAAGAGATTAATCTCGTTATGAATTTATGTGAACGTATTAAGTAGGTACTTAAACGGGAAAAAATAACTGGTGACGAACGAATGAACGTGATTAATGGAAAACGAATATCGTGATCGCAGTGGAGGCGATCGAATAAACTTTAGTGCGCAATTGGAATATGGAAATATGTAATTAGAACGAACTCACAAATGATACCACACCGCAACCCCTTCCTGGTTTCACGAAGGGCACAGCAATTTCTTACATTCGTCGTATTTGTTAGTATGTAGGTATTTCTTGATGGTTTGAAGTCTCGATTCCGTCGCCGAGCGTTGCCGACGCGCTGCGATGGAAGTTTCTCGAATGTTCTCGTCAAGGTCGATACTTCTTTGTTCTCCGCTTGTCTTCAGAACGGTTTCCAAAGTCGTATCCGGCTCGAATCTTGTTAACGAGGGTTCTTGCAATGAGTAGGCGACACAGATTGATGCAAAAAGTGTATATTCTGGTATACTGAACTGAATTACAAAAAAATGGTTGCAATGCGCGTACTTTCGTGGTCGCTCGGCGGCGGAATGAATCGCCGGCGCTCTGGCGCGAGCGGCGAGCCGCGGAGGAAGCCCGCGGGGTGCGGGGTGCGGGGCGCGGAGCGCGACACGCGGGCGGGCGAGGCGCGCGGCCGCGCGTTAACAACCTGTATAAATAACAAAGTTTTAATCTAATATATAAAATTCTCGTGTCACAGTTTTCGTTGCCATACTCCTCCGAAACGGCTTGACCGATTTTGATGAAATTTTTTGTGCTTATCCGGTATCTATGAGAATCGGCCAACATCTATTTTTCATCCCCCTAAATGGTGCAGCGGGAACGGGATCTGACGCGGATCGCGGGGCGGGTAAAAATGGCGGTACGAAGTTCGCCGTGACAGCTAGTATTGTATAAATATACTATCCACGGACAGTCCAATTTTTCTATTAGTAGATAATTGTAGGAATGTACGCTTTTGTTCGGCGGCCGGGCGGGAAGGTGCGCTCGCGCGGCCCGCATCGACAGTCTGCATCCAGCCACGCTCGATAGCAGGCACGCGCCACGCTACCGCCTCCGCGCATAACTTACATTTTGTACTCGTATCGTATCGTATGCTATAATTCGCGACTTGCTAAAAATCTAGTGCTTGTAATTTCTAAACTGTTTCTTCTTGTGTTCTGTGTTCATCCAACTAATTTCTCCCTCTATTTATAAACTTTCTGTGTGTGGGTAAAAATTAACTTTTATTTTCTATCATCCGAGAACTACATTATTTCTCTTCCTACGGTCTAACCCACAGTAGGTTACACAATTCCAACTATTCATATACAAAGAAACATCCTATATTAATACAGTCCACTCATCATTTTGTAAAACTTATATTTAGATTTGAGCATATGTCCTCAATTATTATTAAGCACAATCAGAGAGACCTACTGGCCACTTGGTGGTCGCAATTTAGCCAGAGCATGTTATCGTCAGTGCGTTCGGTGTCAGCGACTAAAGCCATAGACAATTGTTCCTCAAATGGGTAATCTCCCACTATGCAGACTCTCACCAGCCGATTTTCCTTTTCAAAACGTAGGAGTTGACTACGCAGGCCCTATTTCCTCGGCGAGTCGTCAAGGTCGCGGATGTAGATTGGTGAAGGTATACATTGTTATTTTCGTATGCTTTACTACAAAGGCCATTCATTTAGAATTGGTGGGTGACTTGACGAGCAATAATTATTTACAGGCTTTACGTAGGTTCATGTCTCGGAGAGGAAAATCTCTCAACATTTACTCCGATAATGGAACTTCATTTGTAGGAGCCTACAATGAGATAGCTGATTTTTTGAAACGCAATGGTGACCCCTTATCTGATAGTGCGGCGCAAGACGGTATTAAGTTCCACTTTATTCCTGCTTACGCTCCACACTTTGGTGGTCTTTGGGAGGCGGGTGTCAAATCGACCAAATTTCATTTGTTCCGAGTGTTGGGCAATTGTCATTTAACATACGAGGAGCTCAACTCTGTGTTGGTACAAATAGAAGGTATTTTAAATTCTCGACCACTCACACCGTTATCGTCGAATCCAGAAGATCTATTGCCTCACTCCATGTCACTTTTTAATAGGACGTCCATACTTCTCTTCCGGTAAAGGATATTCGGGACAACTCCACTCGTCACTTGACGCGCCAACGCATTGAGCAGCTGCGGCAGCATTTTTGGACGAGATGGAGCAAAGAATATGTCTCCGAGGTACAGCAGCGTGTAAAGTGGCGGACAGGCAACGACAGCCTAAGCCTGGATTCACTCGTGGTCATAAAGGAGGATGGCTGGTTATCCTCCTGATCCGATGAAGTGGAAGTTGGGTCGCGTTGTTGCACTTCATCCTGGCACAGACGGCATAAGCAGAGTTGCGGATATCATGACTTCAACCGGAACTGTCAGAAGGGCATTTTCCAAGATATGCCCATTACTGGAAGACAACTGTTGAAAGACAAGCTTTCAACGGCCGGCGGCATGTTCAAGCACCAGTCGTCACTTTATGCTCATCGTGACCTGCACTAGTACCCACTTCGAAATAAATGGTTGTAATTAGTTCATTAAGAGTAGCTATAACAGTTTTATCAGGCGTTGTACTTTTTACTGTCCTTGAAGGGATTTCAATGACAGATAGAATAAGATTAAATAGTTGTACACTGCGAGCTACTTCCTGACTTTTTAAATTCTCCTAATTCCCGTTAAGTTCCTGCAATTTTATTCAGTGTTATTCAATATGTGTAGCAGATTCCACCAAGCGCCATCAATCTCCAGTATAAATACTATATATTCTATTATTTAAAATCCGAATGTACATGTAATAGGTAATATTTATCAAATATAAACATTAGAAAATATAAACGCTGTGGCCTTTTATAATTGGAAGATTTCACTTGCCTTAGCAAATTATCAATATGAAACATTGTGGCTTGGTCTGTGAACTTCTTTTGTTGAAGGCCCGCAAATAAGTAAATAAATTAAAACTCATTTTAAACCCAATTATCTATCACTTTATCATTTGCAAAATAAAGATTCTGATAGTGGATTTGAATTGTTTAGTGTAATTGGACATATTGAGAGATGTTAGATAATGACTTTGTAAGCTCACCATTTGTACTGCTTAGTTATTTATTAAATTTAAGTGACTATGTGTAAATGTTTCTATTAAATGAAAAATAATAAAGATTTTAAGCCATATTTTAATGGTTATAAATGAACTAGCTTTTGCCCGCGGCTCCGCCCGCGTGGATGTCGGTTTTCGCGACAAAACATAGCCTATGTCCTTTCTCAAGGTTTAATCTACCCCTGTACCAAATTTCATCCGTACAATACAAATTTCGTCTGTACAATGGGCGGCCTTATCGCTGAAAGCGATTTCTTCCAGGCAACCTTGGGATGGATAGTAACGTGGTAAAATAAATGATGTAGTTATAGGATACCAAATTAAATAGGTGCATTTAGAAACAAAAAAGAAAAGGAAGTACAAGAAAAAAAATAACAATCATAAATATATACATAACTATATGGCATATTACATAAAGGATCATAAACATATACATACAATATAACACAAATAGATACATAACTAATAAACAAACTACTTATTAAGAAGGTAAAATAGTGAGCAATAGACAGAGAGCACACAATTTCGAACTATCCCAGTGTGCAACTTGTTAGGTAATGGTCCTTTACCATTTTTTTTAAAACATTTAGTGATTTTGCCCGTCTAATGTTTAATGGCAATGCGTTCCATAAGCGCACGGCCTTGATAGTGAAGGACTTGTCAACAAAGTCTGTGGAATGCATCGGCATTCTCAGCCTCAAATTCTCGGATGACCTCAGGCATTTCGCATGTGTGTCATGGAGGAACTGGAATCGCTCTTTGAGATAAGAGGGGGTGGTGGGATTGAATAACACATTATATAACAATGTCAGAATATGGGCATTCCTGCGAAGGCGAATTGGGAGCCAATTGAGCTGTTTACGGAAATCTGAAACGTGATCATACTTGCATAGACCAAATATGAATCTTATGCAAAAATTTTGAAGTCGCTCAAGCTTATCTAGCTGCTCCTCAGTGAGATCAGGATAGCTGACATCGGCGTAATAGAGAACAGGAAGAAGAAGAGATAGTGCGAGCGCAGTTTAGGTAGCAATTGGAAGGAAGTTTCGGAGCCTTCGTAAGGCACCCGCTGATGCGAAAAGTTTCCGACTTGTTTCTTGTAATTGGATAGACCAAGAAAATGTTTTATCCATGTAGATTCCCAAGTTCTTGACATTGTCACTAACTGGTACAATTGCTCCACCCATAGCAACCTGAGGAAGTTGGGTCCAATAAATTTTTGATGTCAACCTTGGACTACCAATAACAATTAATTGTGTCTTGGATGAATTTAGGGTGAGTCCATGATTCTTGCTCCACTCATAAATCCGTTCAAATCCTTATTGAGCATAGTAAATGCATCAGATAAGTTGTTTGGAAGTGCTTGTGTGTAAATTTGAAGGTCATCAGCATAAAGGTGGTAGGATGAAAGTAATTTTTCGGAGATTGTATTCATAAAAATGGCGAAAAGTAACGGAGATAGAACGCCACCCTGCGGTACACCAGCGGTGGTATTGCACCAGGAAGAGCTTGATTCTTCGACCCGAATACGTTGCCGGCGACCAAACAGGTAACTACGAAACCACCTAATAGCCGTTGGAGATATGTTAATAGAGCCGAGTATACCAAGCAGAATGTCGAAATCTACGGTATGGAAGGCGTTGCTAAAATCAAGTAAGGATAGAAGCGTGAGATTTCCACTATCCATGCCCAGTCTTATGTCTTCCGTGATATTAACCAATGCTGTCGCAGTACTGTGTCCAGGTCGAAAGCCGGATTGTAGAGGATTTAGTAGCGCGTTTTTATTAAGAAAGGAGCTGAGTTGCGAGTGAATGAGGCGCTCTAAAGATTTGGAAAGAAAAGGAAGGACAGATATAGGGCGATAGTCGGAAAAGGAACAAGGCTTTGATTTCTTGGGTAAAGGAATTATCTGGGCACTTTTCCATGAGGATGGAAAGCTGGCAGACGAAATTGAGTAGTTAAAGACATGGCATAGGATAGGAAGAATTTGCTCCAGAATTGGCACAATCATATTTCGGCTAACGGCGTCGCTACCGACAGCATTGGATGAAATAGACAAAATGCTCTTCTTAACATCACAAGCGGTCAATTGGTTGAAGATGAAAGGAGGATGATCAGGAGTTGGAATAGATGAAAGATATTGCAGTGTGTTGATTTTAGTAGTTCTATTAAAATTTGATGAAGTAGAGAAATGTACATTAAGTGCATCTAAGTTTAAATTTGTAGGAATTGAGTCGTGTCGTGACTTTCCAACTTCCAATGTATTCAGAAATTTCCAGACCTTTGCTGAATCCCCGCTTTCTACCGAGGCATGAATATGTTGGCGTTGTGCATTCCTACACACCTTGTTGCATTTATTTCTGAGGGCCACATACTTCTCCAAATTACTCTGGGTAGCTCTAATTTTGTACCTGGCTTTAGCGGTAGCTTTTTCGACATTATTTCTTTGATGTCAGGTGTAAGCCAAGGTGCAGGTAAATGCTTAACTTTTATGGCACGGATATGTGCATGCACATCGTAAAGCTCTATAATTTTATGAGTCAGAACGTTAATCTTCGTATCAATGCAATTGGACGACAGCAGAGAGTTCCAGTCAATGTTATGTGCATCCTCACGAAGCTTGTCGAGTACAATGCCACCAAAATTGCGCTGCATTATAATTTTTGGTTTTTCTTTAGGTGGCCGTATCTTATAAGAGAGGTAAATGAGGTCATGGTAAGAAAACACGTCAGCAGAGCATTGGCCATGCTTTGCGACATGAGTAGGCGAAGAAACAAGAATGAGATCAAGAAAACTAGGGGTAGAGTTAGGAAAGTGGTGAGTAGTGTTAAGAAGGAGTATAGATAAGTTAAAGGATTGAATAATGCGGCGGAAAGACGTAGCACGTGCAATACATGGGCCTGGTTTGACCAAGCAAGTATTAAAAACTCCCATAATTATTGCATGCCTGTAAGATGGTAGGAAGGTTTCTAATAAGCTTTCAAAAGAAGAAAAATAGTTAACTTTTGACGATGAAGGATAGTATACACTAAGTAGAACTTTAGAGTGGTTCAGTTCCAGCTCCAGGAAAAGATGCTCGCCTGCATCGGATGGTGTCGGCTGTGGCGACATACTAATAACTGTATAAGGGATTTGAGACCGTATGTACATAGCCACGCCACCAGCTCCGCTAGGCACTCGATCATTCCTAATGAGCTGGAAACCTGGAAGTACAATACAAATACAAATACATTTATTTGGAACAATCAACAGTTTTACACAGTACAAAGCAACGATGATATCCGCAAAAGTATAAACTGTGACACAGATATCAACGCCCTCTCCCGAATAACAATTTTTTTTCCAAAATTTAATGTATTACAGACAGTTTCATGCAATATAAAACACTAGATATTTAAATAGGTGTGTGTGTGTGTGTGTGTGTGTGTGTGCGTGTGTGTGTTCGTGCGTGCGTGTGTGTGTGTGTGTGTGTGCATGTGTGTGTACGCTCTTACAGGTATTCGTGCGTGTGTATGTATCTTAGCAGTAGCCCTCCAGCACAGCTTCAGTGTCGTCATAATTTAGAGTTAGCAGCCATTCCCTACAATTATTTTTACATTTTTTTAATAGAAGTGGGTATATATTAAGTTTTTTATTTATAGTATTGTACAGTTTCGGGCTAATATAGGTGTAGTGTCTACCCGCAACCGCTGTTCGGCGAGGTAATATATGACACACTCTGTCAGATCTTCTTTTTGAGGTGGCAAAATTTGGGTCATAAGATGTTTCACTGTGTTTACGGAGTACAGTGTTTAAAATGAAAAGCTGCCGGACACTGAGTACTTTACATATTGAAAAAAGCTCAGCTGTCGGGAATCTAATTGGCTTTCTCAAGATGGTTTTAAGGACAGCCTTTTGGGCTATTTCCAACGCCAGCATCTGCGTTTTAACGGCTCCTCCCCAGGATGTGATGCAATAGGATAGAACAGATTGAACGAGAGAATAGTAGACAGATTTAAGGGAATCTAGATTAAAAACGTTTCTTAAATTCCTAAACACATAAATTAGTTTTCTAGTGCGAGAAGTAGAGGCTTCAATTTGTGTGTAAGAAGTAGATGGTAGAAAAGGTTTTAACCAAGTTTCGGAAACAAGAATAGCGTGTATATTTTTGTGGACAAGGTTAGCCAGCATATCCGGGAAATGAGCAGGAATACTCTGAGCATTTATATGGACTACATTAAAATGCCCGGGGACATCCGAAAACTGTGCCCGAAGAGTATCTTCGAGTGACTCAGACGGTACACTCACAAAGCTGTCGTTGAGGCTACTAGCGGAGAAAAAGCTGTCATCACTATCTAAGTCGTTCATTAAAAGTGTGTAATTGTACTAGTTAATAGTGTATATAAGTATATATTATTATGTAAGTAAATAGTATAATATAAGTTATATAAGAAAAATATTATCGGTAAATCCACTCACTGTCCACCCGCCAGTCCTGTTACAAATAATGATGAAATTAATTGGAAGGTATTTCACAACCATAGAAAAATAACAATGAATCACGGCAAAATACACGTTACAATTCCTTATTCAGTATAGAATTATCATGAGGTAATTTAGCCCCAACCTAAAGCTGTTGCCACCCAAAAAGAAACTGCCAAATAACTATATTAACGATGAAACAAAAGATCTATTAGAGCAGAGGAAAGAACTGTGTAAGAAGAAAATAACAACTGAAATCAAGTCTGAAATATCACGAATAAGTAAAAAAATTAATAGAAACATAATAAATAAGAAAAAATCAAGACGCAAAAAAACTTTCGAAAAATTTATAACAAAATCAGGGGCTATACGCAAAGCTTACAAAGAGTTGAGTGACAAAACGAAGTGGACTGTGAGTATGAAAAATAGACTGGGAATTATGCAATACAGGCGCCCAGATATTATACAGGAAGCAACTAAATTTTACGCCGAGCTATACAGTATGGATGTCAATTCGCGCTGTACGACATTTCACCCTACAAAGCTCAACTACCACAACATAGTCAATAAGGATTCAGAGACACCAAATATTATCATATCAGAAATTGAACACGCTATAAATACGCAGAAAAATGAGAAAACCCCAGGAAATGATAAAATTGCCAATGAGGTGCTAAAATCGCTATCAAATTCACTTCAGAAACCTCTACAAGTATTATTTAACAATATTCTAAAAACAGAAACTACGCCGGAACAATGGTCAAAATCTACAATTATATTACTTCACAAAAAAGGGGATAGAAGTGTTCTCGGGTGTTTTCAAAAATAATATTGAACAGAATAGCAAATGATCTAGATGGAAACCAGCCGCGCGAACAAGCTGGCTTTCGTAAAGGATATTCGACCTTATACCATATACAAGTCATAACACAATTAATTGAAAAAGCTAAAGAGTACAGGAAGACGTTATATATGTGTTTTATAGACTATGCGAAAGCCTTCGATTCTTTGTATTTCGATGCAATATGGAGTTCACTAGCACAACAGGGCGTAAATCCAACATATATAAATATAATAAATAGTGTATATTCAAAATGCTTCGCCAAAGTACGATTAGAATGTGAAGGCTCAGAGTTTCCCATAAAAAGAGTAAGGCAGGGAGACCCGCTCTCGCCAAAAATCTTTTCAGCAGTACTGGAATCTGTATTCAGACGCATGGACTGGGAAACGAAAGGAGTAAATATTGATGGAGAACTGCTGAACCACCTGCGTTTCGCGGATGACATCGTGGTGTTTGCTGAAAGCGCGATGGAGCTCGAGAATATGGTCAGAGAACTAGCTTTGGAAAGTCATAAAGTAGGTTTGACACTCAACACTATGAAAACTAAGATTCTTACAAATGGAGATGTGCATGACGTTTTCATAGAGAATGAAAAAATCGAATATGTTACAGAATACATCTATCTGGGGCAACTTATAACATTTAAAAATAACACCTCAAGAGAAATACAACGAAAGGTAACTATCGCATGGAAAAAGTACTGGGGCTTGAGAGAAATAATGAAAAATAACACACTAAGTATAAGTATAAAGAAGAAGATTTATGAAACAACAGTATTACCATCCCTAACATATGGTTGTCAGACATGGTCACTACGAAAAGAGGATGAAGAAAAAATTGCTATTTGCCAAAGAAAAATGGAAAGAAGCATGCTAGGAATAAAACTGTCGGATAAAATTCGCAACAGTGACATCAGAAGCAAGACAAAATTAATAGATGTAAGAAAAAAAATTAGAATGAATAATAGATGGACAAAACGTTTAACAGAGTGGGTTCCAAGGGACAGGAAAAGGGCAAGAGGTAGACCAGTAAAAAGATGGAGAGACGTTTACAGTTACAGGTGTGGTAATCACTGGATGCAAATGGCTCGAGAAAGAGATTTATGGAAAGGTTTAGGAGAGGCCTACGCCGCAGAGGCGACTACTACTAGCTTATAATAATTATTTACTTAGCATACACATATAGAAAGAGAAATATATATAATATATGTTTTTATTTATACTCTTTTGTTTATAACGATATAGATATATAAATAGAGATATGGTTATTATATATCATATATTATATAAATTACATGCATATACTGTTTATAAAGATAATATAATAAGAAATATATACATAAAGTTAATATCAAAGTGTTATATAAGATAAGATTAACTGAAAAAGGATAGAAGTTGAAATACAGATATGAAAGGATAAGTGTTAAATATTGATGTAAGTAGTAAGTTAATAAAGGCTATTTAGATTTTTATTTTTTTATTTATTTTATTTTAATTTAGCCCCAAACAAGCACTAGCCGGGTAACAAGCAAAGCTAACGAGAAGCATTTTAAAACTTGGACTAAAATGCTCATACTCAAACACAAATTTATGCTAAAAGTATAGGGAAATTTCATTTTGGTACATGGAACGCAATGTGTTAAGTTAAATGTCAAAGACGTCAGACAAAATATAAACAATCAAAAACATAAGTAGGAATAGAAAAAAGAAGGTACAGAGAAAATATTAGATTATTGCTACATAAGTATTGCGTAATATCGATAGGAGTGAAATGTTAACCATTATACATACGAATGTTACCCAGCATGAGCGTTTCTTGTTGTTTTATACACCAGAATGTCTATTTCTTCGATACAGCACGTTAAGACCTGATCGTAGAACTTTTCGATGTTGTAGCTACCGTCGCTTCATCGTCAGAGCACTGTAGTTTGTCTAGGTCACTCAGCGAAACAATTATGTGCCGACTTCCGTCAGAGCCCAGGACATAAACCGTGCCATCCCTGGTCCAGCACTTATGAACTCCGAATTTGTCACGGGCGGCCATGAAAGCCTTATGTCGAGATTTGGTGAGAAATTCAGACACCGTGACGCCCGTGCCCTTCAACTTAGACTTGGCAGACCATATATTGTCCTTCATCATACCTATGTGTCTGCAGCTTCACAAGCACAGGTCTGGGCTGAAGCCCAGAAGCCCAGAAGGTCTGAGTTGGATGCCTGCCGTCCTACTCTATGGCAGCGTTTGATGTCCGCCGTGGAAAAGGTGCCGATCATGAGATACTGTTTTACAACATCAGTAACAACTCTGCCTGTATCTTCACCCTCCTGCTCCCTCACGCCATGTAGAAGCAGGATTTTCCGACGACTGCGCATCTCCAAGTTGTCAACCTCTCGCGCGACACTGCCAAGCTGTTGGGAAAAGGACTGCAGTGTCTGAAGAACGAACTTCTTAAAGGCAGCAAACTCTTCGGCTAAACTTCCTGTATTGGATGACGACTTCTTCTGTAGGTCTGCCTCGAACTTTAACATCCGTTCCTCAAAATAATTTTGTACATCAAGAAGGGCTTCCATTGTAACTTGTGAAATAGTGTTCAGTTAACGGAAATAACACTAGACTAGCAGGTATTTACTATTAGTAATATTTTTTAATCATTTATATGTCAATAACTTATTAAAACATTTTTTTATTTGGTTTTAACCGCTCGAGTACAACACGCAGCGGCTGTAAGTACTCGTCAAATGCGCTAGCCGATGACGTCAAGTGGCGCGTGCGCAGCTGGCGCGCAGCGCGTCACAAAAAATGTTTATGTTTACTTTGTGAGTGGAACTGGAAGCTCAAGTGCTACTTTTATTACAGTTTATGAGTCGTTCTTTCAAGTGGTGTCAAGTTTGTGTTTATATTTATCGCTTGGTTTATAATAAGAGGCGGTTAAAATTGCATATAGTTGAAAACATGAATATCTCAACGTTAGGTACGTTTATTTTAAAAAGTAAAGCGATAAGGCTGGTTTTATCGTTACGCGTTTCGGCAGCGCCGTTGGAGCGCGCGCGTTCAGAGATATATGGGAGTAGAAGTTGCGTTTTAGTGTCGCGCGCTTGGGCAGCGCCGTTTAATAAACGCGCGATGTTCGACGGCGCTGTCCAAACGCGCGCTGCTCATTCGCTTCTACGGCCAGTGTGCGTTTTAGTGTGACGCTGTTGAGACGCGCCGCAGGTATAATTGTGTAAGAAATGAATTACATCGATACGGGACGAGTAATCGAGGAAGTTCGATCCAGAAGATGTTTATGGGACCCGGCCGATGAATTATACAAAAATAAGGATGCAAAAACAAAACTATTTTCTCGTAAATCGGAGAAAGACGTTATGTGTTCGCCTTTCAGTAACCTTGTAGCGTTATAAGGACCAACTACTCTTTTTGCCGTTGCCTTCTTTTCCATAAAAAGTAAATAGCCAGTACTCGACTCGCATTCACCTTCATAATATTGTACACGACTGTCTCACAGCAGCGGAACGCGTGCTACTAATCTCGTTTTATAGTGCACCGCCGTTCAAACGCGTGCTGTTAACAGCGCGCTGCTCAGCGGCGCGCCTGACGGCGTGACGATAAAACCAGCCTAACCTATGTATTTTATAATTTTAAATAGTCTACAGGTTGTAACTAGACACGATTAGAATAAAAAAAACCATATGTGCTAGTTATAAAATAGGCCTAAGACTAGCAGGAAAGATTTGCGACCGGCGCGCGGACAATTTTTCAGTCAGATTACGTAATTTATTACAATTTTATGGTTACACGTAACCTAAAAATATAATTACTAATTGAAAGCCAAGTTCATGTTCTAACATATTGTGTAAACATTATATCGATTTTGTCATAGTTTTGGTTTTCTTTTGCCATAAAATATGGAATTAACTGCCAGGAGAAGCGCGCTTCAAAATCGTTCAAATATAGAAATAATACATAGGTTACACTAAAAGTTTCCGGAACTGGCCACTTACATAAACAATATTTAAAAATTTATTACAACATTTGAAAAAAGAACTCTTTGTCTGTAGAATACAGTTTGTTTCATCTGACTGTCTTTTGTTATTACCTTGTGGCGCCATTTAAAAAATTGTGTGCCTGCATCAACATGGATTTAACTCGGGAAAATTTTCGTAGTATGATTTTCTACGATTTTAAGTGTAATTTGACGGCTCAACAGAGCATCGCTCGGCTTGAAACAGCTTTTGGCGATGAAGCACCATGCAAGACGACTGTTTATAGCTGGTTTGCAGAATTCAAGCGTGGTCGTATCAATCTCAGTGACGAATCTCGCGATGGTCGGCCGTCCACCGCTGTGACCAACAAAAACATCGATGCTGTGCGCCGTATGATTGAAACAGACAGGCATGTGACCTACCATGAAATTCGCGCATCCTTAGTAATAGGCATGAGTCAAATAAAATCAATCCTACACAAACATTTGGGTGTGAGAAAGCTGTGCTCGCGGTGGATCCCACATAACTTGACCGAGGATCAAAAAACGGACCGCGTCACTTGGTGCAGTGCCATGCTTACCAGATTCAACGAAGGTGCGTCAAATTTGGTGTGGGACATAGTAACAGGTGACGAAACATGGATTTATTGCTACGATCCCAAAACAAAGCAGCAATCGAGCGTATGGGTCTTTCAAGATGAGCCGAAACCAACCAAAGTGGCGCGCGTGAAAAGTGCATCTAAGCGGATGATTGCTTCTTTTTTTAATAAAACTGGACACGTGGCTACTGTTGCTTTAGAAAATCGTCGTACCGTGAATAGTGACTGGTACACGACCATTTGTTTGCCGGAAGTTATTGACGAACTCCGTAAAAATAACCGTAAACGCCGTATCATCCTGCACCACGACAATGCTAGTTCTCACACGGCCAGACAGACAAACGACTTTTTGAAGGCGAAAAATGTAGAACTCATGAGTCATCCTGCATACAGTCCCGACCTGGCACCTTGTGACTTTTATCTGTTCCCAAAAATTAAGAACCAATTACGCGGCCAACGATTTTCATCACCAGAAGAGGCTGTCGAGGAGTATGAAAAACACGCTTCAGAGGTCACCACAGAGGAGTGGCACAAAAGTTTTCAAAACTGGTTTGATCGAATGAAAAAGTGCATAGACGCCAAGGGAGATTATTTTGAAAAACAATAAATTAATTTTGTACCTTTAATAGTATTTTTTCATATTCATTCCGGAAACTTATAGTGCGCCCCACGTAGTTACTCTTTTGTTGAAATTTGATATTACACACTTGAAACAGGGTTTAATACTCGCTTTTATTAAGGTTTTCTTCAAAAACTAACACTTTTTGATGTTAGAACCGTTGATTGCAACGGAACAATAATGACGCGTTTTTTGCGAACCAAGGCAAAAATTTGCAATTTTTTTTTAAATCGAAATTGACATATTTCGAACTGTCATGGCTTTTGAAGGATGACTTAATTTGTTAATATTCGAATAGAAAGAGCGAAAGTATCAATAACTAGTGGGTAGGAAAGAAATAGACAAAAGTGCATATGTGTGCGAAATAGTGACCATAGCCATCACAGTGCACTCAACTGAATAAGTGCAGTTTGGTGACTATAGTCACCATAGTGCATTTTAGCGCACTGATTATTGAAGTGCACTGTAAAGTTCAAACTTTTGCGTCAACTACCCACTTAGTTTCTAGTTTATACACAAACCTATGAACGTGAAAAAAGATCTGGTGTATCAATAGTGAAAACAACATGTGTTCTTCATAATTGGAATGGACTATAAGGAAACGGAAAACATTTTAAAAATTGCTATATGAGAAGTGGGCACTCACTTGCCTTTACACAAACTCACGCACACGAGCGAACACACACACACACACACACACACAAACACGCGCGCGCGCGCGCGCGCACAATCACATTCGTGCATGCATGCTATTATTCTTTTTTCACTTGTCTAAAAAAGAATTCAACAAGTGCATTCTACAATAGGTTGTTTGCAGAAAACCAATTTGACTTGGCATTCAGAATATTTATTAACATTATTTGCATCAGTACTTAGAAATATTAACGATGTATCAGATTGCCATGCCTTTACATATATGAGCTGTGTATGTTTGTTAAAAGATATCCTGGCTTGTTTCCTTTACATGACATAGTATTTGAAAAGCAAAATAGTAGGGATCCAAGTAAACTATTAGTTCCACAACAGAGATTACAACTCTATTCAAGGAATGTGTATTTGTATGGCAATAAGAATTTATAACAAATTGCCACACAAGATTAGAAGTTTAACTTTCACAAAATTTAAAATACAGTTGTACGAAATATTACTGGAAAAATGTTTTTATTCAGTCAATGAATATCTTGACTTTAAGTTTTAGGAGATTTAGATTGATGTGATAATTTTTAATTTAACTTTTTTTTTATCCTTATTGTGTGACATTGTTATCCTTAATTTTTAAATTTCAATTTTAATTTTATTTTTTATATTTTTTTTAATTACATAATCTATATATTTTGTGACATTGCATTATTATTATGAATTAGAGCTCTGACATTTTTTTTTCTTCATTCATTCTCATTCTTGTGATAATAATGAATCGTTTGAAAATATTAATGCAGGTAATTATTGGTACAACGATAAATATGTTAATTACAAAATATTTCTACACCGAATTACGGTAAAATATGTGAGACCTATAACTTGAAAAATACCTGTAAATACCATATTCTAAGAAATAAATGATTATTCTATTCTATTCTATTCTAAACAGTACTATGCCAGCTTGGGCCTCGACCATATAAGGCAAGTCATTGACATATACCAGGAACAGAACCAGGCTGGATTACGAGCACGGAGGTCATGGCGAGCTCTGCTCAATTCCCGGCAACGTCAACAACGAAGATTGCAGTGGGCTAGACTTCGGCAAAATGAAGGAGGTGAGGAAGAAAACATTTGGCAAAACAGTCTCTTCGTTGACGAATCCCGAATCTCCACTCATCCAGATAACCGACGTGTCCGTGTCTGGAAAAGACCAGGCGACCGTGAAAGACAAAGAACTGCCATTGGAACAGTTCAGCAAGGCGGAAAATCGGTGTCTTTTTGGGGTGGCATTATGATTGGAGCTAGAACGCCTTTGATCCCGTATCGGGGCTTCATGACAGCAGACATGCACAAAGCAGTTGCTATTGATGATATCGTCAAACCATTCCGAGTAAACCATGGGCACCAATTTGTACTGGTCGATGATAATGCGCCCGCACATCGAGCTCAACGAGTCAATGCTGCTCTTCAAGAATACGATATCACACGATTAGACTGGCCTGCCGGCTCGCCCGACTTTAACCCAATAGAGCACGCGTAGGATGCTCTTAAACGAGCTGTATGGAACCGTGAGCCACATCCCCAGACAGTTCCAGAGCTCAGGGAAGCCGCTATTGAAGAATGGGATAGGTTACCCCAGGAAATGCTGGATAACATGATCCTCAGCATGCCCAGGAGGATCTCCGCATGTGTTCGAACCAGGGGAGGAGTTATTTTATATTGAATTTACACCTTTTAGTAATAAATTGTAGTTTAAGTTTAATTAAACAGTCTTTTTCTTTCTATGAAATTTCTATCACAATTGCATTATGATTAATGGCTCAATTTTTTAAAATAAATTATAAAAAATAGTTTTATATTTTAATTTCAAACAGGGTATTCCTATTTAAAGAAAGCAAGAGAAAGTAAGAAAGCATAATGTGATGTCTGGTGAAGTTGGATACAAAAAAGCCGCACAGGTTCACGGTTTTCGACAGACTAAGCTCGAACGGTATGTGGCAAAATATAGGGCTAATAAAAAATAGTGTTTATAAAGAAGTTAGGTCATTACACAACTGTTTTTACTCCTAATCAAGAAAGAGAATTGATTAGTTACATTAAAACAATGGTAGAGAGATTTTACGGCCATACATCACATGCATTTGGTTTGGTAGGAATAGACTGGCTTAAAGAGTTTCTTAAAAGAAATCCTGAACCTACCTCTGCAGCCAGAGCTATGGGTTCAACCGAATTGCGGTTAATAATTTTTTATTTACTGGAAAAAAATTACGACAATTACAAACTAAGCCCACAACGCATTCTTTTTTATACATGACACGTCAATTTGACTTCACCTCGCCTGTCCAGTTCATATAATATTGCATGTAGTTAGATGAAGAAAACAGTCGCAAATAAATCAGCTTTGAGTAAAGACGTTTGTTATTTTCTAAAACACCGTTCCGTTAATACAAGGAAAGTGAACCTTAACGACATAAACATATGGTCGAAATCGAGCCGGATTAATTAGTGAATGGAACGGCGTGCGAGCTCGGTGCGCGAATACAAAGGAATCGCATTCCTTAGATAAGGATTGAAGTTGTTTACAAGTTATTAGTGTATGAAGACTATAAAAACTTATAGAAAAAAGTGGTTAAGGTTACATTGAAACGTATTTAACTTGTTTGTGTTCTAATAATTACGTGGACTATTTATTTGATTCTGCAAAATGACGTCACCCGCAACTCCAGAACAGTCTAAATATCTATCTACGTTGGAAGATGTGGCTAGTATGATACAGAAAGCTCAAGTTAACATAAAAAAGTGTGCGAAACAGCGTTTAACAGCCGGTTATGTTAAAGCAAGATTAAAAGCCATTAAGGAATATTGGGATTCGTTCAAACTTACATATAAGTCTTATGAAGTGTACACCACGAGAACAGCGGGGTGTGTTGCCTTACTTTCTTAATGAAGACGTCACACGAACTTGGAGTCACTACAGAGATTATTAGAAGCGTCCAACAGGTCTACTTCGTCACATGATGTCCAGCTACCGTTTGCTAAGTTACCGAGAATACAGTTACCTACGTTTTCGGGCAGATATGAAGAAAGGCCTACATATAAAGATATATTTACAGCACTCGTACACAACACTTCTGTTAGCGATGTGCGTAAGTTGCATTATTTAAAGACTAGCGTTGCCGGAGAGGCTGAGATGTTATTACGACATATTCAAATTACGGAAAGTAATTATGCAACAGCATGGGAACTACTTCAAGGACGTTTTGGTAGCAAAAAGATGATTGTGTCGTCAGTTTTAGAGAAGTTTTGCAGTCAGAAAAAGATAAGCAACCCGTCAGCTACACAAATTAAAGCTTTGCTCGATAATTCTGTAGAATGCATCAACAGTCTGAATAACAAGAATATAAAAACTGCCAGTTGGGATCCTATTCTGGTATTTCTAGTGACGCAGAAATTAGACTCGGAGACGTTAAGGTGTTGGGAAGAGGAAGCTTACAAGGAGAATAGCGATGAGTTGTCTACATGGGATGCGTTGAAGAGGTTCCTCGAGTCTAAGTTTCGTACGCTCGAACTAATTGCTCCCATCAGTATTACAGTTGCAAAGGACAAGACACAAGGTCACAAAGTGTATCATGCCGTAGCAAAGAATACTGAGAGCGACAAAGGTGACTCTGCTCGCACCAGTAGCCGTTCATCACCTTGTTGTGTATATTGCAAGGGTGAGCATCACATCTTTAGTTGTAAAGAATTTGCAAAACAAACTGTGCAACAGCGACGTGAATTTGTGAAAAACAAAAATCTTTGTTTCAACTGCCTAGTACCGAATCACATAGTCTACAAATGTAAACAAAATAAGAAATGCCGAGTCTGCGGAAGAAAACATCATTCTCTCTTACATGAAGCAAAGGAAACAACACAAGAGAGTGATACACAAGGAAGTAACAAACAAGAAGAACAAACAGAGAAGGTCACAAGCGCACATTTTTCTAAAGAACAACCTACTCGTCAAGTGTTATTGGCAACAGCACAAGTACATGTTACAGCACGTGACGGCGAGACACATGTACTTCGAGCATTGATTGATCAAGGCTCTTCATTTGTGTCTTCAAGGGGCTTCATTTGTGTCTTCAAGAGTAGTCGAGCTCTTGAGATTGAATAGGACAAGCATCAACGGTGTAGTCTCAGGGGGTAGGAGAAGGAAACCTGGTGCCAATAAAACATGTAGTTGACCTGTCAGTTGCATCACAATATAATAGAAAGGAAGTTATTCAAGTGAAGGCTTATGTTTGGAAATCACTATCTGCTAGATTACCTTCAAAACACATTACGATAAACTGGCCAGAACTCCAAAAATTACTATTGGCTGACCCTACGTATAACAAACCGGGCAAACTTGACATTTTACTCGGTGCAGACATCTTTAGCAAAATTATAGAAACTGGTTTAGTAAGATGTTCTGATGGCATAGTGGCTCAGAAAACACGTTTGGGCTGGATACTTTCAGGTCAAAAGAAAGGCAAATTAACTTAAAACATACCTAATCAATTAGTCATTTATTTTTATTTTTGATTTACAAATGAAAGGAGAGCCAGTATTGCGGCTCTAGTAATAATTTTCAGAATTATTCTGTGTCTGGATTTGAGTGACATCATTTAGTTGTGTTACATTGGATGGATTGTATGTAGGTGTCAATGTTGTAATTCTTGATGGTACATAAGTTGCAGAAGGGGCTATTGTATTATAGTTTTTTGCAGAGGATGGAATATATGTGTGCTGGGTTATGTTAGGTATATAAGTTGCAGGCAAATCGTAGTGACTGTTGCTCACATCTGAATTATCATTCAACTTTGCTGCTTGGTATTGCTCTTCAGCATCATTTATGATTTTAAAGACATCCCGCTTTATTTTAGTTTGCAAATATGGGGGCAAAGTTTTAACAGTTGTAGCCATTGACGTAAAGAAACTTAGTATATGATCTTTATTTTCCTGTTCTTTATAGCTAAGAAAACGTTCTATTAATTCCGAAGATTTTGAAACTGGCTCATGAGTTGACGCTGAATGGTTTGATAATTCCGAGGTGATGAAATATGTGCATTTTGATCTGATTGCGTTGTTTCTTCTGAAGATGAATCTAAATTACTAACTTGTTGTCTCTCTTGTACAGTAAGCTTCAGAGAAAAGGAACCCCCCTTGATAATGGTTTTATCCTCAAGGGGGGTTCCTTTTCTCTGAAGCTTACTGTACAAAAGGTCGCAAGAATTGTAATTCTTTCTCATATTTTATAGGGCGGCGCTTACCACCAGCAGAACCACTAGCATCAGTTCGGGCTTTTACTGCTTTCCTATAATTATCACGTATTTTTTTCCAATTTTTCTGAGTATCCCCAACTGAAAAAAAAAATTGTAGACTGATGACTCATTTTATTTATAATACTTTCCAGATTCTTAACAACCGGTACCAGTTTCAAAGCTCTGTCTTTCAATTACCGTATGGGACATAGTACTATACGAACGATCATTCATGAAACGTGTGCGGCTATCTGGAAAGTACTCAGACCTATCGTGATGCCTAAACCTACAGAAGAGTTATGGAAAGCCGTTGAGGAAGATTTTACAAATATTTGGAACTTTCCAAATTGCATTGGCGCTATCGACGCCGAAAAAAAGTCCACCAAGTCTCTAAAAAGCGGAAGTCAGTATTATAATTATAAAAAGTATTTCAGCACAGTGCTGTTAGCCGTTGTAGATGCAAAGTACAGATTTATAATTGTTGATATTGGGGCATATGGGCGCAACAGTGATGGTGGCATAATGTCACATTCTAAATTGGGTCAAAAGATGCAAGGAAACAGGCTAAATATACCACGAAATAAAGTTTTGCCTGGAACGAACCAAGTTTTACCACACGTATTTGTGGCAGATGAAGCTTTTGCCTTGACGGAAAACATAATGCGCCCATATCCTGGAAACCAAATTGAAGGAGATCGGAAGAAAAAAATATTTAATTATAGGCTAAGTAGGGCGCGACGTATGGTAGAAAGTGATTTTGGAATTTTAAGACAAAAAATTGAAATTTTCGATAGGAGCCTAAGAATACAGCCCAAATATTTAGATAACGTAATACTAGCTTGTACATGTTTACACAATTATATACTAGATGGCGAAAATTTAAGATTTGTGGATGCTATAAATAATACATCACACAGCACAATTTTAGGAAATAAGGGTGTGTTATTTGGCAAGATGATATTATAGATAGATGTTAATATAAATTGTAATAACAGTTTAAAAGTAATAAAAAATGCAATTTTGATGATGTTTTTACGTACCCGTTTTGCCTATTTCAGCAGCAATTTTTTCCCACGCATTTATTTTCATATGTTTATCACTGTAATTGCGTGACTCGATATTATACAAACAATCATGAGTTTGAATCAATAATATTAATTTTTCGTCGTCCATATTTTTAATAATCACAACGTAATATTCATTGCACGAAAATACCGTACGGTAGGTACGAGTGTTGACAACAAAATGGCGCGCCTCCCGCCCCTGCCGCGCGAGCGTCGTTCGGCGAGCCCGGCGACCGAAAGCGGCTGCGCGCGGAGTAGCGCGCGTGCTCACGCAATCGCGCTCCTGCGCGCTACCTTTCGCATGTAGTCGCTTCGATGCTCTCACGAATTAATTGTTGTGTAGATGATTTCCGATTTTATTTCAACGCTTGCAACGTCGTTATCAGTTTGACAGTGAAAAATGCTCTGCGCTGCGCTTCCGCATATGGGCGCCGGCCCTTATAGCCGCATTTCGAAGATTTGTGGCGCGCCGAGGCCACTGTTCGAACTTGTGGAGCGACAATGGCACCAATTTCGTTGGCGCTGCCAAGGAATTAAAGGACATGTTTCAGAAGGGAAAGAATAATATCGCGAAGGAAGCTGCTGAACTTCTAGCTAATGATAATACGATATGGCATTTCATACCACCAAGGATGCCCACATTTATTATTTATTTATTTATTATATACTTTATTGTACGCCAATTACATTATTAAAAGTATGGAAATTAGGAACACAAGAGCAGTACAAAGGGCGGCCTTATCGCTTTACGCAATTCAGTGCATCCGTACTCCAAGCTCTGAAAAGCAACACCATAACCTCTGTCCTCATATTGGAATGTCACAATACACTCCAATCCATTGCAAACACAAACAAGGTCACGCTGCAATGGATCAAGGGACACAGCAACTCCCTCGGCAACGACGCAGCCGATGAATTGGCCAAGAGAGGATCAGGGGCAACAGTATATGGACCGGAACCAATACTACCTATACCTCAAGCACAGGTCAAAACTTGGCTGCGGAAAAATACGGAAGAAACCCATCAAAAAGATTGGACAAACATTGAAGGATGCAGGCAAACAAAGAATGCAGTTCCGGTAGCATCAAAAACGTTTAGCCGAAACCTCATTAGATTAAAAAGGGACCAGATCCGTAAAGTCATAGGCATCTTGACCGGTCACTGTCCCCTAAACAAGCATCTATTTACAATAGGTGTAACGGACAGCCCACTGTGCAGAGGCTGCATGGGGGCAGAAGAAACGCCACATCATGTGCTTACAGAGTGCATGAGCGTGGCCGAACAACGGGCGAAATTTCTCCAGTCACCAGCGTCTCTCCGGGAAGCACGTGGAACCCTGAAAAGGCTGCTGGCTTTTTGGGAAGATCTGGGTTGTTTGGAGTGAGAGGTAAGATGGTACGCACAATGGCCCAATCAAGAGGCTAAGTGCGGAACAGCCCAGGTAAACTAACTAACTAAACGTCAAGTAGGGACGATGACTTCTGCAGAACGAGGCAAATTAATGACAACGATTGATTGCTTTAGTGCTGTTGGCAATTACATGCCTCCGATGTTTATTTTCCCGAGAAAGTGGATTAAACCAGAATTGCTTGATGGGGCACCAGCTGGATCTTGGGGGGAATGTCATGAATCAGGATGGATACAAAGCCACCTGTTTATACTCTGGTTAAAGCGATTTATAGAATGGTCACATGCGACAAAGGACGACCCAGTACTTTTGCTCCTAGATGGTCATGCCACTCATGTGAAATCTTTGGAGGTGATCCATATAGCTCGCGAAAATGGAGTGATTTTGTTATGTTTTCCACCTCATTGTAAACACCGTCTATAGCCTTTAGACGTAAGTTTCAAAGAGCCACTTAGCACTTACTATAGCAATGAAATAAAAAATGGCTTAGAAGTCACCCAGGACGTGTAGTGACTCAATTTCAGACGGCGTCACTGTTCGGACTGGCATTTATAGCTGCTGCCACAATGACGAGGGCAATAAATGCATATAGTGCAACATGAATCTGGCCTATGAATCGAGATGTTTTCACCGATGCAGTTGTAGTGATCCTAATAATTATGAATTAGTTTTTGTATATAAATTGTAAATCAGTATTACAAACATAATGAATATAGTAATTAAGATAGAATAGGCGATACATTTATTAGGATCACTACACAGTATTGCACCAGCGGAAACCACAAATAATCCGGAAGTGAATACAAGCTCCACCAATTGCCTAGAATCTAACTATTCACAAAATAACTCTCAGGTGAATACAAGCTTAACAGATTGCCTAGAATATTAGCGCTCCTGTACACGACGCCGCCGCCGCGTGTACTGTGTATATGTGACGCGTACGTGCTGCCACTGCACCGCTGCCACGCCGTCGCCGCGCTTCCCCCGCGCCCTTGCCGTGTCCCTAACCGTTTTGTTATTCCATTACCAGCCGGCTGTGATAGTGCACGTGTATGAGTTTGTTAGTACCTAAACAACCATGGAAAGTTTTGATTACGAAATATTCATTACTTTAATTGCCTCCTCAATTAAAGTAATGAATATTTCGTAATCAAAACTTTTATTTAATTCTGTTTTTTATGTACACTTCACCTCCCCCTTCACGACCAAACTTTGCATCAAACATTATACATCTGGCTTTCTCAACAATAGTTCTATTCGCTCTTTCGAAAACACCATTTTGTTCGGGCGTGTAAGCAACGGTTTTCTGATGAATTATACCATTTGTTATCAAATAATTCTTCATTTCATAATTACAAAATTCACCACCATTGTCTGTACGTACAATCTTTATCTTCTTATTCTGTTGATTTTCAACCATCATTCTGAACTCTTTGAACTTGCTGAATACTTATTATAGTCATCCACAAACAAAAGAAAATACCGGGCTCCTCCAATGGATTTTGTCTCCATAGCACCACATACATCAGAATGTATTATCTGTAGTGTCTCAGTACTACGTTCTGTCACATTTGAAAATGGTAATCTCATCTGTTTGCCTTCGCAACAGGTCACACATTTATCCTTCGTCATGTCACTAGTACCATTAAACGACAATCCATTCACTGTCCCATTCTTCATCTTGTTCAAGTCACTACTGTTAATATGTGCTAGCCTCCTGTGCCACATCTCTGCACTTGCCGTGCCACGTGCCGCTAACAAACAATCTGCCTCTTTAGTCTGAAGCTTGTAAACACCATTAGTTGACATCGCAGTTGCCACCAACACCTAATTCTTATTACGTATGTAACAGTGGCTTGATTCATAAACTACACTTCGTTACAAACTACAAGTTCGTTGACAAACTTGGCACACATAGCATATCTTTAACTGTGATATCGAAGTTACAATCCGTGGATATCAGTACGTTTCCTGAGCACAAGACTGGCACAACTGTATTGTTCGCAACAGTAATACTTGATAAACTCGGCGAGTAATTTGTATTGTTTATCCAATCTTTCATCGCCGTCATATGTGCACTTGCGCCGGAGTCGACGTACCACTCGTGTTTACTATATTGTGCGCACAAAAATACCATACTAAAAGAATTTGATTGCTTATTTTTCTGCAATAATGGACATTGATTTCTAAAGTGACCACTTTGTTTACATTTGTAACAAATAAAAATTTTCTTTTCATCTGTCACTTTTGATGACGTTCCCGTCCCGGTCCCGCCATTTTTACTAGTGTTGTTCTTTCGATTGCAGTTCGGTTTTTTCGCAGCGAATGCAGCGCCACTGGTATCCGTGTCGGTAAAACTCGAAAACTCCATATCAATCAGCTTTGATTTTATTGAATCTGTGGTAATTTAAATACCTGAGTGTTCAATGGCCATGATCATTGGAGAATATTTTTCTGGCGAACCTGCTAGCAATACTGACCCGATCCATTCATCCGTAATTGCAAAACCTGTGCCTTTTAATCTCTGCGCTGTCTCAATTACTTTCGAAGTCAATGTATCGCAATTTTCTTGACGTATTGAGATAAGATGTCGCAGTAGGGTTATCTTTCTAGAAAAACCTGAGTCATCAAACATATTCTTGAGCTTCTTCCACAACTCCTCCGAACTTGATGTATCTTTGATATGCACGTACAATCCGGTATCTATTGTTAAAACCAGTTTCGCCCTTGTTTTAGCATCTTCTTCTGGTTTTTTTTCCGATCGCAGCCTGCGGTTTGATATAATGTATCATTCCTTCTAGCACTAACAATTTTTCTGCCGCAAAACTCCACTCATCATAATTTTCGCGTCCTTTTACTTTCGGAACAGTTTGTATGTAACTTATAGCCATTTCCTACACAAAGTTCAGCACTTATTTTTAAACTGTAAACTGATATTACTAAAAAAAACGGGATAATTGCCCATAACCTAATAAAACGTGCTGTGTCATTTTACGACCACCAAACCCGAATACTCTCTGTATAGATATTTATACAATGGTCGTCAACTGATCAGTTCTCGACCATTGTGTTATTATCAGAGAAATATATATATTTTTTTAATTCTTAGAAATAATTCGCTGGTCGCAATCTGACGTCTAGATGCACCATACATTATTGAAACGATCGAAAATAAAGTTATTCACACTTTGCCCTATATTAAGTTTCAATAGTTAAAAAATATTTAAAATAAATTATTTATATATATTTATATATAAAATAAAATATTTAATATAAATATTTAAAATAAATAAAAAAATAGTTAAAAAAAAACTGGAGACGCATGTTACACGGGCCGTGCAAATATCCCCCAGTCCGAGGTGGAGGGGAGTCGCGAACAACTTGTGTCAGAAATCGAGACTACTCTCTCGGGAGTATCCGATTGGGGTCGACTAAACCTGGTCCAGTTCAACCCCACCAAGACACAAGTATGTGTATTCACCGCTAAGAAAACCCCATTTATTGTAGCGCCGCAATTCCTGGGCACACGGCTTACCATTGCCCCGAGTATCGGGATCCTAGGCGTCGACATATCAAGTGACGTCCAGTACCGCAGTCATTTAGAGGACAAGGTTAAGCTGGCATCAAAGAAACTTGGAGTTCTTAACAGGGCGAAGCAGTACTTCACTGCGGGGCAGCGACTCCTTCTTTATAAGGCACAGGTTCGACCCCACATGGGAGTACTGCTGTCATCTTTTTGCCGGGGCGCCCGCACGCCAGCTTAACCCTTTCGACTCGGTGCAAAGACGTGCGTTGAGGCTCGTCGACAGTCCCATACTCGCAGGCGATGTGGAACCTCTCAGCCTCAGGAGGGACTTTGCCTCACTGTGTGTTTTCTACCGCCTATATAATGGTTTGTGCTCAGATGAATTATTTGTCATGATGCCCACAGCTACATTCTATCATCGCACCGCTCGCCATAGACAGGGAATTCATCCCCACACATTGCATCCGAATACGGTGCGCACCGTGCGGTATGAAAGGAACTTCATCCCACGTACGCTCAAGCTGTGGAATGAACTCCCTACCACGGTTTTCCCAAGCGACTACAATATGGGGTTCTTCAAGAGGGGCATTAGAAGGTTTCTTCAGGGTAGGCAGCGCGAGTGTAACGCCCCTGGTGTTGCATACGTCCATAGGCCACGGTAACCACTTTCCATCAGGTGGGCCGTGTGCTTGTCTGCCACCTAAGGGGGATTAAAAAAAAAACCTATAAACTGCTAGTTCCCAACCAGGTGGTCGTAATCTAAAGGAAGCGTAATTTTGGTTCGTTGGTTACGCGACCACCTATTATTTCCCCTCTATCCCGTAGGATCCACTATCTCGATCCACCAGTGGATTGAATAGCACGCCAAAGTTCACTGTGATCCACCGAGTTGCATCTCATAATATGCTCCACCGGTGGATCGAATGAAAATCAGGGAGTTTAGTAAGATCCACAGCAGTGGATCGAATGGCACGCCGAAGTTCACTGTGATCCACCAATTGTCGTGGTGGATCCTGTGATACTTAAGTCTCATAATATGCTCTACTAGGGGATCGAACGTAATTCAGGGAGTTTGGTGAGATCCACACCAGTGGATCGAATAGTGCGCCGAAGTTTACTGTGATCCACCAATTGTTGCGGTGGATCCTATAATACTTGCGTCTCCTAATTTGCTCCACCAGTGGATCGAATGTAAATCAGGAAGTTTGGTAATATCCACACCAGTGGATCGGATAGCACGCCGAAGTTCACTGTGATCCACCTATTGTCCCGGTGGATCCTGTGATACTTGCGTCTCCTAATATGCTCCACCAGGGGATCGAACATAATTCAGGGAGTTTGGTAAGATACCTCTGATCTCATTGGAACCTGTGACATAATTTATATAAATATATAGGGTCCACTGGAATCTGAGTTAGCCTCGGTAGCTTAAGCCTGATTATGCTATTGATAATAATTTTTGGCATAGTCTGTACGCACGATCTCCATAACGGTCAGACCGATTTGTTTTTTTTTTTACAGTAAAATACTCGTCAGAAGATGTGCAATTTGACGAAAGTAACGGAAGTGGATGAATATTCACCTAAATAGAGAAATGTGCATATTTCGCTATATATTTCAATTCAAAATGCAAATGTATACAATATTATTTACTTTTAAACCGACGTTTCGGCTGCTTTTCAGCAGCTATGATCGCGGTGTGACTCATGATGGTAGTTGTCACATAGTTTGTATTATTAGTTATCTCAAAATACCCGAATCATGGTGAATTATTGTTGTTACTATTTACACAGAATGAGCTCACTGAGTCGTTAAGTCTTGCTGGATTTTGCTGCTTACTAGGTTTGATTAAGTGGGTGACTGGGTCCCAGCAGGTCCCTGGATCAATAGCATAATCAGACTTAAGCTACCGAGGCTAACCCAGATTCCAGTGGACCCTATATGTTTATATAAATTATATCACAGGTTCCACTAAGATCAATGGTGGATCTTACCAAACTCCCTGAATTATGTTCGATCCCCTGGTGGAGCATATTAGGAGACGCAAGTATCACAGGATCCACCGGGACAATTGGTGGATCACAGTGAACTTCGGCGTGCTATTCGATCCACTGGTGTGGATATTACCAAACTTCCTGATTTACATTCGATCCACTGGTGGAGCAAATTAGGAGACGCAAGTATCACAGGATCCACCGTGACAATTGGTGGATCACAGTGAACTTCGGCGTGCTATTCGATCCACTGGTGTGGATCTTACCAAACTCCCTGAATTACGTTCGATCCCCTGGTGGAGCATATTATGAGACTTAAGTATCACAGGATCCACCACGACAATTGGTGGATCACAGTGAACTTCGGCGTGCCATTCGATCCACTGCTGTGGATCTTACTAAACTCCCTGATTTGCATTCGATCCACTGGTGGAGCATATTATGAGATGCAAGTATCACAGGATCCACCGAGAGAATCGGTGGATCACAGTGAACTTTGGCGTGCTATTCAATCCACTGGTGGATCTTGATAGTGGATCCCACGGGACAGAAGGATTATTTCAAAGAAATGCACAAAAATATTGATAAAACCCGATTTAGAGTGAAAACCAAAGGTATTTTAACACCCTAAGCATAATATCTAAGTGTAAAACTGAATAAAAATATATGTTACTTACGATTCAAAATATCCGTCCTCACTAATTTTCGCGATCTATAAACGACACGTCCGCATGAGCTTCGGTTAATCAAATCACTGAAGGCCATCCGATTGTCATTGGCCCAGCCACAGGTGAAGCGCGGGGAAAGCACGGCTTGAGCTTTCGTTCAAAAATCTTACGAACACTCGCTGCATCTCAAATTCATTGTTTTTCGTAAATTACTTAGAAGCGGTCGACAGATAGCGGTGGTCGGCAAACTAGCATGTTCACCCTATACATTTGTCTGTTCTGGCGTTACGCGGCCGATAATATAATACGCGATGCATGTTCCGTCAGATATGAACCTTCCCTAATACTTATTTAAAATTTCAAAAGAGCTTATGGCTCGGATTGTACCTGAGACTTGTAAGGCGTTGATAAGCGTGTTGAAAGAAAATATTAAGGTAAAAAAATAAACACCACTTTATTTTAATCACTTTTATTGCACTACATATCATGCCAAGATATTATTTGTCCATCATTCTGACGTAAAATATCTAATAATCATTATCGCGGCCCAGAGAACTTAAAGCCACTCCTTGAGTTTGAGAATTTGACGAATCTGAATATGGGGAAGGCATTGGAGTTGTTGCATATTTTCCAGTACCAATCCATTGTTATATTTTGTAACAAATATTACTACTAACGCCATATATTGTACCTATAGTAATCTAATGTTTCAATGCCAAATAAAGTTAGTCGTAAACCAGACACAGCACGTTTTATTAGGTTATGGGCAATTATAATTATCCCGTTTTTTTTAGTAAACTGATATTACTAAAAAAACGGGATAATTGCCCATAACCTAATAAAACGTGCAGATGCTACGTTAGTGCTTCGAGCCTACAGCGTCTATAATACGCGACGCATGTTCCGTCAGATATGAACCTTCCCCTACTCTGTCAAGAAAGTACCGGGAAAAATCAATAATACACAAAAAAATTGTTATTCATCCAAAGGACCATGAGACAAATTGGGCTCAGTGTCAAACAGAGTTATATCATATGCCGTTGTAAGGATTTTGTTTGTACTGAAATTGTTACCATACCACCGGCACCTCCTTCAATTCCATTGCAGAAAAAAGATATGCACCTAAATAGGTTTTGTGTAAAAAGCTAATTATTACAGTCATAAAACGTATTGTAACAATATACTCATGCTTTAAAATAGTGGTAAACAATAGATGCTCCTGCGCCCGTGTGATTTACAACACTCTCCATCCCTTTCACACCCCACGGACGCCTGCGCGGGCGCCCGTGTACTCTCAATTTGGCAGAATCGTTTCGTGCATCGAAAACATACGAGATATTTATTGCAATATAAATCCTAAACGCTCACACATAGAGAATAATTTCGCACAAACTACACTCGCGCATAAAAACTCTCGAAGCTCGTCGCCGGTCGCTCGCCAATACATTGTTGCCAAAGTAGGTACTTGTCCGATGCGTATGATATAATTATTTTCACGATGCAACTGTTATTATTATTAGGCCATAGATAATACATATATACTGGTACACTGACGGACTCATAAACTGCATCAAAGTAATAGACGACTTTGAAATAAATATTTTAACCAAGTATGCATACTTTCTATAGAGATTTAAATTGAAACCTCTAGATTGGTTCGTGAACTTTAAAACAGCGTAGGGTCATATCTTTAAGTTTAAGTTTATGTACTGGAAAGGACCTTAAGACTTTTTTTGAAGAAAAAACAGAAATTTAAGAAAAATTGGTTTAATTAAAAAATTGGTTTTAACAATAGACACAAACTTTATGCAAGGGTTTATTTGTGTTTTAATAAGGTGTATTACCCCCACGTGCCCTTATTACGGATTCTAATCGGTTCCGCATAGATTTTATAAGGGTTTTTAAAAGATCTTGCGGAATATTGTCCCATTCTTCTGAAAGTGCTGTTCTTAGTGCTGCCACTGTCGTGGGCGAAGGGTTTCTCACATATACAGCTCTTTTTAAATTGTCCCAAACATGCTCGATGGGATTAAGATCCGGGCTGCGTGCTGGCCAATTCATTGTACGTATCCCAACCTCTTCGCAATAATGTTGAACTTGTGCAGCTGCATGCGGCCGGGCATTATCCTGCATTAAAGTAAAATTTTCGCCTATGAATCCCATGTAAGGCACCACGTGATCTTCTAATATCTCTGTTATGTAGCGATGTGCTGTCAAACCCCCTCTATTACCGTTTTGACGGACCATGTCTATGAACACAAGTTCTGTTCGCCCGTTCATCGATATGCCACCCCAGACCATACATGAACCGCCTCCAAAAGGAACACGCTCCTCAATGCAACTTTGAGCATATCGCTCCCCACGTAGACGATAGACTCTTCTGCGACCATCTGCACCATATAAACATGTCCTACACTCGTCCGTGAACAATACAGAGGCCCACTGCTCTTCTGTCCAATTCAGGTGATGACGCGCAAATCTTAAGCGAGCTTGTCTGTGAGCTGTAGACAACTTTGGACCATTTGCTGGTCTAAAAGGGGTGATATCCGCTTCCTTTAACCTTCTTCTTATTGTTCGTGCACACACGTTTACTCCACGCACTTCATTAAGCTCGGTTTTGATGTTAACTGACGTGAGGAAACGATTTCGCAGGGAAGTTATAACAATAAATCGGTCATCACGACCTGTGGTTGCTCGAGTTCTGCCTGTACCACGTCTCCTCCTGTAAGAACCTGTCTCTACAAACCTTCTGTATATTCTAGAAACCGTAGACTGGTTTAAATTTAAATTTCTACCAATCGTTCGTTGATCCAAGCCCTCCCGCACCAATGCTACAATTTGTGCCGCTTGTTCGGACGAAGTATCCATATTATGGTTCAAAAACTCTCGATGTGTTAAAAAACTAACCCAACAATTATGCTGGTAACAATAATTCAATTGACAAAACAAAAAAAATCAATGAGAATCAATTTAAAACTTTGCTATAAATAACACGCAAATCTGATGCTACAAGTAAATTTTCTTTTCCCGGCTATATTCATTTGTTTTACTGCAGTTCTATTTTTAAATTTAATTTTTTTTTTAAGATTAAGAGCCAGTCTTTCCATATTTATATAATATAATCTAAAAAGTTTGCATAATTATTATAAAAAATCCTTTTAGAGTAAACCTGAACTTTGATGCAGTTTATGAGTCCGTCAGTGTATATTAGGCTGAATATTGATTTATATCGAATTAAATGTTTAAGATGCAAATGTTTTTTTTCAAATTAAGTAGATATTGAGAATTTATATGAGAAAATCTTTTTACAATATAGACATCCCGTCTTTTTATCACTGGCGCAGCATTCACCACAGAAAAATGATTCCACATTTTGTGTCTGTCGAGCAATTATGAAGTATTTGTATAAATTTACACTGTAATCTTCTTTTTCGTGCGTAGTAGTAGTAAAATCTTTTTTTTCGTGCGGAAATCCTCTCCAATACCTCCCCTGCCGGAGCCGGAAGGGAGTTTAATTATGTCGGACTCGAACCGACTAAAAAGTCTGTTCGAGTCCGTCTATGGGCACGCCGACTGTTGGTCGTGGTGCTAGTTCTTATGAAGTATTTATATAAATTTACACTGTACCTTCTGTTTTTCGTGCGGAAATCCTCGAATACCTCCCCTGCCGGAGCCGGAAGGGGAGGTTATGTCGGACTCCATAGATTATTTCAAAACAATATTTAACTTTAAATTTTCAATATTAAAACAGAACAAAAAACGTATTATATATTTAACTTTAACTTTTCAATATTAGAACAGAACAAAAGAACGTTTTAGATATTTAACTTTAACTTTTCAATATTATAACAGAACAAAAGAACGTATTAGAAAAATAACATTAACTTCGATTCTAAACTATTGTTGGAAATATAGCTCTTATTTGGCAGAATCGTTTCGTGCATCGAAAACATACCTACTAGATATTTATTGCAATATGAATCCTAAGCGCTCATATATAAAGAATAATTTCGCATGAACTACACTCGCGCCATAAAATTCTCGAAGCTTGTCGCCGCTCGCCAATACATTGTTGCCAAGTACTTGTCCGACGCGATACGATACGCGATGGTTAAATAACATATCAAATAATTGAACGTTTGCCTGATTGAATATATAACAGTAGTTATAATTATTTTTTAAGAACAGGTTATTTTATTAGTTACGTATTATAACGAACACTCCTAGTTGAGGGTTTTGGTTCTCCATAATCATCAATATAAAATGAGTTACCTTGTGTTAGTTTAATGTCAGAAAGAACTACTATTTGCCTATTTGGATTTGGCTTACGGCTGCTTTGGTTCCGATTTGCTAATTTAGACAGTGGAGCAACATAATCAGGATCAATGTTTTCATTCTTTCCATGACTATAATTTGGTAGACCTCCTAAATCATAACCATGGATGCATTTTTTATCGGTATTGCAATCAAAGCAGCTGAGTTGTCTTAGAACTGTCTTTGGAACACTTATATCCCATATGACCTGGTACACGGAAAGAGTACCCTTAAAGGGTTTAAAATTTTTTGTAATTAATCTTTCTTTAGCTATTATTTCCTGTTCATTCAGCTTCCTAATAGTAACATTATCAACAGTTTGCATTAACGTATCACAAAATTGATCATAAGTGCCAATATCTCTACCAAAAAGAACCATACGGTCAGCCGTCCTTTTCAGAACTGCTCCTACCCCATCAGGGGCACCCTTTCCATGTCCCGCCTCAGAGTAGTTCCATGTAATTTTCTTAATTTGATGAAAATCTTGGCATATTTGTGTTATTATAAAAAACATATTTATTTCTGTATTGTGAAGATGGCGAGGCAGATAGAAAATGTAGGGTTTCAATTAAAGGATTCTTCAACAACGTGCTGAATTAGGGGCACCAAGTAGGCCCAGATAGTTGGTGCGTCATGCCGCAAACAATCACTAAGTGAACAAAAAGAAATCGGAGTAACAAGTCCGGAAGTAAAATTGTGAGTGTAAGCCACAGAAGTGTGTAATGACACTTGTTGGCGGCTAACGCCGAAATGAAAAGCCTGCACTTCTTCAGCAAATTTTAGGGCATAATTTTCTGAAAAATCAACATGTAAACATGCTTCCTGAACCGAAAGGTTGTTTTTAAGTGTTTTAATTGCACTATATTGATGATTAATTTTGTGAACATGATTCAAAAATGCTACCACATCTGCTTCAAATTTAGTTATTGCTGTTTTAATACTAATTGTAGTCTTTACTTTTTCAGTTATCTGTTGTTTTTTCTTACTTCCATTTTTCAGTGTAACTTCTTTGATTGTTTTTCGCCATTCGTAAAATGATACATTGTTATCCGAAACATTTAAATATTCGAGATGATTTGACAAACAAATATTACAGGTTCTATTTAAACAAGCTAAATTTTTCGAATCACAACACAGTTCGGTTAGTAATTGATCACTACTTCTTACACTTACAATACAAGCTCTGTGTAAACCTTGTATAAATAGTTCCATATTAAGATGTCGAGAACAGAGACAAGTATCCCTATTGGAAGGTTTAGGGAAAACTGTCCAAAAGGGTCTTAGTTTACAAAAAGTCGAGTAACTTATTTTTATACCTACTTGAGATAAAAATTTGCGGTAAAGTATCTTTAGTGGAGCATTCAAATACCGTTCCTGCATCTTAACTTTATCTTTCGTTACAAACTCTTTCTTACCAGCACTTATTTGACACTATTAGCATCATCGTTATAAAATTTATGAACTTGTTCTTTGTAAGATTTGTAACCTGATATTACGGATGAAGATGATAATTTAGTTTTACCTTGATTTAGGAACTTTGTTTGTTGTTTGTTTGTCCATGTTTGTTCTTATTTTCTTGTTCTTGAACTGTCTTATTTAATCTTTGTTTTGTTTTTCTTTGGGCTTCAATTTTCTTTTTATATTGATTAATATGTTTCTCTTCTTATACTCATTATAACGAATCTTTCTTATAACCGCTTTCATACTAGGAGAAAAATTATGTAATGGATCACGTAACCTCTCTGTCTTCTTCTGTTCCTCTGTTTCATCTACAGCCTCTTCCGCAGCTTCTATTACAACTGGCTCAAATATAGGTGACGGTTCTTCTTGCTTTTTCATTAGTCTATATCTCTTAGAATTCTCCTTCCATTTTCTTCTTTGGTCACGTTGAGCGCGAGGAGTTCGCTCCTTTATAGGCTTAATTTTACCTTCTTTTCTTTTTTTGTACTTGTTACGTCTTTTTTCTTGTTCTATTGCTAATAAATCAGGATCATTTTTGATTTCTAAATATTTCCTCTTTTTACACAGTCTTTGTTGTGCTCGACGGTGTTCTTTCGTTGCATTTATGTTTTTTGGTGGCATTCTGGATGTTATAATAGCCCTAAACAAACAATTCGAAATGTAATAAAAATACATCAACATTCATTTAATAAATAATTGAAAACTCTATATAAAAGTACCTTTAGTACTTTATCAAAAATGAGTTACTGAGGTTTTGTGTGCGTTTACTATACATACCTACTAACTTGTAATTAAAGTATACTTAAACTTAAGTAAATAATCATTAACCTCAACAGCTGTAATTATTGACAACAGAACTAGTCATTATATTCGCTTTTGGTCATTATACTCAACACACATTTTGAAACTAATGATGTTGGTGAAAATGACGAATCCGAGAAAACAGGTTGTAACTTGTCAAAACCGAATAAATTCTGTTTTGAAACACATCGATATAAATAAGTTCACTTTCAATACATAATATTAGCAAACAATATGATTGTGATAATTGTCTATACTTGTTCGAACGGATTAACATGTAGTAGGTCGATTGTCTCAGCGTATATCACAATTTTAAAGCTAAAAAAAATTTTTTTCCTCGTATGGCAACTCTGGATTTAATGTCATTACGTCTTTTGTGCACAGCGCTGTCACATAACTCTCGTAATAAAAATGTCGAAAAACTAATTTATTGTTGCTATTTATACTTTAAAACAAATAGTTTATGCTAGTATAGAGTGTGTTATATCGTATATTGTGTTATCAGTGAATTTAAATGTGATTTTCATCCAACAATATCAAGCATCACTTGTAGTCAAGGGCAAGGTTTGTTTATGTCGTGTAAACATTCACGATTCACGCAATTCCCATTGGATTTAGATTCAGGTATGCTTTTAACCATCATTTAAGAGATCTAGAGGTATATGTTATACACCTAGGAAATATAAAAAGTAAGTAACCTGAAACGCAATAAATAACAATGCCAAAAAATCTTTAGATATAAAATGCAGGTCAGTCATTCAGTAGTTCATATCCGCTTCTGGATATTGTATAATGAATTTATTTTATTTAATAGTAATGAATATGACCAAAAATCTGCAAAGCCATCACAAGCATGGGTTGACTTCCGGGTTTATGAATGTACGATACCGAACGACATCTAACGTTTTTTCTCTCGGTTCGGTCCTTCCTTTCTCCTTTCGCTCGTCGCCTCCGTAAAAGTGTTACTTCGGGAACTTTTTTATTTTCAAAACTTTTTGGTTGCTTCGTATCGTTAAGAGAATGGGAAAGAGGAAAAATGAAGACCCAGATTACCTGAAAAGAAAAATACAAAAACTTGAGAAGAAACTGAAAAAAATCCCACGTGGCTCACTTGAAAACAGAGAAGAATTAACACCACGTCCACCTTCTCCGCAGCAAGCCCCGCCGTCACCCATTCTCATACAAAATGTGGGGGAGCCCTCAACCATTCCCATTAAAATGGACGAGAACTACACTCCAGCAGGTATGTTACTTAGATTCAAGTAATTTCCGTTATGACCATACCTACTTCAAACGCCTGGGTTGTATGTACAAGGGTGTATGACGGCAACCATCATATCTGCTCGCGAACTACCCGACATTAAGCGCTATTACTAGCGGATAGACTGTGTCATATTAATTTTTCCCATGAATTTTCAAGAGTAAGTGCCATCACATTGCGGTTAGACAGTACTCTCTAAAAATGTTTTTCTCACAAGAACACCTCATAAAGCGCTATCACATAGCGGATAGACAGCCTATAGTACTCTTTTCTAAACAACTTTCAATATTTCAGAGGATGAGCTACCTGAGGAGTTCCTACTAGCCCTGGGTAGAGAGGGAGAGGAAAAAGATGATGTTGGTGAACCCATAAGACCAGAACTGGCCATTCGCTGGTCCAAACTCATGGCAGAGGGTCTAAACAAAGAAGCCAGAAATAACATTTGTGAGAAGTACAGAACTCCATCTAACTTCCCTAAGGCCCTAGCTCCACAAATGAATCCAGAAATGTTCGCTACACTTTCCGATATTTCCATCAAAAGAGACAGAAGAATAGTCAATCGACAAAACTTAATCGGTAAAGTGATGACTTCTCTGGGCCAAGCCCTGACAAACATCCTGAAAGGAAACATTAACAGTCAATTACTCATTGAACAGATAAACGATGCAGCTAAAATGGCTGCCGAAATCCATTTTCAAGACTCAAGCTCAAGAAATTTTTTGCCCTCGCAGGTGCCACTAAAGTAGTCCAAGAAGCAGTGAAAAATACAAAAACTGACTCATTTTTGTTTGGAATGGACTGTGCGGAGAAAAAAAAACTGCACAGTCCATCCAAAGAGCAAGCACACAAATTATGGAAGAAAAAAAAGAACAAGCCGCCCACTTCATCAAAAGGTTTACAAGAAGCAGGGAAACTCAAAAGGCCCACCGCAAGCCAACAACAACAACCTCGCGGTGGGCCACATTATCAACACCGCCATGCAGACCGACCTCGCCAGAAGAACCGCAATCATCCCCTAGCCAGACTCAAACAACCATCCAGACACTTCCACTAGAAAGTCAGGTACATGCTGGTAGATTAAAATATTTCCTAAATAGTTGGCGTCACATAACTAGCGATCCTGTAGTGTTGAATTGGGTACAAGGTTATGAAATCCCATTCATTGAAACCCCACCTTTTTACAAATCTCAGTCTCAACATTGGCCAAAAAAGGATAAAGAAATCATAGCCTCTGAGATTAATAAACTTTTAGAATTGGGTGCAATCTCTGAGTGTCAACACTGTTCAGATCATTTTATATCCCCTATATTTTTAGTACCAAAACCTAATGGTTCCTTTAGATTTATTTTAAATTTAAAGAAACTAAATCAGTTCATTGAAACAGAACACTTCAAGTTATAAGATATCAGAACAGCCTGTAAGCTAATGTCAAAAAATTGCTACATGGTATCAATAGATTTAAAAGAAGCATTCTCAGTTGATGCTTTCACACTTAATTGGAAAAACATATTTTTCTATGTATTCCCACCATTTTCACTAGTACTAAAATGTTTACATAAAATACAAACAGATGGAGCCACTGGTATACTGGTTTTTCCTTATTGGCGATCCCAACCATGGTTCCCACTAATCAAATCCTTATTAAAAAAGGACCTCATTAGGTTTGAACCTAATAGGAATCTACTGTTATCTCCTTTCAGAGAGTACCATCCCCTGCACAATCAGCTTACCCTGGCTGCAGGGCTACTCTCAGCCAAGCATTCATAAGAAGAGGGACAGCAAACTCTGCGCTTCATGTAATGTTAAACTCACTTTCAGTTAATACCTTAAAACAGTATGACTCCTGCTTAAAATTATGGTGGCTGTTTTGTAGAAAACACAGTATAGACACTTACCAAGCATCTATTCCATATATTTTAAGTTTTCTAACTCAATGCTTCGAAAATGGGGCATCAATGGTACCATCAACACTACTCGGTCGGCGTTATCCCTATTAATGGGGTCAAAAGTCGGATCTGACGACAGAATTAAAAAACTCATGAAAGGAATGTTTCGAACAAAACCACCAGTGCCAAAATATGACGTTACTTGGGACCCAGGAGTGGTCCTAACATATTTATCCGGACACTACCCACATGAGGATATACCAATAGAAGCAATGACTAAGAAATTAGTCACAATACTTGCCTTGACCACAGGACATCGAGTACAAACCTTGTCAATGTTACACATCTCTAATATAAAATTTACGAACAGTGGTATAGACATATTCATACCTGACATAATAAAAACCACTAAAAGAGGTAGCATGTAACCAATGTTGCATTAATAAACATTTGATCATAAAATGGAAGTTTGCCCAGTAAACACTATAAAGGTGTATATAGAAAAAACAAAAAATGTCAGAAACAATATTGACAAGTTAATTCTTACATTCAAGAAACCACATAAGCAGCAACGACGCAAACCATAAGTCGCTGGATCAAACTAACATTAAAAGAAGCCGGGATAGATGTTTCTGTCTTTACAGCACATAGTACCAGACACGCGTCAACGTCAGCTGCAAATAGATCAGGCGTCAGTATCGATGTCATCAGAAAGGCGGCAGGATGGTCTGAAAACTCTGCTGTGTTTGCTAGACATTACAACAGACCAATAAATCAGGATCCAACTCACTTTAGTAGTGCCATTTGTAATACTATAACATCTTCTTAATACAACTAAGTTAAAATATTTTTCTTAATACAACTAAGTTTGTTGAGTGTATGATTACTGTAAACTACTGTAAAAAATTATTCACATAAATACATTTGTTTTTCGGTTTCACATAAACAAGTAATTATTCACAACCCAACTTCAAACATCTACATGTTAATCCGTTCGAACAAGGAGTAAGTGTAATTACAAGATTAAACGAACTTACTTTAAGTGAAGTTCTATCTTAATTACACGAAGCTCCTTGTTCGAACGGCAGTCCCATAAACCTTCCCACTAATACCTAGTATTATCCCAATATTGGGGTTGTTCATTATTCTTTAACTTCAAACGTAATGACATTATATTCAGAGTTGCCATACGAGGATAATTTTTTTTTAGCTTTAAAATTGTGATATGCGCTGAGACAATCGACCTACTGTAGTAGGTCGATTGTCTCAGCGCATATCACAATTTTAAAGCTCCTTGTTCGAACGGATTAACATGTATGTTAATCCGTTCGAACAAGGAGCTTCGTGTAATTAAGATAGAACTTCTCTTAAGGTAAGTTCGTTTAATTTTGTAATTATAAGGGCTGGTTCGATACCAGTGTGGTATCTAGGTTTTTATGTACTACCCATGTATCAAAGTATCGGCTATTACTCTGTTTAACTGATATACCAGGTGATACAATATCATTATAGCGTATTAATGACTGTGCAAGTATTGTCATACTAATAATTGTGAGAAGTGGTTCGACTCCAATGTGGTTCCTATGTGATAAGTATCTGTGTTATAGTTTTAGCTATTATACTGTTGTAACTGGTCTGACACCAGGGTTGTATTATATTGTAATGTATGGCTACGAATCTGGTGTACTTTGTTCGATGTTTTTGTCCATTATGAAATTCGCAATACACACTTGATATTATAAAACTAAAAACAGCACTGTTTTTAACATAAATGACAGATGCAACTCAAACTCCGCGCCAAAATGGAAAGCAGTTGTGCCAATCAAACAACAACAAAAAAAAACAAAAATTTGAATTTGTAACCATAAACAAAACATTCATTCCCGATACTTTGTTGACTGAATGTACATTAACCTTGCGAAAGAATCTCCAATAGCAAAATATCTTAAGGTTCTTAACACATTTTCATTAGTTGGTATCTTGCTTAGCAATAAAAGGTCTAGTTGCATTGATCAGCAACTCAAAATCTTCGCAAGATAATACGTGTGAAATTTTTAAAACCACTCAATGGTTCATTTTTATTTGTTCTAGAAACCTATTTGTTTCTTCATTCCGTCGCTGTAGTAAAGGCCTCACCCAACATCGCGGTTTCTTTCTTTGGTTCTTTTTAAGCAGACTACACAGTAAAATACCCGCTGCAGCACAAAGCACTACGTTTTCCTGGCCGTCCATATTAACTACTGAACTGTCTTCGCCAGAAACTCTGCTCAGTGTACATGTTATTCCTTTGCAATATCAATATCGTAAAACACACGACGCCATTTTTAATGCGTTTGAACGTTTTTTTTTTTCATTTAAAAACAAACAATGACTTAGGAGCGCAAGAACCAGCATGCATCTGAGTGAAGTGCGGCCGGTGTAAGAAGAAGTAGTGAAGTGTGGCAACTTCTCTAGGACGTAGTACCTCAATGTGTGCAATAGTCAATCGCATCCCACCTCGCAGACACCTTGTGGGCCTTAAGGCGTAATATTATATGTATGTATAATTTATCTATACCCCGTCCATCATATTATTGTATTTTAGACAGATGGAAGTAGTGATTGTTTTAAAAATATCGACAAAGTTAAAAACCCCGATTGAAAAAATAATTAATCGATAAATTAAAATATTATGATAAATATATGATTTCATGTGGAATTATAATCTATCATCTTTCTGTACATAATAATAAAGCAGTAGATATTTCGTGTCTAAACCTACATTTTACAAATGTATTATAAAACAATTGTGGGCCATAACGCACACGCTAATCTCCAAAACAAAACAACTGACTTCTAGAAGAATATTCCTACATGCTGATTTCCTGGTATTGAAGAGTTCAGTGGTCTGTCTCTGAAACCCATCATCAGATCATTATGCAATTTAAATGGGACCATTTTGAAATAAACCTCTTGGTGGGACGTGTAAATAGTCCTACCAACTGGTGTGTTTGCACACAGAGCGTATAAGAACCTGTGACCTGAAGTTTAGTTGTAATAGAAAGAAAATACACATGTGACCGCTTCTATGAATGAAAACGCAAGAGAACCGGCACTGACCTGAGTTCCACCTCGTGAGGATTCAGCTGCAGACAGGCGTGGTTCCTGGCACGTGCTGGTGGGTAGGTATGTTTCGACCGGCCGATGATTTTCTTGAATGAGTCGTTTCCTTCCGATACACTTCACTTATACTGACTTGAGAATGTGGCCAAAGGAACTTATAGAATTACACAGAAAAAGAAACGAGGAGTTGAATTACTCAACTTCCGTTTGGTGCGGCGGCGCGTGAGAGACACCGTTCGGTGCTGCGGCGAGTCATTGACTCATAAAAAATGCGAGCGGGTAGATGATCCGCCGTGGTGCTTGAGAGTCTCGCTCGTAGAAACTTCATTCTCAAAATATAGTTCGAAAAATCTGTGCGCAGCGCCATCTATTGGCCTTCTTCAACACTAAGTGGTCAACAAATGAGCGCCAATACTCAAACATTATTTCGTTCACAGAAGCGGTTTTTTAAATTACAAAAATTGAAATACAATTAAATTATGTGGGAAATAATTAAGAAAGTACATAAGCGCTCCACCATGCACCCGGCTTTGGAACGTCGCAAGATGTTACGAAACAAACAAGCGAACACTGGCTGATTAGAGCCCATAGTGAATTTGTATAACATAATAATACACATAGCTAAAATAACAACTTAGACTAACAATATTCTATCTAAAGTATGTTTAAAGTTTAAGATTCTATTTAGCGTTGTAAGTTATTGCGTTGGGATAGGATACAATTTGGTTACAGCGCGTTTGTAAGTACCAGTACGCGTTTTAACCATTGCTACGCGAACCACGTCATCAGAGCCTCTGAACACGTCAGTAATGACTCCTAACGGCCAATTCAACGGAGCAGAATTTTCCTGCTCTAGAAGAACAACGGTGCCGATCTCTACTGGTTTGTCGGGAGTAGCCCATTTTGGTCTGACATGCAACGTATGCAAATACTCTACGTTTCGATCTACCAAACTAATTCGTTGATCTGATAGATCAGCCGAGGGTAAGTATTGCAACGGTGTAGTCATTAAGAAATGTGCGGGAGAGAATGACTTAATAGGCCATTCATCAGGGGGGCCGCGGATCCATGCTGGACCGTTCCACCACAATTCATAAGTCAAAAGTTGCGAGGGGAGCATGCCGAGTGATAGACAATCACTCGGGTTAATGGCTCCGGCGACGTGATAAAAATGTTTAGCGTTCAAGTTTTCTTGACACTGAGCGACCCGGTTGCTAACAAAAATCGACCACCGATGTGGTGACGAGTGAACCCATGATAAGGCAATCGTGGAATCAGAAAAGGCGTAAATGTCAGTAACGGGAATGCGTAATGCATACGAATCACGTACAGTTCTTATTAACTTTGACATAAGCAAAATAGCACATAACTCTAATCGAGCAAGCGTAGTAATCTTTGTCGGAGTGACCTTTGATTTCGCACACAAAATGCGAGTTTGAATGCTGGATGGGTAGGTACAATGTGCATAAATAACACATCCCATGCCATTCAGGCTGGCATCACAAAATGCGACAAGACGTAATTCGCAATCAACTTCGACACCTATATATCGCGGAATTTTTAATGTGTCAAGCAATTTTAATTCTTGAACGAGAGCGGAAAAGCGTGAGCGTATATGCTCTGGAGCAGGGTCATCCCAATCACTCTTACTAAGCCAAAGTTCCTTAATTAACAACTTGGCGTAGAGTATCACAGGTGCCACCAACCCGAGCACGTCAAATAGTCGCGCAACTATAGAGAGTATATTTCTCTTAGTGCACTTCTCATCTACCAAGGTGGATGTGAAACAAAAATCATCTCCACACGGCTCCCACGAGAGACCTAAAACCTTTGCGACATGACTGCCAACATCAAACTCAAGCGATTTGCGGTGAGTATTTATGTCAGCGTTCATTGCGATAGGAAATAGCCTAAAATTTAATAATAATAAAAACAGGTCTGCCTGTAAATTGGGACCAATATGTAAAATATCATTGAGCGAAAGACCAGTGTGGGTTTTAGCGCTCGCGTCTAACACAATACGTGATATCGGTTTGTCATGTCGAACTACTGCGTGATGTGGTATGTAATAACCATCCATAGACAACTTAGAGTCATCAACGAGACTAAGATAACCGTTATCTAAATAATCCTGAATAACCTTATTGTAATTTTCACGTACGGTTGGTGATTGACGAAGTTTACGCTCGAGCGACAAAAACCGGCGGTGAGCGACGCCGCGCGAGTTCCCTAGTTCAGAGGGATCCTTGCAGAACGGCAGCGCAACAGTATAACGACCTACGTCATCGCGAGTCACAGTAGATGTGAAAATATTCTCGCACTCGGTTTCTTCTGGAGACAATAGGCGCTTCACAGGAACTTCCTCAAGTTCCCAAAATTTTTGCAATAAATCATTTAGTGCTAGCGCAGAAAAGGATGCGGTTGTAGGCACAACAACTTTACGTGGGTAATCACCCATAAGTACATACCCAAACGCGGTTGATAGTACACAAGGGGCACTGGGACCACACTCGACTCTATTTCCTAAGTAGATATACGGGAAGAGCTGTGCACCTAATACTATATCAATGTTTCCTGGAACGTTCCAGCTTTAAGTCAGCAAGCGGTAAATCGCGAAGATTTAACTCGCGATCACATTTAATTAATTGCGAGGGCAATTGATCCGTAAGGCTATTCATAACTAACGCATGTATAGTATACTTATGATCTGCATAAATACGAGATTCAATGTCCAAATACACATAGCCTATTATCGGGTGCGAAGTGGAACCAACACCTTTGACAACAGAATTACTCATTGGTATTATTGGTATAGGGCGAGCATACACCTGAGCTGTTGCCAAGAGAATATCACCCTTATGGCTAGACGCATACGAATGCACAGTGCTTGAAGCGAGCGGTGACTCAGGAGTGGGACTAACATGTTCGCACTGGGGCGGCGGGGATGCGGCAACAGTCGTCGCATGCGAGTGCGAATTATTAACATTATTCTCAAAATGCAATAATTTATGATGTTTTTTCTGACAGAAACAAACTGACGTACTTTTACATTGCGGGAGATTATGTAATGTGCTTAGACAATTCACGCAACCACGCTTAGATTTAATAAACTCATATCTAGCCTTTGCATTTTGCATATTTTTAAACTGAGCGCAGTTATACAGGTGTCGGTGGTCGCTGCCGCCACATAAACAACAGGACGCGTCAACTGCGGCGGGCGCATTCGACTTATTATTAATCGGCTCACTGACAACAAACGACTTAGAATTACGCTGTACACGCCTATCATAAGACTGTGGCGTCCCAGCAGTGGACGACTTCGCATATGACGAAGACCGCGGGTTTGACCGTTCAATCATCTTAGCATAATCTTGTACAAAGTCGATCAGCTGTTGCGTCGTAGGTATATCGACACCTCGAACAGAAAGTTCGAAGGCTTGGATGGTTAGAGTGTCCATTTTCCTCAAGGCACATTGTAGAAACATGAAGTCCGTTAAATCATTTATACCTAACTCTTTAAGCGCGGCGATAGAGGAGGAATATATACCTATAAATGAATCAAGTGAGTTCACACTAGGTGAACAATTCTTTAAGTCTAATATATTATTAAGATAATATGAACCTAATGAACGTTTATCTTGGTATTTCTTGACCAAGGCGTCCCAAACTATACTGTAGGTCTCACTTGACGGAACAATACCGGCAGTGAACTTCAATGCGTCATTGGTTAGTTTTGAGAATAGGTATTGCACACGTTGCGAATCAGACAATTGTTTGTTTGAATGAATATTGGCCTTAAAGGACTGATAAAATGTATTCCAGTTTTCAGGGCGTCCGTCAAAACTCGGAACAACAAGCATTTCCAATCCCACTACAGACGCGTTCGAATTACTCGACCCGTGTGAGGCGACCTCCTTGACCTTGGGCGTAGATAATTTATTTCTAATGCGTTTTATTCTCGAATACAATTCATCAAATGAGTCAAGGCAAGAATAGTCGGATTCCACAGGGGATTCTAATGATAAATTTAAGCTATTTATTTGATCTACAATCGACTCGAACTTATCGCGAACGTCATCGATGGTCTCGGTCTCGGCCAAAAAATCTTCATTGGCTCGCGTCGTTATGTCAAAACAAACAATGGATTTCGACGATTTATACCAACGGGTAATGCGTGCAAACAATAATTCCTTTTTTTGATTCAACATAATAATCTGACCTGACGACATGTTTGCAAATTAACGATAGGTAGGACCTACCTATTGAAATATAACAAGAAGATTATCTAACACAAACAGTTTAGATATACTTTTTATTGAAAATTGTACTACGGCTTATTATATAATAGCGCAAGTAGCACGGCGAAGCGGGAATGTAACTAGCTACGTACCTAGGTAGGTACCTACAAAGTTACGCGTATGTGAATAGAATGATGAGTATTTACCAATTAATACGTAAATCACCAACTATTATAACTATCTACCAATTATTACGTAGATTTAGCGTTTTAAATACAGAATTTACCAAATAATTTACGTAAATCTGTTAGCGAATGAAAGTAATGAAACTAAGATGGCGGAAAGAATTCACCAAAATTACGTGAATCTTTTAATTAAATGAATAGGAAAGAAATATTATTCACCAATAATTACGTGAATATGTTATTTACTGACCTATCCGACTCGTAAGGACCATAAATTATGGTAGGACGTGTAAATAGTCCTACCAAGTGGTGTGTTTGCACACAGAGCGTATAAGAACCTGTGACCTGAAGTTTAGTTGTAATAGAAAGAAAATACACATGTGACCGCTTCTATGAATGAAAACGCAAGAGAACCGGCACTGACCTGAGTTCCACCTCGTGAGGATTCAGCTGCAGACAGGCGTGGTTCCTGGCACGTGCTGGTGGGTAGGTATGTTTCGACCGGCCGATGATTTTCTTGAATGAGTCGTTTTCTTCCGATACACTTCACTTATACTGACTTGAGAATGTGGCCAAAGGAACTTATAGAATTACACAGAAAAAGAAACGAGGAGTTGAATTACTCAACTTCCGTTTGGTGCGGCGGCGCGTGAGAGACACCGTTCGGTGCTGCGGCGAGTCATTGACTCATAAAAAATGCGAGCGGGTAGATGATCCGCCGTGGTGCTTGAGAGTCTCGCTCGTAGAAACTTCATTCTCAAAATATAGTTCGAAAAATCTGTGCGCAGCGCCATCTATTGGCCTTCTTCAACACTAAGTGGTCAACAAATGAGCCCCAATACTCAAACATTATTTCGTTCACAGAAGCGGTTTTTTAAATTACAAAAATTGAAATACAATTAAATTATGTGGGAAATAATTAAGAAAGTACATAAGCGCTCCACCACCTCTTTCAAATAAAAAAGAATTTTGACAATCCGTCTACATATGACGGAGTTGCAAAAATCATTTGTCCGTAAAAATCATACAAATATAAAAAATAATAAACATCAGAATTGTTGTTTAGAAATCAATTAAAAACCGCCAGTTATCTAATATTTTTTAAAAGAATTATTTTCTGTAATCGATATCGATTGTGACATTTTCAAGTTATTATAATAAAAACAAAGTCGATAGACTAACTACATCCCTAAAATTGCTTTCTGGCTGACATGACGTTGTTAATGAAAAATGACGTATTGGCGCCTAATTTTTGTTAGGATTTTCAGGTGTTGACGCTAGAATAAAGTTATACCGACCACTGTCTAAAGCGAAAGCTGTCTAAAATACAATAATATAATGGACGGAGTATAGGTAGGTAGATAAATAAAAAAATTACAGGTATACATCGGGGCACGTATCTTGGACCTAAATTGGAGGATCCACGAGGCCGAAGCGCGCGCGGATTATTTGTAATAATCTATGCTTGGTCTCCACCCACGTTGGACGATTGAGCTCCATCAATCGTCCAACGTAGTAGCACCCCGTATAAAGTACACTTTGTGTAAATTTATGGTCCAATATAATTACGCGTGCAATATGTGTGATAACTGAATGTTCTGATTAAATACAAATGGTCCGGTCGAGTACAACCTCAAATTATGTATTAATAAATATATTTAGTTTTACTTGGGTAAGTAGCTAAAATGTTATCTAGTCATATTTATCTAGACGTCTTAATAAACGATAACACTACGTCGTTTTCTTTGTTAATTTTCTTCTATATTCTTCTTAAAACACACAATACCTACGGTCGTTACTTTCCGCATTTTTGATTTATAAGTGGCGGCGTGCGAACGTTGCCACGCACGTTAAAGGAATGACAAGAACTATACATATGGCGGACTAATACCAGTCGGGGAGCTGTCTGACTGACTGGTCAAGAAGAGTACTCGTTATTCAAAAATTATTATTTTTTCTCTAAAACCGTACGTCGTTGCTTAGCAAGTCGTGGAAACTACATGGTTATGAACGGCGAAATATAATTTTAAATACTTTAACGTGTCTACGTGGATTACACACTTTTAATAACAACAATAATGGCATACATAAGATAGCAAAATCGTTGTTTCAGTCGCTGTATATAGTACCGTATAACGAAGACTACAAAAAAAAATTAAAATTTAAAAAACAAACAACAACAAGTAGGAGTAGCAGGATTGAAGAGAACGTTTCTTCTAAATTCTAAATATCTGTTCTATAAAATCGTGCTTATTATAGTGTTTTATTAAAATTTGTTTAAAAACTGAATGCTAATAAAGGATATTTTGGTGGTTTGTAAATAATTAAGAATTAAGTGTTAATTTAGGTAATTGAGTGATCATGAAGCGATCGAGAACTAGTGAAGTATAGACACATTTCACTATCTATAGTGAAATGTGTCTATACTATTTTGTTCTTTTCCGAATTATGCTACCAAAAATGTTCATTTAAATCAATAGTGTCAAACTTGAACAAACATATACTCGTAAAAAGCAAACATGTTGGAGTTCAGGCTCGCTAATGCGGCAAATACCAGAAATTGCTACCAGCTCTGTCACCGAACATGTTACTGGTCCAACTGAAAATGCGCAAACTGAAATCGCTGTACCTATAATTTCCAGCAGTAGCTCTTCACGACAACACAACAACTGATACAGTCCAAAATTACTTTACCCATAAAAAATGTCTTCATCTCAACGAAATATTATTGATGAAAAGTTGTTGCTTCTTTTCCTTTACGGTCTGGCCCTTCTCGGGAGGGAGGATAACGGTGTCCCCGACTCGCCCCCGGGATGGGGAGGCGCGCTTATCAGCGCGCCGTCGAAAGGCACTGAACCCTGGGGAAATATCGCGCATTTTATGACAAGAGAAAAGTTGTCATTGTTGCCACAGATAATGCAACTAACATGCAAAATGCTGTAAAAGAGCACTTAGGTATGAAGCATTTGGCTTTTTTTTTTTTTTTATCGTGCGAAAAATCCCCACGGATACCACCCCCACGGAGCCGGTGGAGGCGGTTATGTCGGACTCGAACCGACTAAAACGCACGCCGTCTTGGGTCCTTGGCTGCCGGAGGTGAGATTGCCAAAAGCATATCTCTCGCACCCCGGCAGACCCAGGACCATCTCTTTCGAGATGGCCCCCTTCGGGTTGTGGGGACCAAAATGTCCCCATCTAGCCCCGGTTACGGGGAGGCGCACTTTGCGCCGCCGCCGCGGCCTGCTTCTGCTAGGGTGACAGCCGGCTCCACCGGTCACCCCCAGGCCAGCGCTCATGGAGGACGGAGGTCGTTCTGCGACCTCCGACGTCCGGTTCGCCTTCGCTCTGCACGGGCTTCCCGGGCCTGGAGTCTGGTCCGGACCCGACCGGCCGCCTCCTTCTCGATCATTACTTGCTCGCAGAAGGAGGCGGCCGCACCCCAAGCGATTGCGCATCGTACCATCGCTGTGAGCAATGTGACGAGTGTGAGGACTCCCACCCCTAGAGCCGCCACTAGGACCCGCCTCGGCGTGTCCCACGCCGGGCACTCGGTCAGCGTGTGCAGCTCTGTGTCCTCGCTCGCATCACAGTGACGGCACTCGGACGTTGGCTCCTTCCGGATCCGACACAGGTAACTCCCGAAACACCCGTGTCCGGTAATCACCTGCGTCAGCCGGTACGAGAGTCTGCCGTGTGGCCTCTCTAGCCACTCCTCCATGATGGGTCTTACCGCCGCTATTACGGCGTGCCCTGCGCTTGGTCGCCCAAGTCGTAGCTCCCATTCCGCTACCATGTCCCTGTGAAGCTGAGAATGAAGCATTTGGCTGTTTTGCCCATACCTTACATTTGGTGGGAGAATAGGCAATCAAATCAACTATAGAATCCATCAAAGTTATTGTTACGCATTACAAGCGAAGCAATGTAGCTCTGTAGAAGCTACTGCGGTATCAGGCACAAACCGGGGTCACGCAACCCAAGAGGCTTCTTCAAGCAGTTCTTACGCGTTGTAATTCAATTTTCCATATGTTAGAACGTGTCCTGGAGTTACAAGACGCATTACGTAGCACTACGGGATTGTTGGATAGATACGTACTGATGTCTTCTGTAGAAGAATGGCAAATGTGCAAGGACTTGTGTACCATATTAAATGCAAGAAGTAACTCAACATTGTACCTCGTAATAGTGTTTACGAGATTACTTCCCGAGATACAAGACTGAGAGACTGTCATTTTATTCAGTCATTTTGAGTATTTCCGTTCAAAACGCTATTAAATAAATAAATTGAAAATACATACACTGCGCTTAATATGGGCAGCGCATAATGAAAATGTATAGCAGAGGCGCCAAAGTCGATATATTTCCCGACGGCGGGACTTAAAAAAAGTGGATGAGATGCCGAAAACATTATTTATAGAGCATTTTAGACTAAACAAGTCAACGTTTAAAGACCTTTGTGCAGAACTAAGAATTTCTAGTGTATTGAGAGGATCTCGGGAGATACCTTTGGAAATAAAGGTAGGACAGTGAGGAATTGTACAATATCAATTGTTAAGTTTTATTGTTTTGCTTTATACTTATTTATCTTGTTTCAGGTGCTATGTGCCCTTAGTATTTTTGCCACCGGCTCGTACCAAAGGATCGTGGGTGTTACGCAGCACCTGACGCAAAGAACTACGAGTCGGTGCATTAAACAAGTGGTTGATGCCCTCAATGAAAACTCCATTATGGAGAAATATATACATAATTTTCCCTCAAACACCACAAGAACGGGCACATATCAAAGAAAGAGTAAGTGAAATTATTTTCACGAAGTCACCGATTATATTACATATTATGATTACTTGAGAATATATTAATGGTCTCTTTTACAGATTCCAAAGGAAATACAATTTGCCTGGTGTTATAGGGTGCATAGATTGCACGCATGTTGCAATCATTAAGCCAGGCAATGATGAGCACCTATATTTCAATAGAAAAGGATTTAATTCATTGATTGTTCAGATGGTAAGTACCTAAGCAATAAGTAGTAAATTTGGCCCTTGAAGAGATGGGATATAAGTAAAGCTTACTTATTTCTTTCCTTTACAGATTTGCAACCACAAATTTGAAATCCTGAATGTAAATTCTAAGTTTGGCGGACCCACCCATGACTCCTATATATGGTCCACAAGCAAGGTCGAGCCCATACATGAGTCTCCATCAAAGTGGAGAATGTGTCTGGTTACTGGGTAAGACAAGACGTTATACTTGTTTTTAAACTTGTCGGCCCCTATTAGTACAAGGATATATCCATACTAATTTTATTAATGCAGAAGCCAGTACAATATGTATCCAAAGTTATGTGGTTGTTTCAGGTGACTGGGTATCCACAGCGGCCATGGCTGATGACCCCAATATTAGATGCTGCACCCGGGTCTCAAATAGCCACGTATACATCGCACCATGTGCAGGCTCGTAACATCATAGGACGTTGCTTTGGCTTGCTGAAGGCACGAAACACAGAGTACTGCATTATCATCCCGAACAGGCTAGCAGGATAACGCTGGGGGGTGGACGTAACATGTTACGCCGACGACACCCTCGTTACGGCGCGGGGAGCAACGCACCGAGACGCAGCACTAAAGGCCACGGCAGGGGTTGCTCAAGTCGTGGGTCGGATACGGCGGCTGGGTCTCGAGGTCGCCCTTCACAAGTCCGAGGCTCTGTGCTTCCACGGACCTCGGATGGGGCCACCTGCGGGATCCAGCCTACAGGTAGGGGGCGTCAGCATCGGCATCGAGCCCTCGATGAAGTATCTGGGGCTGGTACTCGATGGCCGGTGGAACTTCGGACATCACTTCCGAAGTTTGGTCCCAAAACTGAAGGGGGTGTCAGCCTGCACTCGCACGGCTGATGCCCAACATCAGGGGACCCAACGCTCCCTGCAGGAGACTGTACCTGGGGATCGTGCGAAGTATGGCCCTATACGGGGCCCCCGTATGGGCGGAGACCCTGACGGCCAGTAATGTGGCTAGACTGCTGAGCCCACAGAGGGCGATGGCCGTCAGGATGATAAGGGGATACCGCACGATCTCAGGTGAGGCGGCATGTCTCCTAGCCGGGACCCCTCCATGGGACTTGGAAGCGAGAGCCCTTGCGTCTCTGTTTAAATGGCGCAAGGAGGCGCTGGAGCGGGGCCAATGGCCTGCGTCTCGAGAAATCGAGGCCCAGCGGTCCCAGCTCCACCAGGAAACCGTGGAGACATGGAAGGTGCGACTTGAGCAACCAAAGGGGGGATTCGCCACAATCGCGGCCGTCAGACCGGTCATGGACGAGTGGCTGGAGAGGAGACATGGTGCTCTCTCCTACCGGTTGTCACAGATGCTTACCGGGCACGGTAGCTTCGGTGGGTACCTGTGGCGGAGACACCGGGAAACCACGGCCGATTGTCAGCACTGCGGGGACCGCAGCGATGACACAGCGCTCCACACGCTGGTGGAGTGCACGGCGTGGGCGCAACAGCGCCAGGTCCTCGTAGTGGGCTTGGGCGTGGACACTCTCTCGCTCGAGACCATGGTGGGAGCCATGGTCTCCAGCGGGAGTAAGTGGGACAGCGCCGCCTCTTTCTGCGAGCAGGTCATGCTCGTGAAGGAGGCGGCGGGGCGGGAGCGGGAGAGAACTCTCCCACCCGAGTTCCGCAGTCGGCGGCTTGGGCGCCGCCGGCGTGTCTTCGCCGAAGACCATCGGCCTCCATGACCGGGGGCCTGAGGACGATCAGTTGGCTGCTCATCGTCCTTACAGAAGCAGGCCCATGACGGCAGCGTGACGTGACGGACTCACGCACGCCTCCCCCCTCCTATGAAGCGGGATGATACCCGAAAACCCCCCATAGACGCGGGATAGCACCCGAACCACCCCCTAGACGAGGCCGCATTAAAGCCGTGGGTCTGTTGAGAGCCCTGGGACATCCTTCCGAGGGCTTACCCGGGGCTCCCAACTATAGGCTGCTGGGCGATACCGTGGGGGTTTTAGTCGGTAGGAGTCCGGCATAACATCCATGAAGGATTTCCCCCACGGTCAAAAAAAAAAAGCAGGATAACGCTTGCATGCTATGTATTGCACAACATTGCTATTAACGCTGCATTACCAGCTACAAACGATATCGAAGCTGTAGCTGTGAATGATGATAATGCAGATTATTACTCACAACCTGCACCCTCCGATGGAAGCTAGAATAAGCTAATTCAAGGAAGAGCAATTTGAATAGCAGGCTGTAATTACAGTAAATGATATAATTATGTTATTCATTTCATTTGCTAACAACGTTATACTATGTTGCGAAATAAAAAAAAAACATTAATTTAAGTGAAAAACACGATTTATTTACTTTACAAATAACCATACAATACACAAAATCGGACCCCTTCGAGGATTGACCGACGTGATAATGTACATACGTTATCATATATTATCTTACATACATTAATCTTACATTTTCTATAACTAAATCACACTCAAATCTCTATTAGACTCGATCACAGTAAATTTAGACGAGTGGCACGTACAAAATCCAAACTTAATGAGAAAAGATAGATCACAGTATCGTTTAAAAGTCAGCATGTGGACTGGGATTTTGAACGGAAAAGTAGATTTTTTTGTAAACCATTTACCCAATTTACTCGAAGACGTGCAATTGAATATTTTGAGAAATATGTGGTTTCAACAAGATGGCTGCCCAGCGCACTATAGCCGCTCAGTAAGAGAACATCTAAATGAAGGATATCCGGGCAGATGGATAGGGTGGTCTGGTACGATCTCGTGGCCAGCCCGCTCACCTGGTTTGAATACATTGGATTTTTTTTTAAAGATCTTGATCTTCCATTATTGAAAAAATCAACTGCCTCCGTAATTTCAAACGTTCAAACGAGAATTTGAAATTTGATGTCTTTAGGAACGCTTTGAGATCACTAGAATCACTTTTAGTACAGTCAAAGAAATTATTCAAAACCGACTTTTACCCAGTTCAGTTTTTTTACCCAGTACGCGGACACAATATGCAAATTGGCAGATTTAGAGAATGACTATAAGATGCTTTCAATAATTCATCATTAGTCATAATTATCTGTTCTGTGGGGAGTTTGCATAACAAAAGTACTTATCTACTGTCATCACATTAGGTATTTGTTACAGTCTTTGGCTTTCATTGAATTCTTGTTCTGTCTTACATAATTACATTGAAAATTGTAAGATCACAAAAAATTAATAATACACTAATTGCGCCCGTAACATCTACTTCAGATACTTTAGAATATATATCTTCGCAACTAGGAGGTCGTATTATGTTAAAATCAGGTTACCGTTTCCGTTCCAAAGACAACATAAAGATGCTGCTATTTTATAGAAATGCGTAAACAGTGAGTCCTGTTATGCTTCCGTAAAAACAGACAGTTCTCAACAATCAGTTATCTATATATATATATATATATCACTTGTCCCGACTGACTGACTGACTGACTGATTCATCAACGCAGAGCCTAAACCGCTGGACCTACAAACTTGAAATTTTGACAGTAGTTGCATTTTATGATGTAAACATCCACTAAGAAAGGATTTTTGGAAATTCTGCTACTAAAGGGGTAAAATAAGGGATGGAAGTTTGTATGAAAGTCCGTCATTTTCAGAGCTAGATGCACTAAATTTCATAAACCTGTGTCTTTTAAGAAATAAATGAACACCTGTATCAGCGTTTTTTCAAAATTTAACGACTAAGACTGTAAAATAGGTGATAAACGTTTGTATGGAAACACCGTCTGACTGATTGATTCATCAACGAAGAGCCTAAACCGCTGGACCTAATAACTTGAAATTTTGACAGTAATTGCATTTTATGATGTAAACATCTCCTAAGACAGGATTTTTAGAAATTCTGCTACTAAAGGGATAAAATAAGGGATGGAAGTTTGTATGAAAGTCCGTCATTTTCAGAGCTAGATGCACTAAATTTCATAAACCTGTGTCTTTTAAGAAATAAATGAACACCTGTATCAGCGTTTTTCAAAATTTAACTACTAAGACGGTAAAATAGGTGATCGAATAATTGCCGGGAAATGCCTAAAAACAGCAAATCTTTTTGACAGAACGAAGTCTGTCGGGTCCGCTAGTCGTTAATGAGACTACACATAACTATGAACCCGAATTTACTAGTAATGAAATTAAGAAGTATATGGACAGTATGAATAATCAAGTTGCAGATGACTTGACTTTAATGGTATTAATAATAAAGTCGAAGATACTAGATTATACATAGTAACAAAAAAATGTCTGGTTGTGAAAATATTAAGAAAAAGTTATATCGGAAACGTTACGTTAGTTATGAATAAAAAAGCCCTTTTCAGAATGATATTAATGTTGTCGCTCAACAATTGTTTTTGTTTGTTACTAGCTGTCCCGGCAAACTTCGTTTCGCCTTAGAAACTAGAATCAATTAGCTGTATCAAATTCTCCTAATTATTTTGAGAACGGAAAGCATTTCGATTCGGGCCTCATACGCCCACGGAGCTCCCGACACTAATAGGTCACCGGGGCCCATACTTACACCTACGGAGCCTTACCTATGGGACCCATACAACCATATACCACGACACTCAAGGGCGTGTTCATACTACCATAAACCATAAACTTTACGACCTATATAAATAAATAGCCACCATAAATATTTTCGCGGCCCAAGCAACGGGCATTTTGTTAATTCAGAAGAATGTCTACTAATCACCCTGGTTGCGCCAGATTTTTAAATGATAGAAAGAAATAGGTACTTGTTTCGAGGTTGAGTGGACTGTAACTTTACTTTGTCGAATACGAAGGACTAAAAGTAATGGAGTGGGTTTGAACGCACTGACCTGTTCTTATGCCTCTTCGTTTCGCTGGCGCACGCCAATTTAGTCTGGCGGGTTTGCTGGGGCTTCGCTTGAATATTGATGCACACACACCATATAGGTAATGCACGGCGATCACTTACGGGGGGTCAAAATTAATAATCAGTCAAGAGAACTGATAGTAGTTGCTAACAAAATAAACAATTTGTATTGTATTAGAAGCTTTGTTTCAAACTGTAATACTGATAAAATGTATGTCATTACAATGAAATTAACCCCTTCAAACAATAAAAAAACCGCATAGAAATCCGTTCAGTAGTTTTTGCTTTCATCGCGAACAAATATAAACTTTTTAAATTGAAATGTCTATGTGAATATCTGTCCGGGTGTCTGTGTAGGAAACATGCATGTGTTAGATTTGGGGGGGGGGGGGGTAACATTTGGGGTAAACATATTTATAAGCTTTTAAATTACTCCTATACCTATAAATAGGATGTCATTTGTAATTATGTATTTGAACCAAGGAAATTAAACAAATTAAACAATAAATACAATTCCGTTTTATCACTCTTTTATTATGTTATACTATGTCAGTTCCAAAAGCTGTTGTAGACAGGAAAGAACTGACAAGAAAACCTGTCTGCTTTATAACCACAACATAATTATTATTTCATTTCATCGTACACCAGGCTCGTAGTCAAACATTACAATATAAGACGACCCTGGTGTCAGACCAGTTACAACAGTTTAATAGTCAAAACACAGATAATTATCACATAGCAACCACATTGGAGTCGAACCAGTTCTCATAATTATTGGTATGACAATACTTGCACAGTCACTAATACGCTATAATGATATTGTATCATCTGGTATATCAGTTAAACAAACTAATAGCCAACACTGTGATACATAGGTAGTACATAAAACTTAGATACCACACTGGTATCGAATCAACCCTTATAATCATTGGTATAGCCATACTTTTACAGCCATTATTATTATGATGAGCTTATAGCCACTTTGCCTATCGCCTAGACAGACTTTAATATGTCGGGGCCCAAGCAAGAATTTCAGCAGAGTGATGGGCTTCCGACAGGGGATTATAGTTGCAACCTTGTTTAAAAGCCCGGTCATCCAGACTATGTCGTAGGCGGCGCTTAAGTCAACGAAAGCCGCGAATGTCTTCAGTCCCCGCTGGAAGCCCGCCTCGATATACGATGTCAGAGCCAAGACCTGGTCGGTACAGTTCCGTTGTCCTCTGAATCCAGCTTGTTCAGCAGGTATACAAGGATCCACTATAGGGTAGATTCGCTTGTACAACATCCGTTCTTGAAGTTTATAGCTTATGGAGAGGAGAGAGATCGGTCTGTAACTTGTCGCTTCATCTGGGGTTTACCAGGCTTTAAGAGAGCAATCACTTTGGATCTCTTGAATGCATTTGGGAGGCGGTTGGTCTCTTGGATATTACCGAAAAACCTAAGTAGCCAGTTCTTTCCTAGTGGGCCTAGATGTGTTAGAAACTGGGTAGATGTCGTCCAGCCCAGCAACCTTATTAGTTTTCAAGGTTTTTAGCGATGCTTCCAGTTCGGACATGTCAAATATTTTGCTGATAGACTCCATGGATTCTTAGTTTTTGAGGAAATTATTAAGTTGATTGCAGGCCTGCTTGCTAGAAGTTCTATCGGGTTTCGCCACTGTCGTGAGCGACTTCATTCGCTTAGCAATTTCTATAGGGTGTATGACTGGTGACGTTTCCGTTCGTGTTGTGGGGCACCACCGAGTTTACGAAAAACCGCCCAGCTTTTTCTACTGGAATGATTAAAATCCATAGTCTCGACGCAGGATTCCCATTTCGGTCGTCTTGATTCATCGAGTGAGGAAAGGAGATCTTGGGGCGCGTCTGGGTCCTCATTTATTAGGAACTCTTCGTAAGCCCGTTGTGTGTCAGCTGACCAGCCCGGCACGTATTCCTTGTGAAAACCCCGCGGGATGTGGCGTTTGGCTGCTGCGATCGTGGTCTAATGTTCGTAATTGTTGACTTGTGCAACTCACTATTTTATCAGTCTAGGAGCCATAATACGATTCTTTTTTTACAACTGCAACTGCAACCATTACTGCTCAGTAGTGGAGCAATAATTCGAGGATTTCAACACCTGTACTACCCACCGGACTACTGCCACACAATAGTAGCAATAGTGCGATGCTGTTTGACAACCGAACTAATGCAACTGAAGAGTTGCAGTAGTCCGATTAACCGAACTACCACCGGACTACTGCTACACAAAAAGTAGCAATAGTTCGAGGCCGTTTGACAACCGGCCTACTGCTACTGAATAGTCGCAGTAGTCCGATCAACCGGACTAGCAACCGGACTACTGAGACTAGAGGGAACAAATTACGGCCAGTCGACGATATCATACGAAGGTGCGCGCCTTTTTAACAAGCTATCCTCGGACTTCAAAAGAATTAACTCGATGAATGTATTTAAAAAAACAATTAGCCAAACACATAATCTCAATGTACTGAACGTGTCTGTTTTTAGTGTGACAACGAATATTATTGTATAAATCCGTAATTTATGTTCTTATGTAAGTGATGTAATAATATTTCTTTATGAGAATAAAATTCTTTAAACCTAAACCTATGTTTAGAACAGTCCGGTGAGCCGATTTAGTACAGTATCTTTCTGCCGCCGGCCTGCCACTCCGTTACGGTGGACAGGACCAGTCGTTGCCCAGGGGACGCGACGTGGACGCAGATACCTTAAGTGATACGACAATTAATGTAACTAAATTTTTACGTTTGTTTAAATTTTTTAAAGTTTAATTTTTACGTACTTTTTAAAGTTCTGTTGAATCTGTTGAATTTCATTGCCCAATGCGTGACCACAATTACCCGCACGTGTGGGCAACAGTGGTCATAGTGATTTTTTCTTAAAGTCTTATAATTAACAAAATTCGTCACCAAAGTAAATTACACTCGTCAGACTGATAGTTGATCAATCAATCATCAATCAAACAATCATAATTTATTCTGTGGATCATAGGTTAGGTATAAAGGTCTTATAAGCGATGTTAAGTACGCTATGTCCTACCACATGTGGTTTACAGATTATTGTAATAACTGACACACAATTGACATTTTATAATTATAAAATTATAAAATTAATTGTATATGACATGCAAGTATTACAAAAGAAACCCATTAAGCACTACATATTATGTCGGTGTATAATATTCAGTCCAGATATAAAACGTCAGTTAATATTAATCGTCAGTATATTTATTCTACACAAGATAAATAATTCAAGTAAATGTCAATTAATATAAAAAATTATACATGTTAATCAAATATAGTGTCAAATAAGTGTTTTATAATTCAGAAAATTTACACTAGATTAGTAAGTTTTATTGACCAAGTATACTGAAAATAATAACCTGAAAATAGTAACCTCAGCGGAAGTTGTGAAAAATTATCGCACGGAAATGTACCCGCGTTATCTCCATTTTCACACTGACTTGTCAATTTGAAATAGCTACCACTCTTTTGTTTTAATTTCTTTAATTTCAAAAATAGAATTAAGTTTGAAAGAGCACTAATTTATTCAAAAGTATTCAATTCCCGATCTTTTCGGTGTGGCCCTCGTATGTTAAAAACTTATATTAATTAATAAATGCATACATATTGCTCAAATGACCCCATTACCCACTTCTCCTAATTTTTACCATAGAACTTGACAGGTATTATGTACTATTTCTTGGATTGTACATTTTCTATCGTAGAAAGTTAAATGACAGTGATTTAAATGAACACATATCTGCAAAATACCTGTCAATAAATATACAAATATAAATTAGGTGTATTACCATACAGCATACCGTCATTTTAATATTTATTTTATTTATTTGAAGATTTGATGTTTCAGTGCAAGCTTGCAAAGACCGTCGGGAAAATATAAGAAACAATACAAAAAACTTTATCACGTTCATCTGGCTCTGCAGTCAAGAATATAAAATAATATTACCTTGCCCAACACTTGCATTTTTAGACAGATATTTGAAATCAAGACCTTCTAAATCTAATCTACAACCACAATGCAGGTTAGATACCCATACGGATGAAAGCGACTTTGATGAGTAGGAGTCAATGTCGCCGTTTCGGCCTCCATCCTATTCACCCGCTCCGCACGCTCAAAATCATCCTTCGCCGTTATCATCGGACTCGAGTAAAAAAAAAAATGCCTACTTTGAAAGACGTCAATCAATCGGTTTTTATTACTTTATTAGAAAACGACAAAATAGCGAGAAATAAATGTAACCTCATGATACAGATCTTGCCTTCCTTCAAAGCATGTTGTCTGATGTGAAGGCTATGAATCTTGCTCAAAAACGAAGATTCAAAATGGGAGTAATGCAGTTGGCGGCGCAAATCTTAGACAGGAACGAGGCAATATCGACATCAGAACCAACATATTCTACCCGCATTTCTCAAAACCATGGCTATAGCACAGTATGTTCGATGCAACAGCCATTTCATAATATTGCACCTCAATCTACAATAAAGCAAAATCAAAATGTAGCACCTTCATTTACAATAGAGCAAAATCAAAATGTTGCATCTCCATCGACAATAGAGCAAAATCAAAATATTGCATCTCCGTCAATATCAGGGCACGATGAAAATACACCAACGTTCTTCACTCTATCGCCCTATTCAACCATAAGTTCAGTTCCGGCCGCACACGTCACCAATACGTCTTTTTTGAATGAAGACTCACCTCTGAACTACATAATTTTTCTTCACCAAAGTAATTCAAAGAACACATTCTTCGAAATGTATACCTTATTATTTAACATAATTTTCAATTAATATGGAAGTAATTAATAAAGATAATAATGTTTTTCACTAACCGTAGCGTAACGTTATAGCTTAGAACATTACGCTTACTTATAACTTATAAGTAATGTTTCTTCAGCATTTCAATACAATGTTGACGAAATTCATTTCGAGAGTAGGACTTTGACAGTGACACATATTGAGATTGGAATCGGATTGGAATTGTATTAATATTGACATTGGTTCCAAGAGTAAGCACCCTGGTGTGAATACGGTAGTATAGAGTCGCTGGAAAACTGCAGATGAAATTAGGTTTGAATCCTTGGCATATTCATCTTCGGTCCAGCAGTAAGGTACGGGCGTCTAATTCCGTGGGGTTCAGAAATTGGCGCCAAATTCCGTGGTATTTAGAAAAACAGCTTTATAAAACAAATTACTAGTTATTTTTGACTGCAAGACCCATTAATTAAGTAATAATTTATCTGTTCATATTTATATGAACACAAAAGTACCTTGGTGTGTGTATATTTTAAAATAATCGGTTAGTTTGCCACTGCCACCTGAGTCGAACGCACGCTCCATACATTTCGGACCTTATGCGCGTAAGTACTATGATTTTCTAAATAGTGTTTTAAACGATATTTTTATACTATAAGAGATTTGGCTTTGGGTAAAATACACTTAACATTTGAGTATTCTATTAACAAATTGAGGAGAAAATAAGTGTTAAAAATACCGCGGCATTAGGTGCCATATATTTTAGTGGGTTCCTAATTACCGCTGTATACCACGGAATTACAATTTTATAGAGTTTATCATTTTTGAAAATTTTAAGATAAATTATTTTATTTATTATTAATTATTTTTTTATTTTTTTATTTATTATTTTTATTATTTTATTTTAAGATAAATTTATTTCTACATTCACGATTCAGATTTAATTCAGAACAAAATGTAAGCGAGTGTGTAATCGGCATTAGAAACGATAGTCGTAAATTTTTTATTACTATTAGGGCTACCATCCGTCCGGGTTTCCCCGGATTTGTCCTAGTTTCGACGCAGTCCTCAAGAGTCACGACCCTAAGTTGGGTGCTGTAGTCTTTCATCTCCAAAATGCTGTCACGGAGCTTCGGAGAGCACTATGACCACTCCTACTTGTCCATGTGAGTCCATCAGCTAGTAGCTGTCGCCAATAAGTTTTTTTTTAATAACAGACACGTCAATTTGACTTCACCTCGCCTGATGGTAAGCTAAAGGCAAAGTCTCGGAAAGAGGGTCACCATCATAAACATGTACCATGTTAACAGTGGTGGCACTCAGCTTGACGGCCTCATCAGATGCCTTTTCACGGCCCGCTTAAAGGACCCGGGCGTGTAGGAAGAAGGAAACACATGAGCTGGCAGAGAGTTCCAGGTCTTAATGGTGCGATATAGCTTGGTGTTGGACCGTTAAAACTGTTTCCCAGAAACGGTGTAAACTGTAGGGTATGAAAGAAACTTTATCCCACGCACACTCAGGCGGTGGAATGAACTCCCTGCTATGAGTCTCCCAAGGGACTAGAACATGAGGTTCTTCAAAAAGGATATTGGTCTTGCATACATCCATATGCCACGGTAATAACTTTCTATCAGGTGGGCCGTGTGCTTGTCTGCCACCTTAGTAGTACAAAAAAACTTCTTGTCCTGATTTGATTCAAGATATGGAAAACCTAATTACTATAGAAATTGTAAAATGCGACGTTGCCGTACTGTGTATTCATTCAAATATTCATTCAGCAAATTCGTAAAAATACGACTAAAAAGAGAGAGAAATAATGCTTTGAGATGCCGCCAGGTTTAGAGTAAAGCACCCGTTTTTCAGTTCGCTACCGATCATTCGTGGATTCCCCTGACATTTGCTCGCCAGTGACCGCGATTCGTCAGCAGAGCACGCGCGCATGTTCGTATCGAGATTTATTAGACAGTTTTTTAGAGTGAAATTGACACTAATTAACTTAGTATTTTTAATAGTGTTATTCTAAACTATTATCGTAGTAAGTATTTATTTAGTGTTGTGCCATCCAGTGTTAGTGCTTTTTTCATAACTATTGTGTATTTTGAAATTGTGTGTTATTTAAAACTATTATTATTCTATTTAATTGTTATTGTGCCATCCGGTTTGTTTTGTATAATCAAAATGCCTCGACATGTTTTCACGGCTGCAGAGTACACTGACATGATTTTAATGTATGGTGAATGCCGCCAAAATCTGGCTCTAACTCAACGTAGGTATCGTGAGCGTTACGTAAATCGTGTGTGTCCTAATGGCAGGACCATTTTGAGAGCTATCCAGAGGGTCAGGGAAAATCAAAGAATAGTGCCTAACACTCACGAGGGTGCTGCCTCGCGTCACATACCTTCTAGTTTGGAAGAGCGCATCTTGGACCATTTCGATCGCAACCCAACCTGCAGCCTTCGACATGCTGGACGTGAGTTTCGAGTAAGCCACAGATTTGTACACAAAGTGCTCAAAAGAGAAAAACTGCGTCCGTATAAGTTTCGAAAGGTGCAGGCGCTGCTGCCTCGCGATAAGCCTGTCAGACAGTTTTACTGCAATTGGTTACTTCAAAAAACTGCTGAAGATCCTCGTTTCTTGTCAAATGTTTTTTGGACAGACGAGAGTACATTCACCCGTAACGGAATGTGGAACAGGCAATTATTGCGTCACTGGAGCCATACAAATCGCCATTTATTTAGAGAGTCGGCTCACCAGTACCGTTTATCGATTAATGTTTGGGCAGGGATTCACGGGGATCAAATAATTGGCCCAGTCTTTATTGACGGAAATCTAAATGCGCAGAAGTTCTTAGAACTTTTAAATGGTCCAGTAACAGAATATTTAGATGACTTATCCATAGCAGCATATTCACGGGTGTGGTACCAGTTAGACGGAGCTCCTCCACACTCCGTAGTTCTCGCAAGAGAGCGGCTTAACACCATGTTCAGCGACCGATGGATCGGACGTTATGGCCCCCACAGGTGGCCAGCGCGGTCACCAGACCTCACTCCTCTGGACTTTTTTTTGTGGGGGTTCATAAAAAACGAGGTGTATTCACGTGTGTCTGAAAGTGAAGAAGCACTGCGCAGCCGAATTATTGAGGCATTTGACAAATTAAAAGCTATGGCTTCGGATCCGAATCGAAATCTACTGAGCAGAGTTCGGAACAATATTGTTCGGCGATGTAATTTGTGTACTCAAGCAAGTGGCGGACATTTTGAAAATTTGAAAATCTAAATTTACAACCAACATTGCTATTTAAAGTTCTGTGTACTATTACGTCTTAATCTGTGGTTCTGCGGAATCTGGTGACACCTACTTACGTACGTACGTAGGTACGAGCGAGCGCGCCAACCGGCGGCACGGCCCGGCGCCGGCGTGGCGGTTTGCTTTGCTTGTTGCCGCTTTGCTGTTCCGGGTAAGTTACCTACAGTACCTACCTATTGTCGTAAACCGTGCGTATGTGTATAAAGGCGTGTGCGTATTTATTAATGACTTAGTAACTATCAATGATATTATACGGATGGTTTCATTTTCAACATTTACTTTGATAATTATTTTGTTAGAAAATTTCGGTTTTCTTAAATTAGGGAATTTAAGTTTAAATTTAGTTTGGTTACATTCCTACGGACCAGGATGGTTAGCGGTTTTCGTAAATGCCTATATGTCGTATCCATACTGTATAAGGAAATGGTTGAAATGTTTAAATCTGGAGGTTTTAACTTAGTCAAATGGATCTCTAATAATAAAGAATTCATGTCACGTATTCCCTCTTCTCACAAAAGCCCACACGCTATCAACTTTGATTCCGACTCTAACGCCGCTACAAAAATTGTAGGCATGCAGTGGCAACCTAACGATGATAACTTTCATTTTAAAATTAATATTAACGCTCCAGAAGCATGCACTAAACGCACAATCCTCTCTGAAACTGCACGCTTATTTGACCCATTAGGTCTTATCAGTCCAGTTGTCGCTTTCATGAAGCTGTTAGTACAAGACTGCTGGAAGCTACAACTCGATTGGGATGATGAGGTCCCAGAGTTTATCCTTGCTAAGTGGAAACAATTTCACAATGAGCTCACATATTTACAAAATATTAAATTCCCAAGACATATAGGTATCACTAGTAATTTAAACATAACTCTAATTGGCTTTGCAGATGCCAGCGAAAAGTGCTTTGGCGCTTGTGTATACGTACGCGTTGATAGTGGTGAAAATTCTAACGCCAGCTCTGTAATGCTTCTCACTGCCAAATCTAAAGTCGCATCCCAAGATAAAACTCTCGCTCGTTTAGAACTCTGTGCAGCGCTACTGCTTGCCAAACTACTCGCATCGGTTCGTAGGGTATTTGAAAAACGCTGTAACGTAAACAAAATATATGCATTTTCAGATTCCACAGTAACACTTACTTGGATACACTCGCCCGCTTATAAATTTCATACATTCATAGCTAATCGTATCACTCAGATAAATGAATACTTACCCGCTCCACATTGGTTTCACGTTCGAGGTGTAGAAAATCCCGCCGACATAGTCTCACGCCCTGTAACACCTGAAGCATTAGTTAGTAATGATCTCTGGTTTCACGGACCCAAATGGTTAACTGCTCCAGTTGCTGCTTGGCCTGTAAAAAATTACGTTATTAATCACAATGAAGATCAACCTGAATCAAAAATTTTAACACTTTCTTTACAAACTAAATCTATTGAAGAAAATACTCACCCTATTCAATGTCTCGCAGAACGTGTCTCCACGGGACGGGGACAGGCTAACGTTTCTACAGCGGTACTACTACCGGAAACCTTAGCCTGGACCTACCTTCCCCCTCCTTCTGAGGGGTAGGGTGACGTGGTTTTGAGGGAGAGCGCAGGTCGTGTAGATCCTCAAAGCAAGTCTGGTGGACTATCCTTCCCGAGGTTGTCATGTCCTGTTCTTTGTCTAGTTCATAAGAAATAGACGCAACAGAAACCTCCAGACGAACCAACGCAGAGATGTAGAGATCATGTCTCGCGTGTTCATCACCAAACAAAAGCAGGTGGTGGATAGCAATGATCTCCCGCGTGTTTGTGCCGTGCGCGGGGACCCGTACGGGGGGATGAAGGAGTCCTGGTAGTTGAGCGAGCGGTGTGCCGGAGTTGTTGCACACCGTAAGCAACACGCTGCTTTGGTCTGGATTTCTTCTTACACGGGAGGTCACAGAGTAGCTACCTGTGATCAATCGGCTGTGGCATCCCATAAGCGGGCTGCCGAGCGAGGTCTCTGGGTTTGGGGAGGGACAGTCGGCACGGCGCGGTGGCTTGGACGGAAGCAGCACTGTCTCATGCTGTGGAAAGCCCTGCTCATCTCGTTGTGTGCGGACGCGTCTTTTTCTCAACTCTGGGGACCTATACCGAGGGAGTAGCTCTGACGATCGCTTGTTTAAACAAGCGACGTCCCCGACGTGAGGGCTCCGTGGCGGGTGGAGAGCTCCTGAGGTGAAACTTCTCTCGATAAAACACATGGATTCCGAGGCCATAGTTAACAACACCACCAGAAAGATCGCTGCCGAAGAGGCAGTACTTTCAAAACCCACAACGGGCACGGTTGCTGCTGCACTAGCAGAATCGGCCCCAACTCGACCACCATCGGGCAAGATCGCTGCTGCAGAAGCAGTATCCTGTCCAAACCCCCTACCTAAAAACACCAGGAAAGCAGCTGCACAAGCATCCCTTTCCCACACCCTAACAGCCAAGGGTACAAAGGACAAGCCTTCTGGCAAACTACCAGGAGCAGCTTTACGTCCTGTACCCGAAGCTGGGCCCAGCAGAGTCCCACCAAATACGTCGAGACCTGGATCTGGACAAACTGCGCCGCAAGGCGCCACACCCCCAAACCCAGCCGAACAGGCTGAGTCGAAGGGCGTGACCCCGACAACCAGGGGTAAACCGGCCAACCAGGACTCGCGTACTCAGGTGACTGTGACCTCTGGCCAACCACCAGCAACAACCGAGGCGATGGACATGACCTCTCTCAGAGAGGCCATACAATCGCCTACTGCAACCAACACCACCTGGTCGACGGCGCAGAAAAAGATGACCGCGGCCAAAAGACGCCGACTCAAGGCTCGAACAGCGGCGCATGTGGATGCAGCAGATGCCGCAAGGCATCCCGCCAACCCCGGGAAACCCGTAGGAGGCCCTTCAGCTGCTCCAAAGCCTCCACGCCAACGCCAACAAACTAACGCGAGACCGGCGAAGCGCTCACGGCCAGAGGATACCGTAACCCCGACCGGAGAAGGCAAAAAGGCCAGGAACTCCGGCAGGACCTCTGGGTCGTACGCTGAGGCGGCCGCCACCTTCCTAGCCAACAGCCTCTGCGTAGCTGTCATGACAGAGCCCTTTCAGGACCTGTCACAGATACAAGCAGAGGCTATCCGGGACGAGATCGAGGGCAAGCTAAGGGACGAGCTCTTAGCGGACCTGGAAGCCCCTCTCACCATCACACCGAACGACCTGAGATTCCGCGGTCGGCCCCACCACTCGGACGGCGTCCTCAAGACATGGTGCGAGGACGAGTTTACGATGGCGTGGCTAGTCAAGACCGTCAGCACCCTAGCGTCACCACTACCCAACACCGGTCTTGTGGTCCGGCCCCAATCGGCCATACCTAGGAAAATCCCTTGTGTGGTCAGCGTGCCGGGCCGCGTAGAAAGCCCTGAAAATATGCAGAGGCTTCTGGCGCGACAGAACCGGCACCTTAACATAAATACCTGGGACCGCACCGCGACCAAAGTACACCCCGACGGCACGAAGACCAGTCTGCACTTCCGCATCACGGAGGCAGAGGCAGAACTGGTGAGGGCGAATGATCGCAGGTTATACTACCTGATGGGGAATATCTATGTGATATTCCTCGAAAAGCCGCCAACCGTGCCAAAAGGGGAAACCACCTCGACACCGGCCAAACCGGACGCAGTCCCACCTGAACCGGTAGCGTCGACATCCAGAGCGCCGCCGCTATCAGCGGTGCAACAACCTCAACCAGCGGCCATGGAGCAGGATGTCCCTCTGTCGCCACTCCACGAGTCGGAGGAGGAGTGCTTTCCGGGAGGGGGAGGAGGGAGTGAACTTGGTGACCTCGTTTCCTCCCCTTTGCGGGATTGACATCATCCAGACCAACCTCCAGCACAGCCTGGCTGCGACGGCTTCCCTGCGCAGAGTGCTGGAGAAAAACCCACAGACCATAGCCTTGATCCAGGAGCCGTGGATCAACGGCAACAAAGTCTGTGGTCTAAACAACGCCGGAGGCAAACTGCTGCTGGATACTTCCGTAAGTAAACCAAGGACATGCATTTACCTCCCAAAACACTCACCAACACTGTTAATTAACCAATTCTGCTCAAGGGATCTGACAGCCGTCAAGTTGAGCAGAAGTGACCAGCACCAGCCAGACATCGTCCTCGCTTCCGCCTACCTGCCTGGCAACGAGGACCTACCCCTACCGGAGCTCAGCGCACTGGCTGAGTACTGCGAGAGGGAGAGTCTGGACATCATCGTCGCAGCCGACACGAACGCACATCACACTCTGTGGGGTAACAAAAACAGCAACACTAGAGGTGAGGACATGCTCAACTTTATTTTACGCATAATTTCAACATTTTAAACCGAGGCTCAGAACCTACTTTCGTTACAAAACGGCACGCAACGGTGATTGACCTCACTCTGGCATCGACCAGAATAGCGGGGTCCATCACCGGTTGGCACGTGTCCAACGAGGCCTCATGCTCTGACCACAGATGGATCCGTTACCATCTAAGCATAGCATTACCGAAACCCAAACCACGTAGGTTACCGCGCAAGACAGAAATACCAAAATTTGTAGGCCTAGTCAAAGCCAGTATAAACAACCTACACTTACCATCAGAAGACCTCAAAGTCTCGGACTTAGACCTATACACAGACCAAATCACATCCATACTTATCTCAAGCTACGAGCAGTCTTGCCCCCTCACCACACCTAAGTCTGGGGAGGGGCGACACTGGTGGTGTTCGTCCCTTGAGAGGCTGCGACGGAAGTTGAGAAAACTCTTCAACAGGGCTATCAACACCAGGGAACCGACTGACTGGGATAAGTATCAAAACACAAAAAACAATATAAAACCGAAATACGACAGAGACGCGCAGAAAGCTGGAGACGCTTCTGTACAAGCATCGAAAATAGTAACCAGGCCTCCAAGGTTAAAACCTGCCTCTCCAAAGAGCAGGGAAACTCCATTGGCTGCCTCAAAAAAGCAAACAACACTTTCACAACAAATGACGCTGAAACATGCGAAATTTTACTAACTACCCATTTTCCGGGCTGCAAAATAGCAAACGAACAAACATGGGTAGACACTAACCACCGTCCAACCAGCATCCAAGACTGGGAGGTTGCTCGGGAAACCATAGACAGAGAAAAACTGCTATGGGCAATTAACACTTTCCTACCTTTCAAGGCAGCAGGCCTGGATGGTATTTTCCCAGGACTCCTGAAATGGAGCGGACCAATCATAGCGGACCACCTAGCCAAGTTGCTACAAGGCTGTCTCGCAAACCGCTACATACCCTTGAAATGGAGGGAAGTCAAAATAATATTCATCCCCAAACCAGGTAAAAGTGACTACACTCAGGCCAAATCTTTTAGGCCTATCAGCCTCACCTCGTTCCTGCTAAAAACACTTGAACGGCTAGGCGATAGGGTAATTAGAACCCAAGTACTAGCACTGAAACCTCTACACCCCCATCAACATGCTTACAGTGAGGGCAAATCAACAGAATCAGCACTCCACCATGTGGTGTCCCGCATCGGTGGAGCCCTGAAGTCAAAGCAAACAACCCTTGGTGCCTTCATTGACATAGAGGGTGCCTTTGACAAAACCAACTTTGACAGCATCAACAAAGCACTGCTCAAACACGACGTGCCCTCAACACTTATCGAATGGATAGATAACATGCTCAGACAGAGGGCCGTGCAGCTCACAGTCAACACCACAACTCGGGGCATTGTGGGCAGAGGATGCCCACAAGGTGGGGTACTCTCTCCCCTACTATGGAACCTGGTGGTAAATGAGCTTATAACAGATCTGAACGCAAACAGCCTTTTTACTATAGGTTATGCGGACGACATCACGATCTTAATAACGGGACTATTCGAAAGTGCCATTTGCGACCGAATGAGACAGGCCTTCAAAATAATAGAAACCTGGTGCACAAAGCACGAACTTTCGGTCAACCCCCAGAAAACCGAACTAGTAATGTTCACAAACCGAAGAGCACCGGGCCCATACAAGCTCCCGAAACTCTTCGCAACCGAATTAACACTTAAGGAAGAAGTAAAATACCTAGGTGTAATTCTCGACAGCAAGCTGCTTTGGAACAGGCACCTTGACTACAAACTGAACAAGTGCACAATCGCTTTCTACCAATGCAAAAGAATGATGGGAAGCAAATGGGGACTATCGCCAAAAATAGCACTGTGGCTATACACAGCGGTGATAAGGCCCATGCTAGCCTACGGGGCTTTGGTATGGTGGACCCGCACGGAACTGTCTACCGTGATTACCAAATTAAAGTCCTTCCAAAGGCTGGCCTGCTCATCAATCTGCGGATGCATGAAAACCACTCCAACTGCAGCTATGGAGGTAACTCTGAACCTAACGCCGCTTGACCTATACATCCAACAGGAAGCCACCATCACCGCCATTAGAATGTGGCACCTGGGACTCTGGGGAAACAACCACAATAGTCCCCACACCACAATTCTTGGGCGGGCGATGGAATACGAAACACTAATAGCTGCTCCCTGTGATAAAACCATCAAAAAACACTTCTTCAACAAAAAAAACCAGATAACAACGCAAGCCGAGGAAAAGGACTACTCTGGTATTAAGGAGATGCGCGTCTACACTGACGGCTCCAAAACAAAGAATGGTTCAGGAGCCGGCGTGCACTCCTTGGACCTTGGCTTGAATATCCACCTTCCACTAGGCGAACACAGCTCAATCTTCCAATGCGAGTGTGTCGCCATAACAACAGCAGCGACGGCAATAAGCGAAAAGCAGGTTAGGGGCTTTAACATAAAGCTCCTAACCGACAGCACAGCCGTCCTAAAAGCGCTAAACCACCAAACAACCAACAGCACACTAGTGGCAGAATGCCAAACTGCTTTGAACCAGCTATCCACCCATAATGTAGTAAAGCTACAGTGGATAAAAGGGCACAGTGGGTCCTACGGAAACGATGCTGCGGACGAACTCGCGAGGAGGGGCTCCGATATGACCACTGCTGGCCCACTACCACTACTGCCGATCCCTTTTTCACAGATCCGTACCTGGACACGCCAGAGATCTGTGGAACTACATAACCAAAGATGGGTACAAACCATCGACTGCAGGCAATCAAAACAGGCTGTGCCGTCGATAAATAAACGGCTAACGAAACGTCTCCTAAGACTAGACAGAACAAGTCTAAGGACAATTATGGGGACAATAACGGGCCACTGCCCCCTCAACAAGCACCTACATACCATCGGCGTCACGGATAGTCCCCTCTGCAGGGGGTGCTTCAGCGCCGAGGAAACGGCCGCCCACGTAATACTGGAATGCGAGGCAGTGGCCGCCCAACGATCCCAAATCCTCGGCACAGTGAGGTCGCTCTGCGAAGCCTGTGAAGCCCCCAGTAAGCTTCTGCGTTTCTGGGCGGAGCTAGGCTGGCTGCTCTAGCCAGCACTCTCTACGCACAATGGCCCAAAAGAGAGGCTAAGTGCGGACAAAAGAGTCCCCTACCCTATCCTACCCTATCCATACGTGTCTCCACTTGGTTAAAATTTATACGCTCTCTAGTTTATATTTTACGCTTTTCAAAAATATTAAATTCACGCGGTCCTATCACAGTTGATGATTTGGAACAGGCTGAATACCATGCTCTACGTTACGTGCAGTCAAAATATTTCTCGCATGAGATCAGCGACCTCGAAAATTCTAAACTTTGTAAGAATAAAGGTGTTTTAAAACTCAATCCCTTTCTTAACAATGATTTAATCCGCGTGGGCGGAAGACTTACTAATTCACAGTTAGGTTTTGATAAAAACACCCCATTTTACTTCCTAACGATCGAATTACCTTACTTCTTATTCAATATTACCATCAAATTAATCTTCACACAGGTCCCGCTTTACTCTTAGCTCTTCTTAGACAAAAATATTGGATTTTGTCAGCACGCAATTTGGTACGCAAAGTAGTCCATAATTGTAACATTTGTTTTAAAATAAAACCCCGCATTACGAATCCACCGATGGGTGATCTCCCCGCTATGAGAGTTTCTCAAGTGAAATCTTTCGTTCATACCGCTGTAGATTACGCTGGACCCTTTTTCATCACGCATATTCGTCGCCGTGGTGTTAAAAGTCATAAAGCCTACGTATGTTTATTTGTGTGTTTAACCACAAAAGCCCTTCATCTAGAATTGGTCTCGGATCTAAGCTCTGATTTATTTCTCGCCGCTTTTAAGCGCTTTATTGCTCGAAGGGGTCCTGTATCCATAATGTATAGCGATGGAGGTACTAATTTTATTGGTGCCAAACATAAACTAGACGAAATTTATAAACTTATACAGTCCACTGATCACCAAAATTACTTAAGTCAACATTTAACTCAACATAAAATACAATTTAAACACAGTCCGCCTTACGGTCCACATTTTAATGGCTTAAGTGAAACAAACGTTAAATCTGTTAAAACCCATTTATATAAAACTATCGGAAAGCAAATACTCACCTATGAAGAGTTTAATACTATCTTAATTCAAATAGAAGGTTTGTTGAATAGTCGCCCTATTTGTGTTCTTTCGTCAGATCCTTCTGATTTGTCCGCTTTAACGCCTAATCATTTCCTTAACGTGACTTCTCTTAAATTTTTGTCCGCTGAAAATATAGATCCCTCTGTGTCAGATAATCGATTAACGCGATATCAGCTACTGAATAGAATAGTTCAGAGTTACTGGAAGCGATGGAACTTAGAATATCTTACTTCTTTGCAGCAGCGGGTAAAATGGAATACGCCTTCAAACCCTGTTACTGTAGGAACAATAGTGATCATCAAGGATGACAACACTCATCCTATCCTATGGACTCTCGCTGTTGTGACAGAAATCTTTCCCGGAAAGGACAATATTATTCGCACTGTTAAAGTTAGAAATTCTACTGGAAGTTATTATGTACGGCCTGTCACCCGACTTTGCCCGCTATCTTCCCAATAGATTTAGCTTTAGCTCTATAATCTAATCTTAAGTTATTATATTCAGTATATCACTCAACATTTCACTCTTCCTACCCCTTCCACTCCCTATGTATCAATCATCATCGTGCACCCGTCACGAAGAGGTTCGAAACGCTCAAAAAAGGAACTCAGGCCTCCCATAGGCCTCCGCGACTCTCAAGTCTATTCACCATTCAGTTAAAACATACTATAACTCGCCGCGCGTCCGCACTTCCAAATAAACAAATATAAAAGAAAAACTCTGTGTGAAGTGTTTGTGGACAAGGAGACCTGCGAACCAGGATATCATCACCTCAGCACCTATGGTACGTCCTTTTCACGCCAATAATAATATTATGTTATATATATTGTTAATACAAATTAATATGCTTGCCAATATTGTGATTCTATTTTGTTAGAGATAAACGATAGTGACTGATTCGAAATACAAAGCCAAAATAAATACATTTCATTTTTGAACACCATGTATTATTCTCTCCACGTCATTTCGTTTATAATGTTTACACACGGAATTAGAATCAAAATACCACGGAATTAGAATTTTTACCACGGAATTAGGAGTTTCTGACTTTTCTGATTGTTTTATTAATTTAACAGTTTTAATGAACTTTTAGAGTCAAATTGATGGTATTTTTCAAAAATAAGATTTTTTTTTTTTTTTTTTAATCTTTATTTATTTTGGGGTTTTGATCCAGTAAGGATATGCCAACCCCATCGTACCTTAATTCCTAGTGGACAGTCTTACATTATTTGTTACAGTCTAGGTAGTACACTTATTATAGGGAATCATTGCTGAACTATTGTAATCAGGTGACATAGTTTTTGGGCGGCTTCGGAGCTTGGATAACTCATAATACTTTGTATTAGACCCACATCCAGAGTATTTGCTTTTAATTCTTCTTTTTTTTATTTTTTTTTTTTTATTTTTTTTTTTTTTTTTTACTTCTTACATACTATATTTTTCTTTCTTATTTCTTACTTACTTTCTTTTTCTAACTTACTTACATACATAATTCTTACATATATTACATACATAATACACTTCTAATAAAAATAGCCTTATGTAGAAAAAGGCACAATGAATACTTAATTTTTGAGGTTCTTTCGAGATTTGGTGAAAATAACACGGAATTAGACGCCCTTACCTTAACTAAATACATTTTAGCTTGTTAACGATCATTTTGAATGACCTTCTTGTGAAATTTAAAAAAAAGTTGTCTCGAGTAATATATACCTACTCTGATCTTGGTAATACCATGTTTTTTTGGCAATGAAAAGATATTATTTTTATGCAAGGGTCTTCCATTTTTAACATGTTAAAAAATGATTGTGCGTCTCTTATGGATAGTTTTTTCAGCCATCAATCGATTTTTATCAGTCTCATTCGCCAGTTTTATTTTTTCTGTCAATTTGAAGAGGAGGTGTTTCTATGTTGTACGATGGTAGACGTTACAGCCGTAAGAACATATGTAAATGAAAACTCATTTTGGAAATGTAGCCTAACAAAAGGATGCAGAGGTAATATCACATTAAATACGCGTAATGAAATAGTAACGCAAAGGGCACACGAACACGATTGCAGACGTGATTTTGCGAAAACTATATATTTGAAAAATTGGATGAGCTCAAAAGAAAGAGTAGTTGCAATTTCGAATCCATCCCTAAACAATACGACAATATGGTACATGAATTAAAAAATGAATAAATAAATAAATAAATATTCCACAACATTCTACACAACGCTATCTAGACCCATGGTAAGCATAGCTTAACTAGCTTGTGTTATGGAATCTAGAATGCGGATAAACATACATAGATTCTTTTTTTTTTGTAAATACATACATATTATACATAGAAACACCCAGACCAATGCAAATAGCCATATTCATGCATACAAATATTTGCACTGAGCGGGAATCGAACCCGCGCCTCCTGCGTAGCAGTCGCGTTCACTACCACCACGCCACGGAGGCTGTCAAATGAAGGACATCATTTCGTTGGCGATATACCTAAGTTCAGCAGTGTCTAAAGTAGTTGGTACCTCAAAAATGCGTTTCTCAAATGCTACGAACTACGTTGAAATACCAATGAAGTAGCAACATTTATATCTCTGTGAATATGAAGATAGAGATTTCAGAATCATTGTATTTTGTATTCGTAATGTGACAACAAAAATGAGTAATTTCAAACATTTCTTTGCTGATAGCACTTTCAGAAGTTGCCCAAAAGCCTTCAAACAGTTATAGGGGAAGGCCGGGCAAAGTGAATACCCCGGGCAAAGCGAATATCCCCCACTACTCCTAAAATATTTGTTGTTCATTCAACACACCACCGCTGTTACATTCGGCCATCTTGGTTTAGTACGCGGCAAACATTGAAGCTAGGGGCCGCGTCGTGTCCCGTCCACCACCACGGAGTGGAGATTTGTGTTTTCGTAAATAAAAGATTGATTTTACGCGGTAAGTACATTAATCAATTCTCCTGTATTACTAGTTCTTGATTTTTAGGAATGTCGTAATTCGGTAGCATATCAAAGTAGGTTTTCATGGTATATTTAACAGGTAGTCAGAATTATTAGTTTTAGTATGAAATGTGTCAACCTCAAAACTTACCTTGTGGGGCAAAGTGATTAGGGCAAAGTGGATATGGTATCCACTTTACCCGCCATTTTTCATTGGTGGCCAACCTACCTAACCGACCTAAAAATGTCTTTTTATATGTTTCAGATGGTGAATAAACATAAAAAAAACTAAGCAAGGGACGTTCGATGAAACGGCTATGCAAAGTTATTAATTTGTGCAAAGCTGGAGATTCAATAAAAAGCACAGCTATAAAGTATGGTTTGGCTTATGCAACCTTATATAGGCATGTAAAAATCGGCGTCGCTGCTTCAAAACTTGGTCGACTCCCTCCTATTTTCACTGAAGATCATGAAATAGAGTTGGTGACACCTCAAAGACATAGATTCTGTATTTGTTGGCTTGACTCTAGATGAATTCAAAAATGTAATGTTCATCTACACCAAGAAAAATAATTTGAACTACCCGAATAACTGGGATGAGTACGAGAAAGCTGGAGATGATTGGCTATCGTCATTTTTGTCTCGTCACGATCAAATATCCCTCAGAACATCGTAACGTCAACATCGGTAGCAAGGGCAAAAGGTTTTAACAGATATGAAGTCTAGGATATGAATCTTTAACAGAAAAATATGACATTGATGCATCTAGATTATACAACATGGATGAAATTGGTATATCTACAACCACAAATAAGCCACCTAAAGTGTTTTCAACAAAAGGAAAGAACCAAGTGGGCATAATCGCCAGTGCAGAACGTGGTCAATTAACTACTGTTATAGGTTGTTGTAATGCTGCTGGTTCATTTCTCCCACCATTCTTAATTTTCGCCAGAAAAAAGATGCAACCCAGACAAATTGATGGTGCGCCTCCCGGCACTCAAGGAACCTGTACTCCAAATGGTTGGACCTCAGGTGAGGTGTTCTTGGATTGGATGCATTTTTTTGTGGAACATGTTCGACTTACCCCTGAAAAAAAAAACTTCTATTATTGGATAATCACGAGAGCCATAAGTATTACCCAGCTTTAGATTACGCCAGCAAGAACAGCAAGAACAATGTTGTAATTTTATCCTGGGCCCCACACACAACTCATAAAATGCAGCCCATGGATGTAGCTGTTTATGGCCCACTGAAAACTTACTTTGAAAGGGAGGTAAATTTCTTCCAAAAATCGCACCCAGGACGCATTATAAATCAATACGATGTAGCCAAACTGTTATCACCAGCTTTTCTAAAAGTGCAGTAGCTCAAAATGCAGTTCATGGCTTTGAAAGACCTGGTATTTGGCCTGTGAATAAACATGCTTTTTGTGACGAAGATTACGAACGCTGTGATTGCAAGCACATCTAATATGAATTTTGGCACAGAAAGTATAAACGCACACGAAACGATCGATATTCCCATAACTTTTGCAGAAACTTGTTCAACCCCTTCGCCTTCACTTCTTCAAGAACAGATTCCATCAAATTCAGTAGATCTTCTATCAGAAATATTTCCATCTCCAAACAGAACTCCCTCTTGTGAGTTTCAAGACTTTGTTCCGCCCATTGTTAACACGCCTGAAAAGATTCGTAGCTACAGATGTACACCTGAACCAGAACCTGGATGTTCCGGAATTGTCTCCGCTTTTAGGCCAGATATAGTTGCTCAGAGAGGTGACACAGTGGTGCCAGAGACTGATGTAAATATTCGACAAAATACTAGCTGTGACAACTCACCTGATCCGAAACCGGGATGCTCAACCTCCCACTGCAGTCCCTTGGTGTTAAGACCTATTCCAAATCCTGCCAAACCAATGACCACGCGTAAACGGAAATTACAAAAATCGGAAATATTAACCAGTACCCCGACCAAGGAAGATCAAAAGCAGAAATATGAGAAAAATAAAGTTAAGAATGTTACTAAAAGACTGAATAATAAATCAAAAAATGTTCCTAAGAAGACTAATACAAAAAATACTGACAAAGACAAAAAAACAGCTAAAAAGGTTAAACAACCAAAGAAACTAAAAGAATTTAACGATATTTTATGCTTTTTTTGCGGTGAAATATATATGAAGAAGACGGTAAACCAATTGAAAATTGGATTCAATGTGACAGTTGTCAAGAATGGTGTCACGAAGATTGTTCTGCTTTTGATGGCACTCAAGGGTATACGTGTGACAATTGCCAATCTTAATTTTCTAATTTTATGGTCAAGGTTTTTTTCCAGTTTATCAAAGTTATTTCTATGTTTTCAGAGATTGAATATGGGTATTCACTTTGCCCAAGAGCTGTTCGCTTTAACCGGGGTACCGGGCAAAGCGAATACTTTCGTACTTTTTTAAATTTTAATTGCAGTTGATTATTGTTTAAGTATTATTGGTTACTGATGTTCGTATTTGTAAGAGCAATAAAGAAGACTGATTTGTGATAACTATTTTGTTTTTCTATTGTAAATCTTTTCTGCTATAACCTTATATACCTTAAGGTATCCACTTTGCCCGGCCTTCCTACCATTCATGGCTATGATGAAATTAACCATATCATAACTCCATTATTTTTCGCACTTCTTCCCGATAAAAGACATAATACATATAAAAATTTGTTAAGCATAATTTAAGTCTCAAATTCCTACCTGGAATCCTAAAAAAATTACATTGGATTTTGAAATTGCGGCAATTAATGCCTTTAAAGATATATTTCCTGATATAGTTTTTAAGGGATGTTGTTATCACTTCAAACATGCATTATGGAAAAAGGCGAAATAAAAATAGAGATAAAATCAAGAGTTAAAAAAAGACATGTGGCGGGATTTATTGGAATTGCTCGCTTATCAAAAAAAATACCTTAAAGAAGGATATGGTTATGTAATGGCAAAAAATCTTGTCAGTGAGGAAATCAATACATTTAATTTCGACAGCCTCCGTGGCGTGGTGGTAGTGATCGCGACTGCTACGCAGGAGGCGCGGGTTCGATTCCCGCTCAGTGCAAATATTTGTATGCATGAATATGGCTATTAGCATTGGTCTGGGTGTTTCTGTGTATAATATGTATTTATTTACAAAAAAAAAAGTATCTATGTATGTTTATCCGCATTCTAGATTCCATAACACAAGCTAGTTAAGCTATGCTTACCATGGGTCTAGATAGCGTTGTGTATAGTGTTGTGGAATATTTATTTAATAAATATTTCCAGAAGCAGTGGATTGAAAGATTTTTTCTCCGAATCTTGTTGTTGTGAAAACGAACAATTTAGAACTAACAACAATATAGAGGGTTGGCATAGAAAGATCAACAGTTTTATTGGTAAGAAAAATCCAACGTTGGCACATCTCTTTGATGTTTTAGAATCTGAAGCCACATACTATGATTTAAAAAGAAAACACCTAAAAAAAAAGGAGTACGAGGAGATCGATGAGGAAATTGGGTTAACGATAAAAACTTTAAATGAAAAGAAAATTAGTGTTGGACACTGTCTCGAAAATATCAGTCCATTTGTTATTCCATTTTAAGAACATACTTAAGTGGGAAGTTCGAATTGAAGATATAAGATAATTTATTTTTTATTGAATATGAATATACTTGTTAATTTTCAGTAACTTTATTTTAAGCTGTAGCTAAGTAATTAAATTTAATAAATGCATTCACCTATATTATGTTGTTTTCACAATATTAGTATTTGAAACACACTACGTATACAGGAATCATTTTCAGGCATTCTTCTTAACTTAATAACTTAAATAGGATTTTTTCTACAACTTTTTGGATTCCTACGAGAGACGTTAGTTACGAACTGAGAGTGGTAATTCTTTTTAAGTAACCAAACCTTTTGGAGAAATTCTTAGTTCGCAACTAGGTGTGTATCAAGAATCAACGTTCGTCTTTGGCAACTAGTTGAGTAACAAGAATATCCAATATTTTTTAGCAACTGGTTGTCAAACTCAGTTGCCATGGTGGCCGGTGGGAAAAATTTTAGGTTGCAAATTGCAAGTTTCTGAATATGACCCCTCCTTTGAAATCGGTGATAAAAGAGTAGTGATATTTCCCGATCCTTCACACATGTTAAAGTTAGTAAGAAATACGTTAGCACAAAAAGGAAATATTTCAGACGGACAAGGTCGCATTATTTCGTGGAATTATATTAAACTTTTAGTTGAGTTACAGGAGAACAAAGGTTTACATTTGGTACATAAGTTGATAAGACCTCATGAGAATTTCACCAAACAAATAACGAAGGTAAAATTAGCAGCGCAGACTTTCAGTAACTCAGTTGCCGATGCAATTGAATCTTGTAGAAATGACCTTCGTATTGAGAGCTTTCACATTCCGAAGCGACAATAGAGTTCATTAGGAAAATAAATAACTTATTTGACGTATTAAATTCCAGAAATTTGAATGCGTTTTCTTTCAAAAAACCATTATTCGAGGGAATTTTTTAAGCCATAAGATGTTTCTTGAAGATATGTATAAATATTTGACACAACTAACAGTAGAGGGGCAGCCTATATTAATGACCAACAGGAAAACTGGGTTTTGGGTTATTATGATCTGTATTCGGAGTATTTTGCTCATTTATGAGAACCATGCTAGTAGTGCTAGTAGTAGTGACGATCTCTTTGTACATACAAATTTAGCCAAGACCATATAGAATACTTTTTTAGTGCGATAAGAGCTAAAGGCGGTTTTAACAACAACCCCACCGCGTAGCAAATTAGGTCCGCGTTTAAACGTCTGCTAGTACATGGTGAACTGAAACACATTCCAACGGGAAATTGTATTCCTTTACAAGACATAAATATTTTTATCTATACGAAACCAGAAGTAGCCATCAACAAAACAACTGATAGAATTAGATTATTTGAAGTATTTAATAATTCTTAGACTGAAAACGATTTCTGTGAGATGCTAGTATCGTACTGAAGGATCATGATTATTTAGCGGATCCAAGCCAACTCTCAGAATTCTCTAAACAGATCATAAATCTATATTGCAGGTTTTGTTGTTAAATATCTCGAAAAACAATTAAAATGCCCTGAATGTGTATCTGCCTTGGTAACAGAAAAATATCCAAGTTTACAATTAAAAAAAGACAAGGGTGGGTTGCATTACCCCTAGTAAAGATGTTGTAGCTTTTTCTAAAATCTGTGATAAAATATTCCGCCAAAACAAAGCATTTACTAAAGTCAGTTTTCACTTTCTTACACAAGAGTGTCTTAAGAAATGTTTAAAAATAGATTTGTTTTGTGAAATGACTGAACATTTTAGTTTGTTTAAAATATTCATAAGTTAGGGTACATTACGCAGTAAAAAAATTGGAAATTAATAATAAGGGATGAAACTTTTATAATAAATTAGTTTTGTTTAAAGGTCAGTGAATTATGTAAAATAAAACATTGTTTAATTAGAACTTGTTTTTTTTTTAATATTAAGATATAAGAAGCTCGATGATGAGTGGTGCAGATTTCTCTGTAACTTAAGAGCTACGCTCTTGTCGGTGGAGTAATCGCCAGTCTTCTCTTTGCTCCGCTAATCCTTTCACCTCCTGATACGATGTGACTTGTATCCATAAATGTTCCTCTTGGCCTAAGCATTTTATTCGATTCCAAGGAAATTGTGTAAATTTCAAGGCGACAAAACAAATGATAGACAATAGGACAAAATTAAATATAAACTGAATGTAGAAGGACTATATCCAAAACTGGCCTTCATGAACACGATGTACGCAAATGTAGCTATTGATCAATAATCATGTTTAATTTTTAACGAACTTATAATGATTTCTTGGAGTATCAACATATATCTGTACATAATTAGTATTTAATCAATTAGTTCACTGAAATATACATCCTCCGAAACCATTCATCTTTCTCCTTTCCCTTATACTAAAATGTTGCCAGTTATAATAAAGACCGTAATCGATTTTTATTTTAGATATATGAATATATCGATAAAGAGCAATGTACGGGACACCGGAGTTTAATAAGGAATTGACAGATTGACTTGTTATAAGTATTCATTTGATACCTATGGCTAATTGGGGTTTGTAACGGTTGATATAATAACAAAAAATCTAACGTTCACTTGACATAATATCACTTAATATAATTTTATTTAATATAACGATCAGTTGTCATATTGAACTGTAGATATAATTTCATTTTATCTAATTTCTTTTGATATAATGAACACTTTTTATAATGCACATTTGACATAAAATTCGTTTAGTATATTATTTATTTACTATAATATTCATAATCTTTAAGTAACTTTTAATATAATTTAGAGTGTTTTTTCTTTAATATAATGAGTTGCTTCTAGAATCCAAAGTAATATTGGGTGACGTAGAATGTCTTTTTAATGGGCAGTCACCACGAAAAAAGACGAAGCATTGTTTAAAGAAAAAAGAACGAATCGATAATATTTTAAAAAGAAAAAGGGAATACACTGAAATCGAATTCCTTCGGGCTTTGGCCTCTAACTTAAAACTGAAATAAGATGTTATAGTTATAATTGATGTGTTAAGATTACATAACTAATATAGCTATTGTATTAAGTTTTTGTTCTTCCCTTTATACACTATACATCACCCAACTATTGTTACCAGGAGGATCTGGATGCAATCTGGACTTTAGGGCACCCCGACTCGGATAGGTTAGGTTAGAAGGGGATGGCGGGGTCTACGACCTTCGTGGTTTTTTTTTAAATCAACCAGAAGTAGGCTCGACCAGAAAATTAGGTCAAAAGAACATCAGGTTAAATGAAAGTTATATTAAAAGAATATTATGCATTTTGAAAATTATATCATATGAACTTTATACAAAATGTTATTATATCAAAGGAAGATTATATCATATAAAACGTTATATCATATGAAATTAGGTTACTTGATATTATAGCATATGAAAATTATAACATATGAACGTTATTTCAAGTAAAATTAGAGCATTTGTTATTATATCAAACATTACACACCCGGCTAATTGATACTTAAAATAATGATACATAAACTAAATAATATTGGGTACGCGTCAACTGTGACACGGATGCGAACGTGAACTGATTCGATGTGATGAATAATTGGTGAAGCATTTTCATTTTATAAAGTGTGGAGGAACGAGGTGTGATGTTTCTCCAACACAAAGGGAGGATCCTACGACCAGGCAAGGTGATCACGCCTGGTGGGCCGCGGCCCAACGATTGTCATTGGGTTGTCGTATATATACTGTACCACCAGCGCGAGAACTTCACTTTCGCGATGCAGGATTCGTAGTGACGTAGTAATTCGGCTTGCTGTCGCTAGATGGCGCTGGGTACATGTGGTATCGCCACAATAGCCTTCCGCTCGCGGTTCCGCCCGCGTGGAAGTCGGTGGTACTCAACGATCAAACCTAAGATTTATAAGAGAGATGAGATCCGGTTCTTAGCATTCCATGGATTCACCGTGCGGTCGCCGGGTCCATGGCGTGGTACAGAGAGGAACACCGTGACGGCGCTTGGGACTTGCGACCCAGGTGTAGGTTTAGGGTGGCCACCTTGTGATGCATCAACGCTCACCTCCACCGTCAGACGCGTCGTCTCGTCTTTGATCAAACATTGTGTAATCGATTGAGTTAGGCCTCATTGACGGAGACGCGGGGCGTCTCGCGTCGCGTGTGGCGTGACGTCTCGCGGCGCGTCGGACGTTTTTTCTGTTTACGGTGGGGCGGCGCGTGAAGCAGCACGCATCATTGCACGCGTAAACACAAACTTATAGCAATATACGACGTTGTTCATATAGAAGCGAGACGGGAAGAGTGGCGGTGCCCGCCGCTGCGCCCGCGGCGAGCATCGGGGCGGCGCACGCTCACCTCGATCAAATCGACTAGATTTCTAAATAAGACTGACAGAAGATTGCACCTCGGGCATAGCTTCATCGAGAATTGCTGCTGCGTGCGCCGCTGCGATAAACGCCGCGTGGGACGCGTCGGTGCCATCCGCGGGCTCGGCCGCAAAAAACGCGTCATTTCAAACAAACGCGTCTAAAATCGCTGCTCCGTAAACGCACTCATACAACGCCATATATTTGAATTCAGTGTGGGCCGCGCCGCTCATCGCAACGCGCGACGCCCCGCGTCTCCGTAAATGAGGCCTTAGTGTTTGTATATGGCAACTGGAAAGAAAACCGTTATAAAATGTCATTCGTTTGTCATCTTCTTGTGAAAACCGATTTTACATACCCGACTGTACATAAATATTTAATTAACCTATTTTATCAACGTAACTTTTCCAAAAAATTACCAACTCTTATCTCTATATTCATTAATTGCATTGACCGGTCGCGAGATGTTTTAAAAGATAGCAAATGTTTTATCTTGGGTCATAGATTCAAGTTCATTATGTAGGTTGTCTATCAATAACCTAAGTCTATGTAGACTCATATGTAAGAGTAGGACCATTGGGAATATTGTTTTACTGGTAAGTTTACTGGGCACAAAATTCTCAATGTTCTTACTATTAAATCTATTGGGAAGGAAATTCCCAGTAGTCCAACTGGTACTACTACGAGGTAAGACTACAGGGAATAGGCCAGAATTTTATTCATTGATAACGTAAACGCTCAATGTACAGTCGACAAAGGAGATAAGGTTCCACGTTTTCATATAAAGTTGTATGTCAAGGTGGAACCATATCTCCTTTGTTGACCGTACATTACAAACAACAAAATATATTTTAGTACGTAATAAGCCTTCCCGAAGAGCGACACCTATGCTCGGGCCCTCTCCGTGAGTAGCGGCGACGCCGTGAAACTAATTATTACACCACGATGGCACCTCAAAAATCCTGCCACTCTGATAGTCCACACCTAAAGTCAGCTCTGCGCATCATCTCCATAAACATAGAAGGGTTCTCTCGAGACAAGGCGGAGATACTCTCTAGTCTCTGCCGGAACACCCGTTGTGACATCCTTTGCGGGCAAACTCACAGGGATGTTTGCCAGAGCAGACCATACATTCCTGGACTGTCGCTTATCGCCGAGATCTGTCATCCGAAACACGGTAACGCAGTGTTTGTTGCTCCCGGCATAAGCATATCATCGGCCCAGTGCACATCTGTTGACGACGTAGAAATAATCACCCTGGACACTGGCTCCTGTACGGTAAGCTCAGTGTACAAGCTTCCGGGCTCGACTTTTCGGTTCAATGCCCCCGAAAACGCAAACAACCAACAGAGCAAGGTGGTCATTGGTGACTTCAACAGCCACAGCATAAACTGGGGTTACGGGGACACGAATGCGGATGGTCATGCGGTAGAGGAATGGGCGGAGGCAAACGACCTGACTTTAATCCACAGTCCAAAAGACCCACCATCTTTCAGCAGCCGACGCTGGCGACGTGGTTATAATCCAGATTTGGTTTTCGTCAGCGCAAATATCAGCAGGCAGTGCAAGAAAACGATGTGCCAGCCGATCCCTCGGACCCAGCACAGACCAGTGATGTGCAGCGTCGAGCCGATTGTACGGCCCATAGCCGTACCTTTCAGGCGCCGCTTCAATTATAGGAAAGCAAACTGGGAAAGGTTCGCAGCGGAAATAGACGATGCCCTCCTGGAAATACCTCCAACACCTCAAAACTATGACGAGTTCACTGATGCCGTCGCCCGCACGTCCCGTAGATGCATTCCAAGAGGCTGTCGGACGCACTACGTCCCGGGTCTCTCCACCGACTCCGTCCGGCTCCTGAACGAGTACCAGGAGCTGTACATAAGCGACCCATTCTCAGCTGACACCATAGAGGCTGGTGAGAGGCTACTTTCGGAGGTGAGCGAAAGCCGTCGCGCCAGGTGGATGGATTCCATTAGTGGAATAAACCTGACTCACAACAGCAGGAAGGCATGGAGCACCATACGGAGGCTCACTAGCGACGCTCCGTCAGCCAAGCCACCAAGCCAGGTGACGGCAAATCAGGTGGCTCATCAGCTTCTTGCGAACGGGAAACCCACGCGCCGACCTGGTAGAGTCCCGAAGCGGATGCTCCTGGAGACGGCGAGTGACTCTTCTGTCTGTAGGCCTTTTGAGCTGCCTGACATAATCGCCGGAATAAGGGACTTGAAACCGGGGAAAGCCTCCGGAATGGACAACATCTTAGTGGAGCAGATCCAGCACCTTGGTCCTGTCGCCGTGTCGTGGCTCCTAACACTATTTAACACCTGCATGGCCTCTGTTAGGATCCCCCGTGTCTGGAGGAAGGCCAAAGTCATTGCAATCCCGAAACCAGGCAAACCCACTGACGATCCCAGGAACTTCAGACCAATCTCCCTTTTGTGCCACACACTGAAACTTCTCGAAAGGATGCTTCTCAATCGCCTAAATAGCGTCGTAGACCCCAGGCTGATTCCAGAGCAGGCCGGCTTCCGGCCAGGAAAATCTTGCTGTAGCCAGATCATTAACCTGACTCAACACATTGAGGATGGTTTTGAGACACACAAAGTGACCGGTGCCGTCTTTGTTGACTTATCCGCAGCTTACGACACAGTCAACATAAAACGCCTGCTCTGGAAGACTGAAAGTATCACAGGAGACTACAAACTCGCAGAAGTACTGGGTGAACTCCTGCGGAATCGCCGCTTCCAGGTACACCTGTGTTCCGATAAGAGTCGTTGGAGAACGCAGAAAAATGGCATACCACAGGGCAGTGTCCTGGCACCCCTACTGTTCAACATCTATACCAACGACCAACCCAGGAGCCCACGCACGAACCGCTTCCTTTATGCCGATGATTTGGCCCTCACGTCACGGGGATCTTTTGAGAAGGTGGAGGCAAACTTGAACGGCGCACTCGAAGAGCTAAGCTCCTACTACGAGAGCAACGCACTGAAGCCTAACCCCTCAAAAACACAGTCGTGCGCATTTCATCTCAGCAACGGGCAGGCAAAACGGAAGCTGAACATACACTGGCGTGGCGTCAGCATTGACCATTGCATGTACCCCAAATACCTGGGAGTAACCCTGGACAGGTCCCTCACTTTTAAGCAAAACTGCGAAAACGTCAAGCAGAAGGTCTCAGCACGCAATAACCTTCTCAGGAAGCTGACGACCACAAACTGGGGGGCCACACCACGGGTACTGCGAACAACAGGCTTGGCACTGTGTTATTCTGCGGGGGAATACGCTTGCCCCGTATGGTGCCGATCCAGCCATGCTGGGCTAGTGGATGTAGCTCTAAATGAAACCTGCCGGATAATAACTGGCTGCCTCAAGCCGACCCCGGTAGGGTTGCTATATCCACTGGCTGGCATCGCACCCCCCAATATCTGAAGATGCGGGGCGTCGTCCGTAGAGAGGGGCAAGCTGGAGTCGGACGGGCGACACCCCCTTAGCGGTCACCCTCAAGTGCCACTAAGACTGAAAAGCCGCAGGAGTTTCTGGGCGTGCGTTGGCCCAATTGTCGGTGACCCCTCTCAAGCCAGAACCGAATACTGGAGAGCACAGGGTCCACTACCAACCCCTTTCGTCCCGCTTTCAGAGGAACTCCCGCCTGGACATGATCTGCCCTGGAACAGATGGAAGTCTTTAAACAGACTCCGGACTCGGGTTGGCCGAAGCAAGGAATGCCGGGCCAGATGGGGGTTCTCGGAGGGGGCGGACCTGCGATGTGAATGTGAAGTTACTCCTCAGACAATGGCCCACCTGTTGACATGTGCTAAATGCCCATACACATGTACACCGCAGGACCTTATGTGCGCCTCCGAGAACGCCATACAGGTGGCAGCACACTGGGAGAAGATAATTTGAGGGCCGAGGCGCCATCGCCACGATAGAAGAAGAAGAAGTGCATCATTCAAATTATTGTTCAATTGCCGCCTGCCGCATATTTAAATATGCTGTATTCTGATTGGTAGATTATATCAACCAATGTCAGCAGTCCATAGATCTGTCAAAATATTGTAAACGTGGTGAAAATGGCGAACACGAGCCAAGGACGTAAGTTTAATCAATTATTTTCACGTAAATCTTGAGTAAATTTTTATTAAATTCTAACTTGATTTAAAGTTTTCAGTAATTTACAGCAATCTATTATTATTTATAAGTAAGCATGAATAGTTGTTTAATAATACGCCAGCTGAAGGCACGAGTTCCTTTAAAAAAGATCCCACAACTACGCTCATTCAAAATGGGATTAGGAGAGTCGCTTGTAGAGGCCAACACCTTGACCGACTTCAATGTGATCGACGAAAATGAACAAGTCGAACCTTCTAGAAAACGCAGAGGAAAACCAACGAATCCTTTACCTAGCAAAAAATTTTGTTCTCACGGAACAATCCATTTGCCAGAATTCGTTGATGCAAACAGATGTCGGCAATGCCCCTACAATACAACCGAACACATATCAAATGCCGCGCTTGCTCCGTTGGCTTGTGCCTAACTAGAAATCGTAATTGCTTTGTTGATTTTCACCAAGCTGATTAAGTAATACTCTCTTAATGTTCTTTATGTTAACGACACTAATCTTATCGACACTTGTATTCGTATATAATCCATACTAATATTATAAATTCGAAAGTAACTCTGTCTATCTGTCTGTATGTTACGCTTTCACGCCTAAACCACTGAACCGATTTTGATGAAATTTGGTATAGGGGTAGATTAAACCATGAGAAAAAACATAGGCTATGTTTGGTCGCGATAACCGACATTCACGCGGGCGGAGCCGCGGGCAAAAGCTAGTATTTTATATTTCGTTGATCTCATTTAATAACACTAATTGATATTGTTGTTTCTATAATACATATGTGAGGGCTTGAAATGGCCAAAGCTCCTGAGGGGTAGGTATCTTGAAGAAAGGAAGAAAGATATTTGTTTTGTTTTGTTTTAACATTATTTGTAAAAGATTTCAGTGTTACATATCTTGCTAAAAGACTTTTGAATTTGTTTAGTTGTAAGCTAGTTGTGATATAGATAAATATGTTGAATGCCTACATACTTAGATTTTTATAAAAAAGTTTTTTTTTTAATTTTAAGTTAAATTCTGTCATTACTATTAAAGAATTTTTATTAGTTCTTTGTGGCGAAAGTCTAAGACATTGACTATTAAATCCAAGTTAGAGAAAAGGATAGTAGCCTTATGCACGGTACTGCATTTACTACCTATTGAACATATAGAAGATGGGTTGAGTTACATAAAAAGTCAATCTGAAACATTATTTAGTGCTTAAGTTAAATATTTTATAAACTATATGACAAAAACCTGGATGAAGAATACTAAAACTATTAAAGAGTGGTGCATCTTCAATGAAAGACATAGGACTAATAATTATGCAGAAGGATGGAATTCTAAGCTTAATCGTGCAGTTAACAAAAATTATGTTACTATATCCAAACTGTTAGATGTGTTAAAAAAGGATGCGGATTTAAATATAGTAAACATGTACAAATGCGAAAACGGTTTACTATGTAACAAGAGGAAGAGACTAGACACTGAAAGAGACATGTTTATTTTAAACATACAAATGCAATTGATACATAAAGATATAGACGTCGCATTGTTTTTAGAAAAGTTACGGTAGATATTAGTCAATAATTGACTGACATATTATAAGCACTTAACAAAAATAAAAACTATTTTTAATGTGATTTTTCAACGCAGTAAATAGGAAATCCTAATAATGTACCCCCACGGATACGAGCTGCTGGCGTATAAATAGTTCTGTTTTCTAAATATACCTATTGGGATAAAGATGAACTTACACACACATACACATATAACTGGTGGAGATATTAACACTTGAAAGTAGTGAATAAATCTAGTATCTTTGGCTCCCCCGCCCAGGGGAGACATGGCCACAAGAAGTTTCTCCTTGTCTCCCCCGGGGGAGAGACCAGGGGAGACACGGCCCCGAAGTCGAAATTCTTTGGGCAAATATGGACGCGCTCTATCGTATGACACTTCGCAATAAATAGATTTCGTGCAATTCTTCATAAATATTTATTGAAAGTCAAATGACTGATTCTGCAAAAAAAATTGCAATTCCGGGTCCTTTCCCTGGGGCTCTACTAACTGTTCATAATCAATAGGTAACGGTGACATGTCTATAGTTACTATGCGTGATAAATAATCGGCGGCTACATTCTCGCTGCCGGAGACGTGTCTTATTTAATTAAAAAACTGCATAATAAAGTCTAAATGTCGGATGCGCCTTGGTGTATCGCTCTTTCCGACAGTATTTCGCTGCAATGAATATACAATCGGTTTGTGATCTGTATATACTGTAAGCGGTCTCCCTTCAATAAATGGTCTAAAATGCTTGATAGCCATATAAATCGCAAGTAGCTCGTGTTGAGTATTTTTGTTGCGCGTCACTCAATTTGTTAGAAAAGAATCCTAAAGGTTTCCACGTGTCACCCTCACGCTGTTGCAATACGGCACCTGCACAAGTGTTCGAGCAATCTGTCATGAGAGCGATTGATGCATCCGCCGACGGAAAGGAGAGTGTAACAGCGCTTTTCAGGTTTTGTTTACAATCCTCGAAGGCTTTTATCGAGTCATCATTCCATTCAATAATACTCTTATCTTTCTATTTGGCATTACGTAAATAAATATTCAACTTTGCGTGTATCTCGGCTGCTTTAGGAAGGTGTGGTCTGTAGAAATTCACCATACCCAAAAATCGACGTAATTCTTCCACAGTATTCGGCCTTGGAAATTCGGAAATGACCTTGACTTGTTCTTCTGTTGGACTTAGACCATTAGTTGACACACGATATCCAAGAAAGTTCAACTCTGTTTTACCAAATTCGCATTTCGCCAAATTAATTGTGATTCATCTAAACGTTTCAGCACTTCTATAAGTATATGTTTTTTATGATCTTCTATAGATGATGCTATGATAATATCATCTATATATATGAAAACAAAGTCCAAATTCTTTAATACATCATTGGCACTTGCATTTTTGTAACCAAAGCCTAATTTTAAAAATTCCCATAATCCGAAGCGTGTGGTTATTGCTGTCTTTGGAATGTCACCTTCATTTATTGCAATATTATGGTACGCTCTCTGCTATTCGTGAAAATATAGCTTTACCATGTAATAGATATGTACAATCTTGAATACGTGGTATTGGATATCGGTCTGGTTTCGTTATAGCGTTTAGTCTACGATAATCGCCACACGGTCTTATTTCACCATTTTTCTTCATAACGATGTGTAACGGACTTGCCCAATTGCTTTTTGATGGTCTGCATATGCCCATTTCTGGCATTCTCTGGAACTCTGCCTTTGCTAAAGCATATTTGTCCGGCGGTAGAGGTCTCAGGCGCGCGTATGCACTACAGAATGACGTGGAGTAGTTTTAAAACACATAGGTTTAGTTACATTCGGAAATTCTAATAAAATGTCACTGTATGAATTTTTATAGTCAATAGTTCTCACTGTAGGTTGTTCTTGCACTGATACCGATGCGATCGCCTGTAAGTTCGTCACAGAATCTATAAGTTTTCGTTTATTTAAGTCAACTAATAACTTATGATGGGCTAAGAAGTCAGCACCTAGTATGGGTTGCTTGACTTCAGCCAGCACAAATGTCCACTGGAATGGCCTACGTAAATTAAAGTCTAAGTTCAAAGTTTTTACACCAAACGTCTTAATCTTAATTTCTGTGCCGTTCGCTGCATACAGTTTATAATCATCGCACTTTGTGTTAAAATAACGAGATTTATTCACTGGCAGTACTGAAATATTGACACCTATCATATGGACGTCCACGTACTACGACAACGCGCCAGGACAGAGATATCATAAATCAAGCTCGTGAAGGAAGATTCATAAATACCACAGTTTGCAAATGAATACCAAGTATCGAGCAGTAAAATACGACTGCATCTGAAAGAAGGTGGTTTACATAATAGAGTACCAGCAAGGAAGGAAACCGGTACTAAGTGATAGACACAAAGCCGACAGGTTGCAATTTGCTGCTGGGTATTTAAATCACAATTTTAATTATGTAATTTTTATGGACAAAAAGGTATTCTGTTCATCTGATAATGGCAGAACGACTTTATGGAGACCAGATAATACGCGTTATCTGGAACCAAATGTATTGCCTAATCGCCGAGGTGGGCGTATTACGATTGGGTTACTGCGCACCTTTCCGTATTCAATTGACGTGGCTCTCGTACTTACGACTTTTGGCTTTACATTTTGGACTGGATTTAAGTGAACTGCAAACTGAACTGACCTGGCATTATTTTGGACTTTGACAGCGTTTTGTGAATTGGACTTCTGGCGTATATTGGACTGTTTAGCGTTATCATGTATCGCGAAAGGTACCCAAACGCTCATAGATATCCAGATTATCGAGTATTTCTGAATGTGCATCAAGCGTTTTCGGAGGGTCGTATGCCGTCAGCTAGAAGAAACGCTGGCAGACCTAGATCGGAATACGATGAAGAATTTCTCAATGAAATACACATTGATTCGACTACCTCAGTACGTGCCATAGAAGCAGCTACGGGAATCCCAAAAAGTTCAGCACATCGAATTCTAAAACGTCACCGGCTGCACCCATATCATTACAGACGTGTGCAAACGTACTATCACGGGACTATCCATTGCGGGTCACATTTTGCCGTGTGATGCTTCAAAAGCACTGGGAAGATCCTCAGTTCTTGCACAATGTACTATGGTCAGAACCAACCTGCAAGAAAGATGGCTATCTAAATCTTCACAACCTACACAGCTGGAGCACTGAGAATCCGCACCTGATGAGACAAGACAAATCCCAATATCAATTAGAGGTCAACTTATGGACGGGCATATTAAATGGTAAAGTGATTGGGCCTTTTGAATTACAAGCAAACTTGAATGGGGACAGTTATTTGAACTTTTTACAAAATGATTTGCCAGAATTCGTTCCCTTAAGAGATCTACAAAATATGTGGTATCAAAATGATGGTTACCCAGCTCACTACGCTCGCTCGTCCTATTAGACAATACCTTTTTTTTTTTTTTTTTCGTGCGTAAATCCCCTCGATACCCCCCTGCCGGAGCCGGAAGGGAAGGGAAGGAAGAACCGACTAAAACCGCACACCGACTGTGGGTCGTGGTGCTAGGCCGGAGGTGAGGTTGTCATCGACATATCCCTCGCACCCCGGCGGACCCAGGGCCATCACTTATGGTCTAGCCCTCCTCGGGAGGGGGGACAACGGTGTCCCCGACTCGCCCCCGGAATGGGGAGGCGCGCTTTTCAGCGCGCCGTCGCCGTGGCCTGCTTCTGCTGGGGTTACAGGCGGCTTCCCCCGTCACCCCCAGGCCCGCGCTCATGGGGGACGGAGGTCAGTCAGTGCCCTCCGACGCCCGAGTCGGCTGCGCGCGCGGGCAGCGCGGTTCGCGAGTCTCGCTCGCTCGCGCTGCCTCTCCCGTTCCTTCACGACCATTACCTGCTCGCTGAAGGAGACGCCGGCCGCCCACGCGTCCGCACAGCAGACCATTGCTGTGAGCAGGGAGGCGAGGGTGAGAACTCTCACTCCCAGGGCCGCCACTAGTTCTCGCCTCTGTCCGGCCCATGCCGGACACTCGGTGAGCGTGTGCAGCTCTGTGTCCTCGCTCGCGTCGCAATGATGGCACTCGGACGTTGGCTCCTTTTCGATCCGACGCAGATACCGCCCAAAGCACCCGTGCCCGGTGATAATCTGCGTCAGTCGATACGAGAGGCTGCCATGTAGCCTCTCTAGCCATTCCCCCATGATGGGCCTTACCGCCTCTATGACGGCATGCCCTGCGCGTGGTTGCTCAAGTCGTCGCTCCCACTCCGCCACCATGATCCTGTGGAGCCGGGATCTCTCGGCCCGAATGTCTTCGGGCTCGGGATCGTATCCCCGCTCCCGCGCCTCCTTACGGAACCGATAGAGTGCCGCAAGGGATCTCGCTTCAGGGATCCACGGTGGCGATCCGGCTAGGAGACTCGCCGCTTCAAAGGATATCGTGCGGTATCCCCTAATGGCCCTGGAGGCCATCCTCTGCTGCGGCGCACGCAACAGGGGCATGAATCTGGTCTCCAGGGTGTCCGCCCACACGGGACACCCGTATAGGGCCATGGACCGCACGACACCCGCGTAGAGTCTCCTGCAGGAGTCCTCCGGGCCCCTCAAGTTGGGCAGCAGCCGCATCAGCGCGTTAGCTGTCACCAACAGTTTGGAGCGCAGACTTCGGAAGTGCTCTCCGAAGTCCCACCGACCGTCGAGTACGAGCCCCAGGTATTTCAACCGGGGCTTGATGTCGATGGGAGTACCTCCTACTGTCAAGCTGGATCCCGGGGGTGGCCTGGGCCGAGGGCCATGAAAGAACAAGGCCTCGGATTTGTGCAGAGCCACCTCGAGACCCAGCTGCCGGATCCGTTCCACGACTTGAGCAACAGCGGTCGTGGCCCTCTGGGTCGCCTCGCGGTGTGTAGCGCCGCTCACCGTCACTAGCGTGTCGTCCGCGTAGCACGTGATGGTGGCACCGAACGCGAGCTCACCGCGAAGCACCCAGTCGTATCCGATGTTCCACAGGAGCGGCCCCAGGATCGATCCCTGTGGGACACCGCACGACATCTCACGCCTACCGACGCCGGTCGCACTTGGGTAGATGACGGCTCTCTCCGTCAGGTACGCCCCGACTATGCGGCGGAGGTAGAGAGGCACGTCGTGGTACACGAGCGCCTCCCTGATGCAACTCCAGGGCAAGGTGTTGAACGCGTTGGAGATGTCCAAGGACACCGCCAACATCACCTCGCCCCGGGCGACCGCATCCTCCGCCAGAGTCCTCACGCGCATGATGGCATCCACAGTAGAACGCCGCCGGCGGAAGCCGTACTGCGTGTCCGCTAGGTCCGGCCCCACTCTAGAGAGGTGCTCGACGAGGCGCTTGGCAATGACTCTTTCGAAGAGCTTGCCCACCTCGTCGAGCAACACTATGGGCCGGTACCCAGACGGCTCGTCCGCCGGGCGTCCGTTCTTGCGGATGAGGACCAGTTTCCCCGCCTTCCACATCTTCGGAAACTGGCCCCGCTCCAAGCATGCGCTGAGGAACCCTCGCAGTCGGGGTTCGAGACCGTCTTCCCCTAGAGCTAGGACCCACGCACGGCCTGGAATGCCGTCGGGTCCCGGGGCGGTGTTCTTCTTGGCTCTAAGCCGTCGCACCGCCAGCTCTAGTTCTACCCAAGTGACCTCGGGCACGTCGTCGTCAATAACCACGCCGGGCGCAACAGGCGACCGAGGTGGCGGAGTCATCTGCGGCGGAACGTGTTCCACTCGCACCGGGAACAGGGATTCCACCACTCCTCCAAGCAGAGCCGGCTCGATAACCTGGGTTAGCGGTGGGGCACGGGGGCGCAGCTTTCCTCTTACCAAGCAGTAAGGCCGCCCCCATGGGTCCCGCTCCAGTGTCTCCAGCAGCTTCCTATAGGAAGCTGCCTTGGCCTATTAGACAATACCTAGACCAAAAGTATCTGGGGCGTTGGATCGAGCGACTTGGTATTATCTTATGGCCCCTGCACTTTTTTTATTGGTGTTGTATCAAAGACAGGATTTATGCAAAACCGATTACGACATTGGGCGAACTTCGGCAAAAAATTACTCAGGCTGCAGCACATATCAACGCTAGAAGATATGCACAAAAATAAAACGATCCTTTTTAAAGCGATGTCGTGCATGTGACTAGTTATCTTAGAGTTTTGTACCATTTTGGAAGCTTAATCAGTTACGTCAATTTTAAAAATAACTTGCCGTACCTAGTGGTGCCCATACTTTTTTTTTTACAAGAATAGAATAGAATAGAATACTCTTTATTGCACACCAAACATAGAATATATATGCAGAGGACCATTAGTCAAAGTAGAGTGAATCTAATTTTTTGTTTAAATTTTCAAAGAATTTCTAAATTATTTTTTTTTTTTTAATTATTTTACCTCGAGTGCTCATGAGCAGGTCTACTTTTTAGCACCCGCTTATCGTTGAATTTTGGGACACGTTGTATAAATTTCTGATGAATTGTATGGTCCGATATTGTAGTTCGTATTTAGCGTAGCTTATATTGAAAATAGAGTTGCTCCAAAGTATTAGAGTACCTTAACCGCTACTTGTATGTACCTGTATGAAAACGTGAGCATACCTAGTCCACAGTCAACTAGCATAATGAGTATGTTGGTTACGTTTAACTCAGTTACGCCACAGCATAGCAGTTCCAGTCAAGTAAATCCTAGATCCAGACGAGGTACGTCACGAGCCCAGCCAACACCTATTCCCGCCTTCGTTCCACCAGCACAACCTGTCAAGTCAAAGCCAAAGAAAAGAGAATATATATGGAAAAAGATGGATTTTCCTCAACCTGATACCACATTTACAGGAGTAGACATGTTAGTACAACCATTTACTGATTTTGAAACACCTTTACAATACTTTTTGTATTTTTTTGATGACGATTTGCTCAATCACATTGCAGAAGAGTCTTTTAAATATAGTATTCAAAAGGATCCTTCAAAGCCCGTTACAGTTACATAGATGGAGCTCAAAAAGTATTTAGGCATCTGTCTCTTGTTAGGATTGGTGCCACAACCAAATATCCGCATGTTGTGGGATTCTGAACTAGGTATACCGCTTATAATGAATAGTATGACACTTGCCGACTTTGAGAAACTACGAAGTGTCATACACTTCAACGACAACGTAAATTTTAGACCAAGAGGAGAGCCAGGACACGACAGACTTTTTCCGTATTAGACCCCTACTGGAAACATTGCGGAAGAAATGCCAATCTATCCCGAGACCAGAAGCACTTTCAGCAGATGAACAGATGTGCTGAACCAAAGCCTGCAACTTTCTGCGTCAATGTCTTCCAAACAAAACTCACAAATGGGGATATAAGTTGTTAGTTTTGTGTGATGATATACATACTTTTATACAAGTTATCATCCATGGGTATACGGGGTAATCTCTTCAGATGGTTCTCATCGTACGTAGAGAATAGATGTCAGACTGTGGTGCTGAATGGATACTCATCAAGAACTAGATATATACCTTCAGGAGTTCCACAAGGATTGCTTTTGGGCCCACTTCTCTTTAATATCTTTATCAACGACATCACGCATTGTTTTCATTCGTCTAAAATTTTACTGTATGCAGACGACATGAAAATCATGAAACAGATTAATTCTGTCGCTGATGCACTCTCTTTACAAGAAGATCCGGACCGCTTTCAAAATTATTGTGTTCTGACCGAGCTTGACTTAAATGTATCTAAGTATTACATTTGCACATTTACTCGCAAACCAAACCCTATTGCCTTTCCCTATAAACTTCAAGATTCTATTTTAGTTAGAGTTGGATCTGTCAAAGATCTTGGAGTTATATTTGACAGCAAACTCCTCTTTGATCTGCATGTTGAGAGCATCATTGATAAAGCCACGAAAGAGTTAGGTTTCATTCTAAGAATCTCTTCCGACTTTCAGGAAATCAAAACCATTAAAATATTATATTGCTCTTTCGTTCGTAGTCATCTCGAATATGCCACACAGGTATGGAACCCGATATACAACATTTATATAGACCGCCTTGAAAGCATACAAAGAAAATTCTTGAGGTACATTCAATTTAAAGCTAACTGTTATCTGCCTGACTATCATACACGCTGCAAAAGGTTTCATATTTTGCCTCTAGCTGAGCGTAGAAAAATATCGGACATATCGTTTCTAATGTCTTTATTTAATGGTACAGCAGAGGTGCCAGAACTGGTATCTAAGGTGGGCCTATACGCACCATCATTGTTTCTGCGCAGGCCGAACTTATTGTACGTCCCTATAGCAAGAACTACATATAGACGAAATTCATACCTATTGAGAGCATGTCGTTCTTTTAATGTGGCATGTCGGGAGGTTGATTTGGATTTATTTTGCACTAGTGTTACTAGAATGAAGAAAGCCCTATGTGAACAATACTTTGAATGATGTTATCTCTAATATGTGATTTTCTGTAATATAGTTTCCTAATTTCTAAAAGAACTTAATTTGCATTAAGAGTTTTTGAGCATTATTATGTTAAGATGTAATACCACCTAAATGTGGAAACTGATAATTGGCCTTCAACATTTTGATTATATAATATTGAACCTTTTTTAGCTGTAAGTTTCCCTAAAATTGTAAAATAAAAATAAAATAAAAATAGAGGTTTTGCTTATGACTTCGAAATTTATTCCGGCACGAAAAATGATCCCGAGTTGCGACTGGCCGATGAACCTGATTTAGGAGCGAGTAGCAATATAGTCGTACGTCTATGTCGCTGTGTTCCGAAAAATCAAAACTATAAAGTATTCTTCGACAATTATTACACGTCTACTGAATTGATCTCGTACTTGGCTAAACAGGGTATACATTCTTTAGACACCGTGAAAAGAGGCCGCTTAAGAAAGAGCTTGAAAATGTCAACTCAAAAAGAATTGACGGCAGATAAAAAGTCACGTGGTTATTCTGAAGAGTGGGTCGCCACTGTTGATGCTGTGCCAGTTTCAGTAGTCATGTGGCTAGACAGCAAACCTGTTGTCCTAGCATTTTCTTTTGTTGGGGAACAACCCAGATACAAAGTAAACAGTACATAGATGTGGATGCACCAAACATTATTGGCCAATACTACCGGCATATGGGCGGAGTAGACTTGCTCGACTCCTTCATAGGCAAACATAAAATAAAAATGCGCACAAGAAAATGGTACATGCGATTATTCTACCACTTGCTAGATGTGATAGTGATCAACAGCTGGCTCCTATATTACAGTGTAGAGATGGAGAAACAAATCACACCTAAGCTGAAACTACGTCAATTTAGACTGGAAGTGGCCAAATTATTGTGTTTGTGTGGACCATCAATGAGGAAAAAGAGAGGAAGACCATCCTCATTTGTAACTGACATGCTTGAAGAAAGAAAGAAGAAAAAGCCTAAAGTCAACGTACCACCTAAAGATGTCCGGACAGATACAATTGAGCACTTTCCTATTTGGGCAAATGCTAGGCAGTGATGTAAGTTACCCGCTTGTAAAGGGAAATCTTTTGTTACTTGCAAAAAATGCAACGTGGCACTTTGCTTGAACAAGCACTGTTTTTTGGCATTCCACGAATAGTTTATGCATTATTTGTATTTTACTATGTTCTTTGTATTTTTATGTTCCTTTTTTTTTCAATAAAGGTTCCTATTTTTATAAGTACAAATACTTTGATTGTAAGGCTTCTAGGCTAGATTAAACTAAGACTTTATTAACTAATACTCTCTTTTACTGGACTTCGTTCCCCGGCATCTTGGTGATGATCATCTCAATAGAATTGATGTAGCTAACCGAAACCTACAAGTTCCAAATGCAATTTTTGGAAATGCAAATGCCTTAAACAGAAAGGCAATTGTGATAGCAGACGCCACTTATATATATATATACAAAAGTCCGCAAACTATTTATTCCAAAAGCGATCACACAGTCTACACAAATACACGAATTTGTTGAAACGGTTTTTAATAGTGTGCTGCGATGGCCACATTTTAGATGCCTTTGGGCCATATTCAGCCATAGAATCAGATGCACAAATAATGAAAAATATGATTTACGACGAAGGAAATCCTTTCCATTGGTTTTTTGAACATGGAGATGTGTTCATCTTAGACCGTGGGTTTCGCGACGTAATCGACGACTTACATGCCTATGGTTATGAAGCTCACTTACCGAAAACAAAAAATCGAGACGAAGATCAATTGACGACAGAACACGCAAATAAGTCTAGGTTGGTTACTATGTGCCGCTGGGTTGTTGAAGTTATAAATCATCATCATCATCCACATAAAGACGTTAGTCCTGATTGCATCCGAGGCTACGGTGCCCTCGGAGCTCAGGGTCCGCATTCCGGCTCTTCCTCCTCCACTTCGCACGATCTTGCGCGTCCAAGGTAGTGAGACCGTTTTCACGCATGTCACCCCCCACGACGCCAAGCCAGCACTTCTTGGGCCTACCCCTTCTACCTGGACCGGGTGGGGGCGCCATTGCCAGGCATTTGTTACCCACGTAGCTGGGTGGTTTCCGCAAGACGTGGCCGCACCAGCGGAGGCGGCTCTCTTGCATTTTATCTGCGATGTCACGGACATGAAGGCTGCCGCGGATGCGTGAGTTCCTCACGCGATCTTTACGCGTGACTCAACACATCCACCGCAGCATTTTCATCTCCGTGACACGCAGCATCTGATTGTGTCGCTCCAAAGTTGAAGTTATAAATGGTTGGATAACACGCGATTTTAAACTATTCCAACAAGACTTTCAATCGTGCTTTGCCTCATATGACGACAGATAAACCAAAGAATGAACCAACCAAAAAATCTAGCAGAGTATGTCCTAGCCAACAACCTTAATCGTAGACGGGCTAGTTTCGATAGCATTACAGAAAACCAACCTAACATAAGTGATTTTCCTTTGCTGACTGAGGAGGATTTAACCATTTTTGCACTTGGTACGTACCAAGTGAAGCTAGCCCGCAGCTATTATGCGGAGCATGTGCGACAAGGTCTCTATAATATAGAAACGTATAGGGATCCCGATGTTACAGGCCTAGACAGGTACGGCATCACAGCAACAAATGTTTGGCTGCTAAGATGTCGAATACAATCTAGATATACTAGGTCAAAAATATATTATTCGTACATTATAGTAGATAGAGAGAAAAGCGGCAGAGAAGCCCTAGAAAACTACTATTGCAGTTGTCTAAGCGGTAAGCGCACTCTTGGTTGCTGTGCCCACATTATGTGTGTAGTGTGGTATTTAGGGTGGGCGAGAAACCAAGAGGAAGAGATCCGTTTACTAGCTCATTTTTTAAACGATATTATTGTAAACGACAATTGAATCCCATCATTTTTCTTTTTTAAAAGGAATACTAGCATTATATACGAGTATTGTATATGTGTCTGTCAATAAATTGATGTATTTAATAACCAATAAACCTTTAGTTTTATTTAATCCATCATTATCTTATACTTCGGTAGGTATCTGTGGCGAAGACACCGGGAAACCACGGCCGAGTGTCAGCACTGCGAGGACCGCAGCGATGACACAGCGCTCCACACGCTGGTGGAGTGCACGGCTTGGGCGCAACAGCGCCAGGTCCTCGTGGTGGGCCTGGGCGGGGGCACTCTCTCGCTCGAGACCATGGTGCGAGCCATGGTATCCAGCGGGAGCAAGTGGGACTGCGCCGCCTCTTTCTGTGAGCAGGTCATGCTCGTGAAAGAGGCGGCGGGGCGAGAGCGGGAGAAAACTCTCCCACCCGAGTTCCGCAGTCGGCGGCTTGGGCGCCGCCGACGTGTCTTCGCCGAAGACCATCGGCCTCCAAGACCGGGGGCCTGAGGACGGTGAGTTGGCTGCTCACCGTCTCTACAGAAGCAGGCCCATGACGGCAGCGTGACGTGAGGGATTCACGCACGCCCCCCCCCCCCCCTAAGAAGCGGGATAACACCCGAAAACCCCCCCATAGACGCGGGATAGCACCCGAACCAGTTACTATCTATGAACAAAATTGTCGACGAGCGAGTACGTAGGAATCGTTGCTTTTGGAAAATGCATCGATCGCGTACGCGCGATGGTCACCCCAGGTCCACTACGACATAGTGATTGGGAAATCCGCACGATCAGTGATACGAAAGACACTACCCTCTCCCCGCTCCGCTTATAACTTTTTGAGATATTCGTTTTTTTTTTAATGTAAATCTGCCACCAGACACCTTGTACCTACTGCTTAAGTCCAAAATGAAAACAGTTTCATTATACTTCTTCAATAACTCTGCAAAAAGTAATTGAATTTTGTACTTCTGGACCCCATCGCTTTGAAGTCTATTATTTAATGCCGTTTTTTGCAGTAGCGGTGGCACCATTGTGTTGTTTGGCTTCAGCAGAATCGAGGCCCAGATCATCTGCCAGTGAGATCTCCCAGCGAATTCTGATTGAAAATTACTACGTCAAAAATATTTTTCCTATGTCAAAAAGATTCACCACCTTTTGGGGTATAAATAGAAAATATCGATCCTAGGAAAAAAATACTACCATTAAATTAAACTACTATTTTAAATTTCTGAGCTTGGCGGGACCTCGTTTAATTTCCTCTTAAGTATTTTTCTGTTGACTGTACAATATGTAATGCAATAGGAGCAAAAAGAAATAAATTTAGAAATTATTTTATTCCTCTTGGTTTTTATGTTCAGTAGGAGCACCTGCCAGTAGGACTATTTAGTAGGAGCACGAGGACGCACCCCTATGATATAGCTGATTGTGTGGGAAAAGCATATTATAAAGCTATGACACCAATTAATATAACAAATTCATTCAGAAGATGTGGAATCAACCCATTCGATGATGCTTTTTTCACCGACGAAGATTTTCTGCCGAGTTCCGTCACGGACAGACCAGAGCCGGAAAATAGAAATTCTGAGACAGATGCAGAAGAAATTGCTGAACAAGTTTCACCTTCGATTTTACACATGGCTGGCTCTCTCGACAATCTAGAGACAGACAAACAAGATATTAGATCCTCTACAATTTCTGAAGAAACAGTGTCTAAACAACTAGCTCCTGTCGCGTCATTTATATCCACTGCTCCAAAACAATCTTTACCCTCAACTTCTAAGGCCCAACCAAGTTTGATATCACCTAAAATGTTTAGGGCTCCAATACGTCAAAAATATTGTTTACCTATTGTTTACCTACTGTTTACTTAAATTTAATTTTAAACAATATCAAAAATTTTAAACTACTTACTCTATATTTTAGGATGGGGCGAACAAAATTAGATAGATCTGCACGGAAAAAAGGTTCACACTTACCTGAAGCGATGAAATCTGCTGTTAATTTACATCTTAGCGGCGTGAGCTTAAGAAAGGCTGCAAAAGACAGTAACATACCATATCCAACGTTAAGAAGATATGTGCCAACCAAACTATAGCGTAAATAAAGTGTTCACAGAAGATCAAGAAAAAAGTCTTAAGGACTATATCCTTGATTGTGCCAACAAATTTTACGGTTTAAATACTAAGGAATGTAGAATACTGGCCTTGCAAATGGCGGAAATTAATAAACTGAACTACCCTACAAATTGGAAAGAAAAAGGGATGGCGGGTAAAGATTGGCTTCGCGGATTTAAAAAAAGGCATCCTGAATATCAAAAAAAATTTCGACAATCTAAAAGAAGTCTATGGAAGATTTCCACAGTTTGGTGATGGCACCAGAGTATATAATTTGGACGAGACCTCTACTACCACTGTACGACGACCTGGAAAAGTCGTAGCCCAAAAAGGGAGAAATGTTGCTAAAATTACTAGTGGTGAGCGAGGGATTTTAGTCACTACATGTTTCATCGTCAATGCATTAGGTCACGCACTCCCACCTGTCATGATTTTCCCCAGGAAAAAATATGTACCGCACATGATCAGAAGCGCACCTACTGGAACGCTAGGTTTGGCTTCTAAGACGGGGTGGATGAACAGTGATCTATTTGTTGAAACTATCAAACATTTCATTAAATTCACAGCTTCTTCTAAACAGAATCCCTCGTTATTAATAATGGATAACCACGAGAGCCATCTCTCAATCCAAGCACTTGACCTTGCAAAAAATTCAGGAGTTACAGTTCTGACGCTGCATCCGCACACTACAAACAAGCTCCAACCACTTGATGTTGGTCTGAACGGACCTTTCAAATCTATTACAACGCTGCTGTTGACTCATGGCTATTACGCAACCCAGGGCGACCCATTTCTACATATGATACAGCTGAATGTGTTGGAAATGCATACTTAAAAGCGATGACTCCATTAAACATAACAAATGCCTTTAAAAAATGTGGTATATTTCCGTTTAATAGTGAGATTTTTTCGGAGTTAGACTTTTTGCCCAGCAAAGTCACCGACCGACCAGATCCAACTGTAGATGCAACAAGACCAACAAATGAGGATGGCGATGATGCTACAAGCTTGTCAGATGTCTCAACATCGAATGCCAATCGGGACCCAGTCGAAAATAGAACATCTTCTCCGTCTCTACTTTCTAGCAATTTTGGGCAAATTATGACTGAGCTTAGACACTTACTGTCACTGTCCCTTGAAGCAATATCTTTTGCAACTATTACTAAAGACCTTAATTTCGCATTTGCTTCTTCCTCACCGCCAAAAGATTTCTGTGAACCTATAAGCTCTCCTTCAACTAAAAATGAAATAATTAACGAACCTCTTTGTACGCCTTCGCAATTTTCTCAATCAGATTCAAGCACGTCTATCACTCAAAATGTTCAAGGATCTAAAGTTTGTTCAGGAAATTTTATATCGCCGAAATATTTTCGACCAATGTTAAAAGCAGGACCTCGGAATCCAAAAAAAAGTGGTAGAAAGGCTGGTAAAAGTATAATAGCTACCGACACCCCGGAGAAGAATGCTGAAAAGAAAAACAAGATTTTTAAGAAAACTATAAAGATAGAGGCTGTAAAAAAAGTAACACAAAAATTATTTAAAAGAAAAGAAAATTCTTGTAAACGACAAAAGAGAAATGTGAGCCCAGTGGATTCTTCAGATGAAGATCAGGAAGAATTTCAGCCAAGTGGATCGTCATCTGGCGGTGAAATGAACGAGTTTGCAAGCGATTCTCATGATAATGATATAGTTCTGAGAGATGATTTTCCTCCACTTAAACGTAGTCCCCGTGAAAATGATTTTTTTATAATACTTTTTAAAAGAAGAAATAAGAAAATTTATTATGTAGGTAAAATTTTGGAAATTTTAGATGATGATGAAGACTGTGATTTTTATGTTTCATACTTAAAATTGAAAAGCAAGATTCAACAGAAATTTATTGAACCAAAGGAGCCTGATACGGCTGGTGTCAATATTTCTGATATTAAGTATATCCTGCCATTTCCAAAAATTGAAGATTCTAATAATCGACGTCCAACTACTTACAAATTCCCTGTCGATATCTCTCTTTTGAATATGCGTTATTAAAGTTTAGTATGATATTTTTAGGTCAAGATGAGTCTTGTTGTGATACTCGTTATTTAAAAGACCATAACTTTTTTAGAATTTTTACTGAATGAAAGATCTCACTTTGTGTTATTTAGACTTGATGACTGATTAGAGTTTTCAATAATTAATGATAAATATTATTAAGTGTTATCAATGTTACTTCTATTTTTTGTAAAACTTGTTGCATTTAGTACGTAAAAGATTGTTGATTTAATAGATAAATTAAAAATTTAAAAAACCCCCGTCTCAAAAACACTTCCAAAAAGTTTAAAATAAATGGAGTTTGCCTTTTAACTTTAACGGTTGCCATGTCGGGGGACCCTAATTGGTTAAACACTCCGTTATATTATCGGAACAATTCAAGGTCCCCCGTTTAATTTTTATTTTATACTTTTTAAAGTGATCTACTAGTCAAGTCCTTTCATTTGATACCCATGTTGAGGGAGTTATGAAGAAATTCGTATTCCGATATGTTGTGGCGGCGGCCATCTTGGACCGATTTTTTCCAAACATAGCTAAGAACACTCCCGACTAATATACCTTTCAAACAAAAAAAACTACATTCAAATCGGTTCACCCGTTTGGGTGCTACGATGCCACAGACACACACACACACACACGCACGCACGCACGCACGCACGCACGCACGCACGCACGCACGCACGCACGCACGCACACACACACACACACAGACAGACAGACAGACAGACAGACAGACAGACAGACAGACAGACAGACAGACACAGGCAGACAGACAGACACAGACAGACAGACAGACGCACACGCACACGCACACGCACACGCACACGCACACGCACACGCACACGCACACGCACACACACACACACACACACACACACACACACACACACACACACACACACACACGTTAAAAACTTGTTGCATTTAGTTAGTACATAAAAGATTGTTGATTTAAATGTGTATGTTTAAGATAACTTTTTGAGAAATGCCTTATAAGACTCAAAATATCAATTTCAAATTAATAAATGAGTTTTATTTCAATTCATTTGCTATAATCCGATAGCTTCAGGCTATGACTATTGTCATAGTTCATTGTTCACCCACGGCTCACTGAGTACCAGCCCCCAGTTCACTGTTTACCATACGGTGTACACAGTGAACCATTTCCTGATAAATAAAAAATATATATTTCACACGAATTTACGGCATTTGGATCATATCGAAGTACTACATAACATAACCAGTTAAATTACCTACAAACACAAGTAAAATGTATACTTATAGGATCCTTGGGAGTAAAATTAGAGCTCTTGAAAATTTTGGTGATTCATTGTCGACCAGCTTACCCTATTATAAATGCGAAAGTATGTTTGACAGTATTTAAAATCTTTTAAGCAAAAACGTACCTACCTATTGCAATCTGCCTACTGTTTTAAAGGTCTGTTTCGATTGGTTGTTGATTGTTTTATACCTACTAGTGTGAAAGAGATGTGTCGTAAAACTAATGATAATAATTTTATAATAATTTTATTATTTTTTAGACGTTCCTGTGTATCATCAAGGATCCAAACTATGATGAATAGTGTGTTGGTGGCCCAGGAATTTCCAACTGAAGAACCTCTTGCTCTAATATTAGCCAAAAAGAATCAAAGTACGCCCACAGGAACGATTACGATTTAGTAAATATTCTCTACCAATAATCTTACTCAATGACATCACAGATTTTTCAAAAACACAAATAACATATAATCATAGCCAACCAGAAGAAACACTGAAGCTTACAATAAACAGATTGACTCAACAGCTTGAAACTCATTATTTATACTGCCACGAATCGATACCCCCTCCTCCGATGCCATCTTCTCCTCAGTGCACTATACCAGAAACATTAGATTATGACAGTGATGACTCTGTTAAGGATAAGGACTACCAACCTTGTGACGAAGTTCTTAGTGATGATACTGAATATGGTCCCTTTTGATCGAGTTACCTTAAACGCGAGATGCCAATGAAGGTGTTTTGCCTAAAAATGAGATATGCCTAAAAAGCTGTTTGCCTTAAGTGAGAAATGCCGATGAAGCTGCATGTCTGAAATGTGAAGTCGACTAAGAAGCACATTGCCTAAAGTCGTTGCCTATGAAGCAAAATATTAAAGTGTTTAAATACCTACGCAGCAAAATGCCTAAGTAGTAAAATGTTTACAAAGCAAAATACCTAAGCGGTTAAATGCCTTAAGTAATGTAAGGTGCCGGCCACACAGAACAGACGTAAGACACGGACCCGTCGCTGTCGCGGCGCCCGTTTAATCTGCTTTCATACAAAATGTATACAGCCGTCGTCGCGACGTTAGACATATCGAAAAGACGGGACGCGCCAACACGACGTCTCGTCCGCGCCCTATCGTTAAAACATATAGAAAGGGCACGACGCCGTCGTCGACGCGGGCGCAAGCGGGGGAGCGGAAAGGATGAGGAGAGGGTTCTCACATAGCGCTCGCGGCTCGCCCGCTCGCCAGTGGGCCGGAGTAGTTGAGTTACAACCAAAGGTTACAACGAACGTGCTAAAATGCGTGAGGACGCTGAATTTAACGTAGTTTTGTACGTTAATTGAAAATAATCCAGTCATTTATGATTACAATAGATCTGATTATTGCAACAGAAATGTCCAAGATCAAGCTTGGTTAATAATTGCCAGGACATTAAATGAAACAGGTAAGTACCTAATATTGTTTATTAAAATCAAATATTTACATAAACGATCACATAGTAGTATTGTTTATTAACCTAATTTGATGAGTTGCAGTACTAGTGTTGTAGATGAAGAGTAGATGTTATGCGTTTTACTAGGGCTCCGTCGTTCGCTCAAGGCCGCGCGCTATTCGCCTACCGCTCGGCGTATTCCCGGGGATGCACACTGGCAGAAGGCTGCCGAATGCCCGCCTGAGCCGTCGTATCGCACGTTTCCCGCGCTTACGCTTAAAATGTCGAGACCACGTAATTATTGTGCAGGGGATGGGTATAAAAATCAAAGAACAAATAAAGATTTCACGCTTTTGACATTGCCGAGAGACGGCGAAAGGTGATGTTAATATATTAATGTTGTCACCATTTATTTATATGAACATAAGTAGGTAATAAGTAAGTATGTACGTAAATCGTAAATTAAGGAGTTTTTTTTGAGTTAGGTATTATAAAAGTGTTCTTCTATAGGTAATTCTGATACTTTAGTTAGGTACCTAGTATTTACGCAATGGGTATGTCCGTTAATTTTTGATTTCTTTGATATTTTAGCTATGGGTAGGAATAATCGTCTATAGGTATATGTATAGATATACCTACTGTAAATTATTTCGCAATTTTATACCAATGGCAATGGTTGAACAAACTGACTTGAAAAAAAAATTCTAGTTAAGTATATGTACCTAATTCTGATACTTTAATTAGGTTACCTGACCTACCTAGTACCTACCTAGTATTTACGCAATGGGTAATGTCAATTAATGTTAGATTTCTTTGATATTTTAGCTATGGGTAGGAATAATCGTCTATATATGTATAGGTATACCTAGGTACTGTAAATTATTTCGTAATTATATACCAAATGGCAATGGTTGAACAAACTGACTTGAAAAAAAAATCTAGTTAAATGCATTAAAATTTGAAAAAATCACACACAAAGTCAGGTATTATAAAAGTGTTGTTTTATAGGTAATTCTGATACTTTAGTTGGTAACATTCGTTTTATTACAATAATCATCATGTATCTGTTACGTAGTAACTATTTATTAATCTGTGGTTTTACGCACACATACCTAAATAAGTGCTTTGAGATTTTCGCTTTTCAAATGACACGCTGTCGAATTTTTTTTGTTTTGTGAAATATGTAGATTTCATACATTATGTCTATCTTGATAGGGAATAGGAGCTCGATTCACGAAGTAATTGGTGAGGTATTCCTTGATGTTTTCTGCGGTGTCTCGGGATTGTGAAACAATTCTGGTTCCAACCAACGTATTTTGCATATATGGCTGTGTAAATATTCCATCGCATTTTCGAATAACGTTATGCATGGTAGGACGTGTAAATAGTCCTACCAAACTGGTGTGTTTGCACACAGAGCGTATAAGCTCCTATGACCAGCAGTTAGGTAGTAATGAAAAGAAAATACACATGTGACCGCTTCTATGAATGAAACTGACCTGAGTTCCACCTCGTGAGGATTCAGCTGTAGACAGGCGTGGTTTCTGGCACGTGCTGGTAGGTAGGTATGTTTCGACCGGCCGGTTATTTTCTTGAATTTGTCGTTTTCTTCCGATACACTTCCCTTATACTGACTTGAGAATGTGGCCAAAGGAACTTATAGAATTACACAGAAAAGGCAACGAGGAGTTGAATTACTCAAACTTCCGTTTGGTGCGGTAGCGGAGTCATAGACACCTTTCGGTGCTGCTGCGAGTTACTGACTGATTAAAAATGAACGGGTTGAACGTCCGCCGTGAAGCTTGAGAGTCCCGCTCATAGAAACTTCGTTCTCAAAATATAGTTCGAAAAGATCCGTTCACAGCGCCATCCATTGGCCTTCTTCAACACTAAGTGGTCAACAAATGAGCGCCAATATTCAAACATTATTCGTTCATAAAAGCGGTTTCTTAAATTACAAAATTGAAATACAATTAAATTATGTGGGAAATAATTAAGAAAGTACATAAGCGCTCCACCATGCACCCGGCTTTGGAACGTCGCAAGACGTTACGAAACAAACAAGCGAACACTGGCTGATTAGAGCCCATAGTGAATTTGTATAACATAATAATACACATAGCTAAAATAACAACTTAGACTAACAATGTTCTATCTAAAGTATGTTTAAAGCTTGAGTTAAAAATTAAAGTTTAAGATTCTATTTAGCGTTGTAAGTCATTGCGTTGGGATAGGATACAACTTGCTTACAGCGAGTTTGTAAGTACCAGTACGCGTTTTATATATTATGATAGACATGAGGAGTCCAGGTCCAGTATGACAATTGACAACGTGAAAATGCTGAATTATTAGATCAACAAGGTGATCGCGTTTAGGGAGAAGGACAGGATGTAATCCTGATACAGAATGAGGTTCGATCTTAAATTTAAATCGTGCGAATTTTAAAACGTATGTAATGATGCGTAGTAGTTTCTGCCAAGAAGAAACACGTTGTGCTAATGTACATAACAATGGCGACTCTGTGTGTTTTGTTATCACACTCAACACATTTGCCTTATGCTCAGGTAAGTCAGAACAGTTGGCGGGAGAGAATGACTTAATAGGCCATTCATCAGGGGGGCCGCGGATCCATGCTGGACCGTTCCACCACAAATCATAAGTCAAAAGTTGCGAGGGGAGCATGCCGCGTGATAGACAATCACTCGGGTTAATGTCTCCGGCGACGTGATAAAAATGTTTAGCGTTCAAGTTTTCTTGACACTGAGCGACCCGGTTGCTAACAAAAATCGACCACCGATGTGGTGACGAGTGAACCCATGATAAGGCAATCGTGGAATCAGAAAAGGCGTAAATGTCAGTAATGGGAATGCGTAATGCATAAGAATCACGTACAGTTCTTATTAACTTTGACATAAGCAAAATAGCACATAACTCTAATCGAGCAAGCGTAGTAATCTTTGTCGGAGTGACCTTTGATTTCGCACTCAAAATGCGAGTTTGAATGCCAGATGGGTAGGTACAATGTGCATAAATAACACATCCCATGCCATTCAGGCTGGCATCACAAAATGCGACAAGACGTAATTCGCAATCAACTTCGACACCTATATATCGCGGAATTTTTAATGTGTCAAGCAATTTTAATTCTTGAACGAGAGCGGAAAAGCGTGAGCGTATATGCTCTGGAGCAGGGTCATCCCAATCACTCTTACTAAGCCAAAGTTCCTTAATTAACAACTTGGCGTAGAGTATCACAGGTGCCACCAACCCGAGCACGTCAAATAGTCGCGCAACTATAGAGAGTATATTTCTCTTAGTGCACTTCTCATCTACCAAGGTGGATATGAAATAAAAATTATCTCCACACGGCTCCCACGAGAGACCTAAAACCTTTGCGACATGACTGCCAACATCAAACTCAAGCGATTTGCGGTGAGTATTTATGTCAGCGTTCATTGCGATAGGAAATAGCCTAAAATTTAATAATAATAAAAACAGGTCTGCCTGTAAATTGGGACCAATATGTAAAATATCATTGAGCGAAAGACAAGTGTGGGTTTTAGCGCTCGCGTCTAACATAATACGCGGCATCGGTTTGTCATGTCGAACTACTGCGTGATGTGGTATGTAATAACCATCCATAGACAAATTAGAGTCATCAACGAGACCAAGACAACCGTTATCCAAACAATCCCGAATAACCTTATTGTAATTTTCGCGTACGGTTGGTGATTGACGAAGTTTACGCTCGAGCGACAAAAACCGGCGGTGAGCGACGCCGCGCGAGTTCCCTAGTTCAGAGGGATCCTTGCAGAACGGCAGCGCAACAGAATAACGACCTACGTCATCGCGAGTCACAGTAGATGTGAGAATATTCTCGCACTCGGTTTCTTCTGGAGACAATAGGCGTTTCACAGGAACTTCCTCAAGTTCCCAAAAATTTTGCACTAAATCATTTAGTGCTAGCGCAGAAAAGGATGCGGTTGTAGGCACAACAACTTTACGTGGGTAATCACCCATAAGTACATACCCAAACGCGGTTGATAGTACACAAGGGGCACTGGGACCACACTCGACTCTATTTCCTAAGTAGATATACGGGAAGAGCTGTGCACCTAATACTATATCAATGTTTCCTGGAATGTTCCAGCTTAAGTCAGCAAGCGGTAAATCGCGAAGACTTAACTCGCGATCACACTTAATTAATTGCGAGGGCAATTGATCCGTAAGGCTATTCATAACTAACGCATGTATAGTATACTTATGATCTGCATAAATACGAGATTCAATGTCCAAATACACATAGCCTATTATCGTGTGCGAAGTGGAACCAACACCTTTGACAACAGAATTACTCATTGGTATTATTGGTAAATTTAATAAACGACAACAGGACAATGTTATTAAGTTATTCTGTGAGCCATTATCAATTAGACATCTGACTACAGATTTATTTCCAGTGCTACCTTTAGGGCGAGCATACACCTGAGCGGTTGCCAAGAGAATATCACCCTAATGGCTAGAGGCATACGAATGCACAGTGCTTGAAGCGAGCGGTGACTCAGGAGTGGGACTAACATTGTCGCACTGGGGCGGCGAGAAAGGGACAGCACTCGTAGCATGCGAGTGCGAATTATTAACATTATTATAAAAATGCAATAATTTATGATGTTTTTTCTGACAGAAACAAACTGACGTACTTTTACATTGCGGGAGATTATGTAATGTGCTTAGACAATTCACGCAACCACGCTTAGATTTAATAAACTCATATCTAGCCTTTGCATTTTGCATATTTTTAAACTGAGCGCAGTTATACAGGTGTCGGTGGTCGCTGCCGCCACATAAACAACATGACGCGTCAACTGCGGCGGGCGCATTCGACTTATTATTAATCGGCACACTGACAACAAACGACTTAGAATTACGCTGTACACGCCTATCATTAGACTGTGGCGTCCCAGCAGTGGGCGACTTCGCATATGACGAAGACCGCGGGTTTGACCGTTCAATCATCTTAGCATAATCTTGTACAAAGTCGATCAGCTGTTGCGTCGTAGGTATATCGACACCTCGAACAGAAAGTTCGAAGGCTTGGATGGTTAGAGTGTCCATTTTCCTCAAGGCACATTGTAGAAACATGAAGTCCGTTAAATCATTTATACCTAACTCTTTAAGCGCGGCGATAGAGGAGGAATATATACCTATAAATGAATCAAGTGAGTTCACACTAGGTGAACAATTCTTTAAGTCTAATATATTATTAAGATAATATGAACCTAATGAGCGTTTATCTTGGTATTTCTTGACCAAGGCGTCCCAAACTATACTGTAGGTCTCACTTGACGGAACAATACCGGCAGTGAACTTTAATGCGTCATTGCTTAGTTTTGAGAATAGGTATTATATTATATTCGTCTCGAGATCTGACGACATGTTTGCAAATTAACGATTAGGACCTACCTATTGAAATATAACAAGACGATTATCTAACACAAACAGTTTAGATATACTTTTTATTGAAAATTGTACTACGGCTTATTATATAATAGCGCAAGTAGCACGGCGGCGGCGAAGCGGGTATGTAACTACGTACCTAGATAGGTAGGTACCTACAAAGTTACGCGTAAGTGAATAGAATGATGAGTATTTACCAATTAATACGTAAATCACCAACTATTATAAATATCTACCAATTATTACGTAGATTTAGCGTTTTAAATGCAGAATTTACCAAATAATTTACGTAAATCTGTTAGCGAAAGAAAGTAATGAAACTAAGATGGCGGAAAGAATTCACCAAAACCACGTGAATCTTTTAATTAAATGAATAGGAAAGAAATATTTTTCACCAATAATTACGTGAATATGTTATTTACTGGCCTATCCGACTCGTAAGGACCATAAATTGTGGTAGAACGTGTAAATAGTCCTACCAAATGGTGTGTTTGCACACAGAGCGTATAAGCTCCTATGACCAGCAGTTAGGTTGTAATGAAAAGAAAATACACATGTGACCGCTTCTATGAATGAAAACGCAAGAGAACCGGCACTGACCTGAGTTCCACCTCGTGAGGATTCAGCTGTAGACAGGCGTGGTTCCTGGCACGTGCTGGTAGGTAGGTATGTTTCGACCGGCCGGTTATTTTCTTGAATTTGTCGTTTTCTTCCGAAACACTTCCCTTATACTGACTTGAGAATGTGGCCAAAGGAACTTATAGAATTACACAGAAAAGGAAACGAGGAGTTGAATTACTCAAACTTCCGTTTGGTGCGGTAGCGGAGTCATAGACACCTTTCGGTGCTGCTGCGAGTTACTGACTGATTAAAAATGAACGGGTTGAACGTCAGCCGTGAAGCTTGAGAGTCCCGCTCATAGAAACTTCGTTCTCAAAATATAGTTCGAAAAGATCCGTTCACAGCGCTATCCATTGGCCTTCTTCAACACTAAGTGGTCAACAAATGAGCGCCAATATTCAAACATTATTCGTTCATAAAAGCGGTTTCTTAAATTACAAAATTGAAATACAATTAAATTATGTGGGAAATAATTAAGAAAGTACATAAGCGCTCCACCAATGCAATATACACATAGCTTGTACTATTGCATCAACTTTAGCAGGGTCACAACTTATGGGCATGCTCAATGCATTAAATTTGGTCCTCACCATTCCAAAGGCACATTCTACTGATTTCCGTCCTCTAGATAGTCTATTATTGAAAACTCTTCTTGCATTATTCAGTTGAATCCTTGAGTAAGGTTTCATTATGTTTTTTTTTAAGGGGAAAAGCTTCATCTGCTACAAAATAATATGGTACTGGTCGTGTTTCTCCAGGAAATGGAGAGGGTTCTGGTAGATTAAGATCTTCACGCCGCTGTATAGCTTGGCCAATTGCACTAACTTGCAACGCACGCCCGTCGCTCTTTCGGCCATAATCCCCATCATCGATCGTTAAAAACAATCCATCAGCGTCTACTAATGCCAATAATACAATGAAAAAGTATCCTTTGTAATTTATATATGCTGACCCTGAATTAGGTGGAGCTTTTATACGAATGTGTTTACCAACAAGACTTCCAGTACAATTTGGTAAATTCCAGAGGCTATGAAAACGTTCAGCTACCTCCAGCCATTTTTCTGTATTAGGAATAGGCATATATTCTGGCTGTAATGTATTCCATAGAACTTGACAGGTATCGTATACTATTTGTCGAATGGTCGATTTCCCTCGTAGAAAATAATTTGATAGTGATTTGAATGAACATCCGTCTGCAAAATACCTGTAAAGTAGTATTATAATGCTTTAGCTTTTGACATTCGATGTTTTAATTGTTTCAGTTAGTGATTGCAAAACTCGCTGGGCAAACATACGGAACAGATATGCGAAGTACAATAAATCAAAATCGATTTCATCTGGCTCTGCAGCCAAAGTAGTGAGAGAGTGTTATCTCGCCCCACATTAACATTTTTTAGATGGATATTTAAAATCGAGACCAACCAAATCTAACTTTCCTATTAATCCTGTCCAAACGGACGACAGTGACGCTGGTGAAGACTCACCGAGGATGTCACCGTATCAACCTGCCTCTCTCTCACCATCGCCACGTCTTCCTTCGCCTTTATCAGCAAGCTCAAGTAAAAAAGGTACAACGCTTACTCTCAAAGAAGTCAATCAATCTGCGTATGATTACTTCACCTCAAAACGACTTAGAGGAGATAATGAAAAACGAGCTGATCCACTTGATACAGACCTTTCTTTTCTGCAAAGTATGTTGCCTGAAATGAAGGCCATGAATTTGACTCAAAAAAGAAGGTTCAAAATGGGAGTCATGCAGTTAGCGACACAAATCTTGGATGAAAACGAGCAAACATCTACCAGTACATTGACACCGAATAGCGCATCATCCGCCTATATTTCTCAGTGCAACACAGTCCCATATACTCCAGCTCTACCAAGACAAACATTTCAAAATGTTGCAGCTCCAACAGCTTCACAGCAGTGTTCAAAATATTGCACCTTCTCCAGTAATAGATCACACCATTCAAAATTTTCTACCTGCAGCTCCACAAGACGCTTTTAAAAATATTGCAACTCCAGCTGCAGCGTCACCAAGAAATGTTGCCTCTTCATCCGTTTATCAACATTTTGAAGACTCTCGACAAGATGAAAACCTAACTTACTTCAACTTATCACCTTATTCGGTAATTTCTGTTTCATCAACACACAATATACCCAATACACAGTATTACAATAAAGAATCACCTTCGTCGATTTCGAAAATTTGTAACAATGAGAAAGATGTAATTGAAATGAAAAATAATTAAAAATTAAAAAAATAATTGCGCTCATTCAATTTGAAATAATTGATTCTTTTTTTTGGTAATTGCTGATTTTGTAACAAAAAACAATATATAAAAAAAAGATTAGAGATTATCTTGTTCCACTTACTTTGAAATAATTGATTCTTTTGTTTGATAATTGCTAATTTTGTAACAACATTTCAAACAATATAAAAAGCGAAAGGTCGTGAGTTCGAGTCTCACTTGAGCATTTCATTTTTTCCAATGTTTTTCGAATATAAAAATAATCAAAGATTATTTTGTTTCACTTACCTCAGCGTTATAAACAATCTTTCTTCAGGACATATACATTCTCTCCAATTTGTGTCCTTTTTCTGTAAAGTATTCTTCACTTTGGACATAATAATGTTAAAACATTGTGGAGTCATCTTGTATACTTCTTGGAAACGATCAGGATAATAATGTAGATCCTCCATTATTTTAAAAAATCTACTCTCTTCATTGCTTCGCCATACCGGATGTACCCAGTAACGTCTAAACCTCTGCAGATTAGCGAGATATACCAGTGCTAATATATCTTCATCTTCAGAAGGAGACATGTTGTCGTATCAAAATCGGACGGTTGAATGCCGGGACAAGCCCAGTATGCGCCACCGGCCGTCGCGCCCGTTCCTTGTCTTTCTATTATATTTTAAGTCGTGACGGCGCCCTGTCTGCGACGTGTCCGCGACGCGTCCGCGTCTGTTCTGTGTGGCCGGCACCTAATGTTTATGTCTGTAAATATTATAATTGCAGCATTGGTCACTTGAAAACTTTTCCGTCAATAATAGTGTAGATAAGTACTGGCCACTTGAAATTGAAATTATCTATTATTCTATCATGAGTTCTATTATGTTGAGGTCTATTATGAGTTGACAGCTAATATATTTTTCAATGTGATTCACTCAACGTTCAGAACAAATTATACATAAACCATAACAATAATTAATTTTAATAATGTCTGAAAAAAGAAATAGTGAAGGTATTATATTTCATAAAAAATAATAAAGGTGGATCTACATTACTGTATTCTGGTAGACGGTACACTTTAAATTATAAAAATAAAAATGGTTCGTCTTTGTGGAGATGTTCCAACCGGGACGATGTAGTGCTTCATTAAAAAATAATAACACGAGAGATGGAGTTTTAGGGGAGAGCACACATACTTGTAAAGATAATAATACAAGAAATGAGGTATTGATATTGTTAACACGCATATTGGGTTGCATAAAATTGAAAGTCCTAATGTCGAAATGCATAACTGGTTTTAGCATAATCATCTTTTCGCATAACGCTAATTTTCACGCATAATTTCTTTCGTACATGTACTTTAGTCATAATCATCTTTAACCATAAAATTATTGAGCATAATGGTTTATCGTTTAACGATATTTAAACATAATTTAACTCCTTAAATTTTAAATACATTTCAAACGCACATAATCCATTTATTTTGCCGATTGGAAAACAAATATATCTGAAGAAGCAGGTAAATTTGTATAAAAATAATTAACTCGATGAGTGCGATTCGCTTCTGGCACTTCGCCGGCCGCTACCGCGGCACGCTCGCTTCGCTCGCTCGGCTCGTGCGGTGTTTGTCATGTTCTAACCTAACCTAACCTACCTAACTTTTATTTAACCTAAACCAAAGCTATTGCAAATATTCCTTATTATTAATCATTAATCAATCAATCAATAATGAATGACATTACATACTTTGATTTATCGTATTTGTTTCATTTATGCGTTAAGATTATTATGACTTTAAAATTTATAGATAACAAAGTTATGGTCAAGACAATTAGGGAAATTGCTAATTATGCCAAAGAATACGTTATGCGTAAAGACCATTATGCCAAAAGACCATTATGCGAAGTGACTATTATGCTAAACATTTTATGCCATTCGACATTAGGATAGAAAATGTTACACGAAAAAAGGGGCACCCGCCCGCGGCCCCCGCCGCCCCGCTACCACCGCGCGCGGCTACGCGTGCCTGCCGCCGGCGCCGCCGAGCCGGCCACTTGCACTTCCACGGAGGAGCGACGCGAGCGCACACGCTGCGCGCGCTCTCACAATATTTTTTAATATAATTACGTCTTACAGTTTTATAACGTTTGTACATGTAACTATTCACATAAATAACTTCAAGAAATGATCTCACGCTCCAATTACCTTTAACCAAAGAACTCTTCAAGAAACCAGCACCAACGAGGCACGAGGCAGCTTTTGGCGGAAACAAAATGGTGACCCCGACGTGATTGTGTATTGGGTGTAAGTGGATGTGTAAGCGCAGTAAACCGAAACCGTAAGTAATTGTGTGTCATTAAACTTTTATTTGAGTGAACAGTGACTACCTGCCTATTATTAAATACGTGTTTATATCGTCCTGCTCGGTATAAAGAAATTAGGTCTGCGGCTATACCTATCTCTGCTTCGCGTAAATCGCGTACCTAAATACACGGTTCTTGCTATAAATATTAACGTTTCTTAAAAATAAGCTTGCCTACTAACATAAAATTCTAACTTGAAGAGCAAAATCATACCTACTTGGTTCGGTGCTTTAATGTTACATAGGTACTTACTTATCTAAGCCATAAGCACATTTTTTAGACATAAAAATAAAAGCTAATCTTCACAAAAAATACAAAAAAACTAAAGATCATGGTGATTATATGGAATATTCAAAATATAGAGCTCAAGTAAAAAAGTCTATAGAGAGGGCACATCAGGAGCATAGAAGTAAAATTCAATATCGATTTGCAAAAGATCCAAAATCCTTTTGGCAATATATAAGATCGCAGAGAAATAGGACAAATAAACAAAAGATTATAAAAGACGGTCTATATCTGGCGGATGCTGAGTGTGCCAGAGAATTTGCCAGTTTTTTTGAATCGGTATATACCAAAGAGCCACCGCGTCTCGACCCGCGGGAGGCATCGTTTGGGGCGAACGCGAATAGTGCACGCGTACATATAGATAGTTTGAGTCTTAAGGATGTAAAAATAGCCCTTGTAAATCTCAAACCAAAACATTCATCAGTTCCTGATGGAATACCTGCTTTTTTATTTAGAGACTGTGGTACAGTGTTAGCGGAACCACTGCTTCATATTTTCAACAGCTATTTAAAACTAGCAATGTTCCCGGCTCGTTGGAAAACTACGCGGGTGATACCAGTTCCTAAAGGCAAAGCAGGTCCGGAAATCAGTAGCTACAGACCAGTAGCTGTACTGTCCACACCAGCTAAAATCTTTGAGCCTGCTATACAGCGGTGCATGCAAGAACAAGTTAGTTCACAATTGTCTGACGCACAGCACGGATTCAGATTGGGACGTAGCACGTCCACTAACCTACTGAACTTTATGGTGCAAGTGGTACCGGCAGTTGATGCTGGCACGCAGGTCGACGCAGTATATTTCGACTACAAAAAGGCATTCGACACCGTTGATAATGATATCCTTTTAAGGAAGCTAGCTGACATAGGATGTACGCAGCACATGCTGCAGTTTTTTGCTAACTACATGAGGGATCGGCTGCAATACGTCGATTACAACGGGTGCATATCTGAGACATATTACACCAGGTCCGGAGTGAGTCAGGGTAGCAATTTAGGTCCTCTCGAGTTCCTCATTATGATAAACGACTTGCCAGAGGTTTTTCGACATGGTACATGTTTATTGTTTGCTGATGACCTTAAGTTGCTACTCGAGGTTCGGAATAGGTCGGATTGTGAACGCTTGCAAGACGACATAAATAAAGTGATAGAGTGGAATCAGAGTAATAAGCTCTCCTTTAACGTCTCTAAATGCTCGACTATGTCATTCACCAGAGCACATAACCCTATACAGTACGAGTACAAGGTGGACGACGTACAGATTCAGCGGGTAACAGAGGTAAGAGACCTGGGAGTGATCGTCACTCCACATCTAACGTTCCGGGAGCATATTATTAGGATATGCAAGAAAGCATACAGAAACTTAGGTTTTGTGTTGAGACAGTCCAGTGGTTTCACTAACATAACTACAGTAAAAGTGCTGTATGACGCTTTAGTCAGGAGCCATCTGGAACATAATGCAGTCATATGGTCTCCTTGTGAAGAAAAATACTGTGTTATGTTAGAACGCGTACAAAATAAATTCTTAAGACACTTATATTTTAAATTATACGGAGTGTACCCTTTTTATCCATTAATGTATCCAACGTTGTTTGTTTTGGGTATGGTGGGATACAACCAACTTAGGGTACGCAGAGAATACACACTTGCGGTATATGTAATTATGTTATTACGGGGAGTAGAGCACAACGCGGGAGTGTTGAAGCACCTTCAGCTTAACGTGCCGGACGGATATGTGTCTAAACGTAGACGTCCACAGCTGTTACGTGTACCAGCAGCTAGGACTAACTTACGCGCAAAAAATCCGCTAACACGTACAATACGGGTTCTGAATGAGGTACATAACAGAATAGACATATTCTCGGATAGTTTGAGGGAACTCACAAAGGTGATAATGTTTATTGTTTGCTATAGCACATTCACGATTACGATTGTGTAGTGTGGGCGCTCAACAGGGATTTTTTCGATTTATTCGATTGCTACAAATATATTTTAATAAATGAGATTAATTGGTTAAAAAAAAACAATAAAAAAAATGTTAATTGTATGGGTTTGATATAAATAGTTAAGAAACTGTGTGTCTTCGACTTATATAATTTACATTTACACTAGCGGCACTATTGTATTAGGTTTGATATGTACCTGTAATGATAGTGTAAAAGTTATAAATAAATAAATAAATAAATAAATAAATAAATAAATAAATAAATAAATAAATAAATAAATAAATAAATAAATAAATAAATAAATAAATAAATAAATAAATAAATTTTATTCAATACCTATTTCATGTAAGTAAAGTGCCTACTCCTTCGTCTATTCCTCGCTGAATTAAATAATAACTAAAACAGCCTACTAATATAAGTTCGTATAAGCAATTACTACCTATAGGCCTGCAAACGTTTTTAAAATTTTCACTTCGTACAAAACGTGTTCGTAACCTTATAGGTTAGTTAACCTAGAATACGGGTGAATACTAACAAACTTTCTTTGTAGGTACCTATTGCTTTCTATGCAACGGTTTATTTTCGCAAACAACTTAAACAATTTCAGAATTCAACGCGGTCAGAGCGTCGCTGTCGTGTCCCGAAACAAGGTCGTCGTAGTGCGGCTGGGGACTTCGCTTACGAGTTGCATGGTGGCGTCGTGTGCCTGCTTGTTGCTGTTGCTGTTGCTGCATGCTGTCGGTGACGGGCTGGAGCTGCTAGTGTGACAACCGGTCAGATCTTGCAATTTATTAACATTTGGCATAGCATTGTGTGTTCGTTGTTTGCGTCAATAGTAGGTAGGTACCTAATTAAAAACAATGTCTGACGAAGCTAATAAGATGTTGTTCACTTTAAAAACAAAACGCAGCAGTATCAAAGGTCGCGTTACTAAATTTGAAAACTATTTGTTAGGTTTCAGGTCTGAAAATGTAACAGTCTTACAAGTCCGTGAACTCCAAATCAAATTAGAGAAATTTACACAACTTTCTATAATGTTTGAGGACATTCAAACTCAAATTGAAGAGTTAACGGAGGCTTCAGAACTTGATATTGAAATTGAAGAACGCGACCAATATGAAACAAAAAATTGTAATTTAATTGCTAAGGCTGGATTAATTTTGACACCCTTAGAAGAGAATGATGCCACAGTCCAGGCATTCATTTAGTAAATCTAAGTGTGATAGTGCTGTGTTTAGTGATCAAATAAAATTACCAACAATAAAGCTACCTACCTTCGACGGAGATCATTTGAAGTGGTTGGAGTTCCGGGACATGTTTGTATCCCTAATTCATAATAATGACAGAATTCCAGCTATGAATAAATTTCATTATTTACGTTCGTCTCTCGAGGGTGGCGCTGCTGTCGCAATAAAATCAATCGATTTTACGGCTAACAACTACGAATTAGCGTGGGATCTATTGTGTGAGAGGTTTAATAATAAAAGAATCTTAATAAATAATCATTTAAAATCTTTAGTTTAGTGTGTTTAGTGTTTAGTTTAGAAACATTTACAAAGGAGTCACATACTTCATTAAGGTTCATGATTGACCATGTTTCTAAAACATTGCGTGCACTCAATAGTTTGGGTGAACCCACTGATCACTGGGATACGCTGATCATTTTTAACATGTCAATGAAATTAGACAATGCCACAGGTCGCAGATGGGAGGAACACCGAAGTACTTTGGTGGGCACAGTATCACTACAGGAGTTCTATCAATTTCTGCGTAACCGTGCGGATGTGCTAGAAACGATGCAGGTTAGTAAGACTGACACAAGTCGTAGTGAACGGCCTGCTGTCAGCAAACAATCCTTAGTAAAGCAAACGAAATCGCTTCATATATCTTCAACGAGTGACAACAAAGTTGAGTGTGCTTTGTGTAAGCAAGACCATAGGCTTGAGTACTGTCCTGACTTTAAAGCATTGAAGCCAGAGTCTAGGGTAGCTACTGTTAAGCGGTTAAGATTATGTCTTAACTGTTTCCGGCCAGGTCATCACCACTCTCGTTGTCGCAAGGGTTCGTGCAAAATCTGTAACAGAAATCACAACACTTTAGTCCATCTACAACAAAATGGCAGTAGCAACAGTGGAGGCAAGGGTGACGAGAATCACGACAGTAGTCGTGACAACTCTGCAAATATGGTAAACAGGCCACGAAATGACGGTCAAACCAGTAAGCAGACAGACTCACCAACCTCTCCCGTGCAAGTTGCTTCTGCTTTGTGTGGAGAAGTGTTGTTGTGCACGGCGGTTATAAAGGTCGTAGGCCCAGAAGAGTCTTGCTATGCGCGAGCTCTTTTAGATAGCGGTAGTCAATCGTCATTCGTCACCGAAAGGTTGAAAAATACATTGAAGTTACCGGTTTCTAGTACAAACCGTGTAACAGTCTGTGGCGGTAATGACAATAATTTTAGCATCTCTCAACGGTGTCAGATAAATATTAAGTCTAGGCTAGATTCGTTCAGCTCAACAGTGTCGTGTCTGGTGATACCTAAAATAATTGGTCACTTACCAAATGTTGAAGTAGACTACAGTCAGTTAAGTTTTCCCAAAAATATTGAACTTGCAGATCCAAACTTTTTCCGTCCCTCAGACATTGATTTGCTGCTTGGGGCTGATGTGTTTTGGGATTTGGTTGAAACAAACCACATCAAGTTAGGAAAAAACAAACCGACATTGACTCTGTCCAAATTAGGTTGGTTAATTTCGGGACCAGTTGGTGAACGCACCCAAAATACCGAAAAGAGAATACAATTCTCTCAGGAAATAACGGAGAGGCTTTCTATGTTTTGGGAACTGGAAGAAGTTCCTAAAACAAATAAACTTTTGTCTAGCGATGAGCTATTTTGTGAAAATCACTTCATTAATAATGTCTTGCGGCTTCCTAGTGGCAGATTTTCCGTAAAATTTCCTCTCAGAGCGTCACCAGAGGAAAGCCTTGGTGATTCGTACTCTATCGCGAAAAGACGTTTTTTCAATTTAGAAAGAAAATTACAGAGTAAGCCTCATGCTGAACAGCTAGGTCATTTAACAAAAATTCCACAGCCGGACTTCGGCTACTTCCTCCCCCACCACGCGGTGACTAGAGAACACAGTGAAACAACGAAACTACGTGTCATATTCGATGCTTCCTGTAAGAGTTCGTCAACCAAGTCCTTAAATGATTTGCAAGCAGTTGGGCCTGTAGTCCAAGATGATTTATTCTCAATTCTCGTACGATTTCGTCAAAATGCATTTGTAGTCACTGGCGACATAGGAAAGATGTATCGTCAAGTGATGATTCACGAATCACAGCGACACTTGCAACTCATTGTTTGGAGGGAAGAACAGTCAGAGCCACTTCAAGTGTTACAGTTAAACACTGTAACTTATGGTACCGCCTCAGCTCCATTTTTGAGTACTAGATGCTTAGTTCAGTTAGGCAATGAATGTATTGACCAGGCTGTTGCTGAGGTAATACATCACGATTTTTATGTAGATGATTTGATCACCACTCATAATAACAAGGATGCCTTAAAACGCATCATTAAGGCCGTGACAACTAAACTGGCTGAGGGTTGCTTCAATCTACGTAAATTCAGGACCAATGTTCCTGACATTTTTGACATTGATATCCTTAATCAAGGTCAAGATTTTTGTAAAGACTCGACTGTCCTAGGGCGAAATTGGTCACCTACAAAGGATACCTTGCAGTTCTCATCTGAGTGTGAGGCTGTACCCCAAGTGACTAAGAGGACAATATTGTCAGCCACATGCAAGATGTTTGACCCGCTCGGTCTCTTAGCCGCCTGTACTATCGTTCCAAAAATGATATTGCAGAGGCTGTGGCTGACCGGGCACGCATGGGATCATCTAGTTCCCGATGATATTGAAAGGGCGTGGTTAGAATACAAAACCAACACACACTACCTTTCACAAATTTCTATACCCAGACATGCACTGTTGGGAGAGCCAACTAGCGTAGAGTTACATTGTTTCGTAGACGCGTCACAGAACGCATATGCAGCGTGCATTTATGTCAAGTCGATAGACGACATGAACAATGTCTCAGTAAATTTGTTGTGCGCTAAATCTAGGGTTGCTCCGTTGAAACCTATTACAATTCCTAGGCTAGAACTTTGTGCTGCTCTTTTAGGCGCGCGGTTGCATGCGAAGGTCCTACAATCACTACGATTGACCATAACACGCTCTGTGTTCTGGTCCGACTCAACAATTGTTTTGGGCTGGATCAGAATGCAGCTCTTACTCTGAAGACCTTTGTTTGCAATCGCATACAGGAAATTCGCGATACGACGGAGCAATCCGCATGGCGACACGTAGGCACTAACGCCAATCCAGCTGATTTAGCTTCAAGGGGCATCAAGTGTCAGGATTTGAAGGGGAATAGTCTATGGTGGACTGGGCCTGCCTTTCTTCTCCAAGGTGATGATGCATGGCCGAAAATGAAGTCCTCTGAGATTGATTTACCTGAAATCAGAACAAAATTAGATATAAAGCTTGATGGTTCTCCTACGGTAATTGACTTTAATAAGTATTCAAATTTAAGCAAATTGCAAAGAATATTTGCGTACGTCTTGCGATTCATAAAGGCATGCAAAACTAAAGTAAAAAATGTAAAGGGTTCACTTACCGTTCAAGAACTAAACTTATCGTTACAATTATTGACGAAAGCATCACAAGCGACGTCTTTCGCTCAAGAGATAAAATGCTTGGGCGAGGGTAAACAATTGAAGGCTAAATCTAGCATTTTGTCGCTTAACCCCTTTCTAGATGAGCTGGGTATTCTCCGCGTTGGTGGACGTTTGCGCGATGCTCAGTGTTCATACAATCAAAAGCATCCAATATTGTTGGACGGCAATCATCCACTCGCGAGGTTAGTCTTCGAAAGAGATCATTTGCGTATGCTTCACTGTGGCCCGCAGCTGCTTCTCAGCGCGGTCCGTGAACAATTCTGGCCAACAAAGGGTCGGGTATTGGCTAGAAGCACTGTGCATAAATGCCTCATGTGTGTTAGATTAAAAGGTAAAACATTGCAGCCCATAATGGGCAATCTTCCAAAACCGCGTATTGTTCCTTCTCCCCTATTTGAGACCTGCGGCGTTGATTTCGCTGGTCCTTTCTCCATTTTGAATAAAAAGGGACGTGGCGCCAAAGCATCAAAATGCTATTAATAATAATAATAATAAAATAGTTTATTTCTCACCACAAACCAATACAAGCAAAAATACATACATTGGGTTGTGGATCGCTGGTGCCTGTGGTAGGTAATAAAAACCTGAATTACAGGTCACCAGGTACCCACGATCTGATACAATTCGAAACTTAAAGATAGACATTATTATACATTGCTTATTATATTACATAGTAAAATGAGTAAATAAATACTTAGTGAATTTACGGTAGAAAGCATGTGTATGTGTGTGTTAATGTGTGTGTGTGTGTGTGTGTGTGTGTGTGTGTGTGTGTGTGTGTGTGTGTGTGTGTGTTTGAGTTACTGTATCTGTGAGAACGTGTAGAGAAATAACTACGAAATAACTGCGCTATGAAGGCACTTCAAGCAGTTCTTCTGTAGTTAGGTAATTTTGCTGAAGTAGCCTTTTTGAACCCTCCGCTTACAGTTATAGTTATTGAGAACATTTAGTGTCAGGATATGGTGTAATCTGTTATAGAGATAGGGTCCAAGAAAAGCAAAAAAACTACGAATAAACGACGTGGGCATAGACCTAGAAACCAAGTGATTGCGTCGAGAGGATTCTCTGTTGTACGGTGTAAGGGAGTGCTGTCTGACTATCACGGAGAGAACAAACAATTGTCTTACCGTGAGTACTTGACAGGATTTATAGAGCTCCGTAGTTGGAAAAAGACGGGATTTGAAGTGAGAGACTTTGAGGATAGCCCTTTGCGAACGTTCGGCTAACATAATGTGAGTTTGCGCGGCTCCTCCCCACGTGTCAATGCAATATGCGAGTATGGATTGGCAGAGTGCTAGGTACGCCATCTTCATAACCTCTGCGTCTGCTGAGTAGCGTAATTGCTTGAAGATGTAAATAAGTTTACGAACTCTTTTGGCTAGTTGGACAATGTGTTCTTTGAAGGTGAGATTACCATCAATTACAACACCAAGGTATTTTACAGAAGAAACCTTCTCAATACACACAGGGTTGCCAGCTGGTGAGCCCTGATTGATTACGTCAGAACATCTATCCACAGTTATCTGTAAGGTATTGTCCATTAGTGCAGGGTGATTACGCATACTAAAAGCAACTACCTTGGCTTTGCTGATATTGAGAGTCAGTAGATTAGCATGAAGCCATGCCCTGACTCGGTCGAAACCTTCTTGGGCAAGTTGAAATGTATCAACCCATGTACTTGAAGTGAACACAAGCGCCGTATCATCGGCATACGAGAACAGTTTCCCATTTTTGAGATTGATCTTACACAAGTCATTAATGAAGATCAGGAACAGACTTGGTCCCAAGATACTGCCCTGGGGAACGCCGCACTCCACCGGCATCTCAGTGCTCATATGTGGTCCCAACTTAACACATTGTCTTCTATTTGTTAGATAACTTCGGAATAAGGATAACTGGATTCCCCTCATGCCCAAAATTTCCAGCTTTGATAGTAAAATGGGGGTCGAAACCGTGTCAAAAGCCTTAGCGAGATCGAGGAAAAGTGCAACACATTTTTGTTTTTTGTCCAGACTTCTGACTATGTGATCTGTAAGGCTGTGGACAGCATCAGCAGTGGAGAGATTAGTTCTAAACCCAAATTGATTTTCTGACAACAAATTTTGTTTTTGTAAGTAAGTGACAAGCCTAGAATTCAGAATTTTCTCTAGCACTTTAGACATGGCAGGAAGCACCGAGATAGGCCTATAATTCTGAACACGGTTTCGATCTCCAGATTTATAAATAGGGTGTAGCAGCGCCTTCTTGAAAAGGTCAGGGAATATGCCGGTATTCATGCAGAGATTGCAAATGGAAGTGAGTGGAGGAATAAGCACTGATTTGTGTCTCTTCAGAAATCTAGAAGATATACCGTCCCATCCCGTTGCGGAGTTATTTCTAAGGGACATTATGAAGCGTTCTACCTCTTCTTCATCGGTTTCAAGGAGTGCAAAAGAATTAACAGAGTCGGTTGTAGCTCTGAGTGTCGGGGAGCTTGAGTGCTGTTTTGCTTGCTGTTCAGTTAATAATTTGCCAATATTAATGAAATAGGGAGTTGATATTATCAACGGCACATTGACTACTGATGTTCACGTCTAAGAGAGCAAGAGCAGGACTCGAAGATTTAGTTGTATTAGTAATCGATTTTATCACCTTCCAAAGTTGTTTGGAATTTTTGCCGGCCCTTTCAAGTTCCGTCCTTTCGTAGGCTCTTTTACTTCTCTTCAAGAGTGCAGTGCAGTAATTGCGATACCTTTTATAAGAGGTTTGTAAGGTAACGTTGGTTCGATCTTTTATAAATTGCCTATAAAGGTTATCTCTGTGGCGCATACACCTGATCAAACCAGGGGAGATCCAGGGTTTGAGAGGTCTCCGTCGTCGGGATAGAGTGACAACAGTAGTATTGTTCTTTATTGCTAAACGCACAGATTCAATAAGGAATTGGGTTGCCTTGTTAGGGTCTCTTGCAGAATATACAGGGTCAAAGCTAATGGCAGCCAAATCACTAGCCAAGTTTTCTTCATTTATTTTAGATATAAACGAGCGACCTGCTTTGGGTTTCTGCATTGAGATTGCTATAATAATTGCATAATGATCAGTGACAGTAGAATCCAAGACTAGAATCTTGGTAGGGAATATAGTCCTTAGGTTGGCATGATCAAGGCAGGTCAGCATGTCATGTGTCTTGAAAGTATGGCCTGGGGTAAGTCCATGATGAGCAAGAAGCTCCAGATAATCCAGAGTACCAGACTCTTGACAATCTTCAGAAATATCAATGTTAATGTCGCCCGTAAGTACGACATTCTTAAAGGACTTCAATTCGATGAGGATCGAGTCTAAAGAGTGTATAAAATTGGAAGGACGTTTAAATTGACTAGGCCGATAGATACCAATTACAGCTAGATCCGTTCCCAACGACAGTATCAGACAACTTGCTTCAGATAAATCCGGCTCTTTTACGCGTATATTAGTCAAAGTAGATTTTGTATAAACCACGACACCGTCATTCTGATTATGGTTTACAAGTGTTTTGTACGAATTAAAGCCGTCCAGAAGTGGGATTACCGGGTTTTGAGACAGTCGACACTCTGTCAGCACTATTATATCACATTCACATTTATGTCTATTTGTTTGTTTTTTCACAAAGGCACTTCATTTAGAAGTAGTTAGTGACTTAACCACAAATTCTTTTATTTTAAGCCTACGCAGATTCATTTCGAGACGCGGAAAGCCAACAACAATTTATAGCGACAACGGCACCAATTTTGTTGGCGCGAGCAACGAGCTCCAACGCATGCTAAAGGCAAGTCAGGAGCCCGTCAATGAATTCGCATGCAGCAGCGGCATTAGCTTCAAATTTAGTCCGGCATATTCTCCCAATTTCGGTGGTACATGGGAGTCGGGCGTGAAGGCCGCAAAATTTCATTTAAAACGTATCGTAGGATCCGCTAATTTAACCTTTGAGGAGTTAACTACACTGTTCACTCAAATAGAAGCGATTCTCAACTCGCGACCGTTGACACCTATGTCTAGCGATCCATCCGATCTTTATCCGCTTACACCTGGTCACTTTCTAATCGGGCGGCCATTAGCGTCGCTGCCGTCTCCGTTCATGCAGAAACTGAACCTGAATCGCTACCAGCATCTTGAAGCCCTACGACAACACTTCTGGAAGCGTTGGTCCAGGGAGTTTTTATCTGAGCTTCAGCAGCGAGTCAAATGGAAGGCCACGGCACCAGGAGTCAAGATTGGAGACCTGGTCATTCTAAAGGAAGATAACCTACCGCCAATGAAATGGCACCTTGGCCGTGTGGAGACATTGCACCCTGGATCCGACGGCGTTACGAGAGTTACAGATGTTCGTACAGAGAGAGGCATCGTGCGGCGAGCGGTCTCCAGGCTTTGCCCTCTTCCTGCCTGGTCCAATGAAGAGGATGCCCAAATTGCTGACAATGAAACCAACGGGTTTCAAGGGGCCGGAGCATGTTAACGCGCATCACTAGCGGTAGCGCACGCGGCCCCCGCCGCCCCGCTACCACCGCGCGCGGCTACGCGTGCCTGCCGCCGGCGCCGCCGAGCCGGCCACTTCCACGGAGGAGCGACGAGAGCGCACACACTGCGCGCGCTCTCACAATATTTTTTAATATAATTACGTCTTACAGTTTTATAACGTTTTGTAACGTTGTTAATTCCGTTTCGGAACAAGTAGCGACACCTATCCGATTTTGTAGGGAAGTGAAATTGATTTTCTTGTCCTTCCGACACTAGATGGCGGTTTAATATATTTATCGAGTAATAATCTAATATATAATCTGTGCATAGACCTTTCTAGGACATCTGTTATGACTTCCTGTCAAGGATTCATTCTATGGGAACAAAAATCATACGCGAGTGTGATCTAATAGAATTTTCTAGCACCTTCCATTCCAGTGTCGTCTAATGCAAATTGCTAGATTGTAAAGAGGATTTCCGTTTGTGTGTTTGCTGGAATATTCGATAATAGTTAATATAAATACGGGTGCTTCGGCTGTCACAGAAAACCTTTGAAGAAACTTTTGACGCGTGTGCATGTTGGAAGACTGTCGCTCTGTGACAGTAATTTGTTATACGAAACTCTGAGAAAATCGTTGTGAAGTTCGCCCAGTAATTCTGGTAAGAAATATCATTCAATTCCTATAGGTAAAATCTGTGCTGTTAGGTCTGGTAGTGAATTTAGTGTTTCGTATTGTAATACAGGGTCCAATTGTACCGCCAAGACCTACCCTGAGTCGCTGAGAGCTGTTGCGAACCCTGTGTGGAGATTTCCACCTTTGGCGTAACCTTGGCGTGGCGATATTGGCTTTGGTGCACCCGGTGTGAGCAGCCTGCGGTTCACCACGCAGCCCGACCCTGCACTGCCTCAGGCGGGAGACCAGGTCATGTGCAACTTTCTTTAATATTTAAGACTCGTATTTGCCAAAGCTAGTGATCGTTGAGAGTGAGCTCAGAAGAGCTGTACATGCTGTGTACTTCTAGTTGGAACTTTTGTTGACTTCTTTTTTTGCTTGTGTGATTATATGAACTAACTGTGATATCTCTGTATAATTTATTGTGTATATATCTTGGCCAAATATATGTATGGACTTAGGTGTTGGTGTTTCATTGAAGGCGTTCCCACAACTGCACACACCTCTGTTTAGGAAAGGCGCCCTGGGATAAGAGTTTCGGGAGTCTCCCCGCTGGGTGAGCCGGTGAGGTGACCTTTCCACCCAAAAAGGTTACAAATTGGCGACCAACGTAAGAGGCTTTCTAAAACCTTTGTAGACCTAAGCTCTTGTGCTACTTTGTGTGCATTCGTGGGAGCCTTCAATGAGCACAAAAGTCCACCTCGTCTGAGACTTTCCAGGACGTTAAATTGGTTGTGTTAGGCAGCTGGCACGTAATTTACCCTCTTTTGTGTTTTTTCAGCCATCAACACCTTCTCGGCAAGAAAATACACATTCAAAATTCAAAATTAATTAAAAAATTAGCTGCATACTTTTGGTAAGTTATTTTCGGCATACCCACTTTTTTTTTTTTTCTTTTTTTTCCGATCCTTCTCCTTAATTTGTGTTCCTTGTAACTTTAGTTAGCCCTTCCGGAGTTAGAATCTATACATACATATATTTGGCGACAATTGAGCAAGTGTAAGTAATTACATAAGGAAATTCGATATTCCTATGTTATTGTAATTTTTTAGAAGGCGGTTATAATACCTACCTTACAATTTTAATTCTATAACTGTGTTTTGTAAAACCATACAACGTAAAACTAGTTGGTAAAATATCTATGTTCATATATTGTGATTTTGTACTATTCCATAGTAGGTCATAGTATCTTTACTACCACTTAGGTGGCAAACAAGCACTTTTGTGTTATAACTTCATACAATTTGTTAAGTTATCTGATAGTGAATCTTGTGAATCTTTAACCTTTCTTAGTTGAACTTTGTACTCATTCTCAGTTTAAGTATAACTAGAAAGGAGTATATTGTGAATATTTTCTATTCAGTACAAATAAATGTTTACTGTTTTTTGTTGAACTTAGTTTATGAAACTTTCTCTTTGTACTTAAGTAACTTTTAACTTAATTATAATATGGCACAAATGCAGAAGTATATTAATTACTTGAGGAAAGATGAACTTTGTAACGAGCTTTCTTATATGGGCATTACAGCGGATCCAGAGGCTGCGGTCGTCGGTCTGCGTGGTGAACTGCGAACGGCGCACCGGCTCGTCCGGAGGGGTAGCATCAAGGCCAATATCGCAACGCCCACTGTCGCTTCCGCTGAGCTTTCGATCTGTGAGCCCAAAGTCCTCGAGTTGGAGGAATTAATCTCTTCAGGTGATTTTGTTTCTAATAAGAATGTTCGCACTAGGGCTGCTGTAAGAGCAAATTATCTCCTAACTAGGTTGGCTCGTTGTGGCTTAGACTGTCCGGAACTCATAGGAATTCGCAATAGGCTTGTTAAGATAGTGTCTGTATCTGAACCCGACAGTGACTCGGAATCTGAAGGGTCAGATAACAATGATGACCCCGTGAACCGTGACCAGATAGGTTATACTTCACCTGCATTGAGAAAGGATTGCTCGATACGCAATAGTTCACATGACCTTAATCCTGCTAGTGACAATATAGTTTATAGGGAACGCCCTATCAATTTGAACTCTTTTAATTTAAGATATGATGGCTCTTCTTGTGTGCGCGTCTTCATTGAGAGATTGGAGGAACTTAGAACTGCCCGGGAGGTCAGTAAGTCTAAGGTTCTTCTGGCGTTTTCTGATCTGTTAGACGGACCCGCTTTGTTTTGGTTCCGCACTAACAAAGCCAACTTTACCTCATATGAGGATTTAATCAAGGAGCTTCGGGAAACTTTTGACATACCCGACTACGACTACCGTCTCCGCAATGAAATTAGACAGCGTACACAAGCCCGCTCCGAGTCTCTAGTGAGTTATATTTCCACTATGTTGGCCATGTTCTCTAGATTGTCTTGTAAAATGCCCAGTGAAGAACAACTGGACATTCTTATGCATAACATAAGGCCTGACTACATGAAGGAATTAGCCCTTCATGAAGTCAACTCAATCGATGATCTGAAACGGTTGGGAAAGCGTTTGGAGCTTGCACGTGCTAGGGCAGATGCGTTCCATGAACCATTACTCGACAAATTTGAGATCTCATCGGACTTACATCAGCAGAAAGGCAAGACCGTGCAGAAGCCTGCAAAGCAGGTCTCTGCTGTGGACAGCTCGCTGGCCGCGAGCGAACGGAAATGCTTCCGGTGCGGTGAGAGCGGTCACACTGCATATGGCTGTCCGCAATCTAAGGAGTTGGTGTGTTTCCGGTGTGGTCTCAAAGGAGTCAAGTCACCTGAATGCCCCCAATGTTCTTCCAAGTCAAAAAACGCGTAGGCCAGGGCCTTATTAGGAAATTTGAAATTAACTCCGTATCTGAGTCCTCTTCTGATAAGGTCCTGTTTTCTAAACGGTTTAATGATGTTAGACCGTACTTAGTTGTTAAGATTTTGAAGCTGAATGTTTTAGGTCTTCTTGATTCTGGTGCCTCCTGCTCAGTGCTAGGAAAGGGTGCGCACCACCACTTTTTAGAACTAGGGTTTGAGCTGGAAAGCATCAACCCAAATTTTCATATCACAACTGCAGACAGTTCGTACTTGAAGTGTTTGGGTTGTATCTCTTTGCCTCTTGAGTACAATTCGGTTATCCGAGTAATTAAGTTTTATGTGGTTCCAGAAATAACTACATCCATGATTTTTGGTGTAGATTTTTGGCAACAGTTTCAGTTAGGTGATAAATTGATTTCACAAAATATTAGTTTAGATAAATTTAGCGATACCAACCCAATAGAGTCTTTGTCTCTTAATAATGGTCTTGAAGATTACAACAACTTAACTGATAATCAGAGGTGTGTAATAAACAAGATCATTGATAAATTTGATTCTTTGAACACGGATAAGGTGGGCTTAGGTAGGACAACGCTTGTGCATCATGTCATAGACACTGGTGATAGCAAGCCAATCAAACAACGTTATTACCCGCTTTCTCCCCTTAAACAGAAGGCCCTGGAAGAAGAGTTGGACCGGATGTTGGAGATGGGAGTGGTATCTCCATCTCAATCCGCGTGGAATTCACCAGTGGTTATGGTGGAGAAAGCGAACGGTGACCTCAGACTGTGCTTGGACTCTAGAAAGCTCAACTCTGTGTCAAAAAGTGATGCTTATCCGTTACCTTACATTAATCAAATTCTTGACCATTTGAATAATGCTAAATATTTATCCTCTATAGATTTGAGTGCAGCATATTGGCAGATTCCTTTCGATTCTCCCCTATCTGCCGAAAAAACTGCCTTTACAGTTCCTAGGAGGGGGCTATTCCAGTACAATGTCATGTGCTTCGGTTTGGTTGGGGCTTCAGCTACGATGCAGAGGCTCATGGACCGCCTATTTGGCCCCGAATTCGACAACAGGGTGTTTTCTTTCCAAGACGACATAATCTGTGTCGCCAGCACCTTTGAGGAGCATGTGGATCTCTTACATAGAATCCATCAGCGACTCAAGGAAGCGGGCCTAACGATAAACATGAAGAAATCACACTTTTGTCGAAGTGAATTGAAGTACCTTGGTTACTATGTGGACAAACATGGCCTGCGAACAGACCCGGGTAAAGTTGAGGTCATACTCAACTATCCCACACCTTCCAATTCTAAGGAGGTGAAAAGGTTCCTAGGGATGGCCGGTTGGTATCGTCGCTTTGTTAATAACTTCTCGAAAATTAGTAAACCTTTGTGCAAACTAACCTCTAAGAATGTAACCTTTGCGTGGAGCCCTGAAGCTGAGGAGGCCTTCAACCTTCTCAAATCAGCTTTGGTCTCTGCTCCTATTTTAAAAATGCCTGACTTTACTTTACCTTTCCGAATTCTCAGTGACGCGTCTGCTTTCTCAGTTGCTGCTGTGCTGACCCAAACGCATGATGGATTAGAACATCCGATCGCGTATTGCAGTCGGTCTCTAAACAAGAACGAGGTGAACTACAGCACTACCGAGAGAGAGCTTCTGGCCGTGATCTTTGCTTTGGAGCAATTTAGACAGTACGTTGAGGGACAGAAATGCACTATAGTTACAGACCATGCCTCACTACTGTGGTTCCATAAGTTAAAGAACCCTACTGGCCGCTTAGCGCGTTGGAGCCTGAGGCTGAGTCAATTTGATTTCGATATAGAGCATCGTAAAGGCAAGGATCATGTCGTGCCGGACGCTCTGTCTCGAATAAAAATTGATTCCCTCGATACAAGCTCCACTAAGGATCCCTGGTATATCCACACCATGAACTGTGTGCGAAAAAACCCTAGGCATTACCCTAATTTTGACATTCGGGACAACTTACTGTATAGATTTTCGAAAAATAAGTATTCTTTGACCTCAGATTTCGATTGGAAACTAGTGGTACCTCAGGAGGATAGACTAACTCTCCTCGCCAAGTACCATGACGACACGCTTAGTGCCCATGGTGGTGTTTGGAAGACACATAAACGGTTGGCGCTAAACTATTACTGGCCCAGGATGTACGAGAGTGTCAAAAGTTATGTCGGGAATTGCGAGACATGTAAGCAGTACAAACCCGTGAACACTTCTCGTCCCGGCTTAATGGGCAACCCAAAGCGTGTGTCGAAGCCATTCGAAGCCATCTCGTGTGATTTACTTGGTCCCTTTCCTACCTCTGGTAATAGAAACGTTCATTTGATTGTGGTCTCGGACTATTTCAGCAAATATACCATGTTGTGCCCTATTAGGGTCGCCACAGGCGCTGCAGTTGCGAGATTCATAGAAAAGAACGTGTTCCTAGTCCATGGAGTATGTAAAACCATTTATATGGATAATGGTCCTCAGTTTGTTAGCAAGCAATTTAAAGATCTGTTGATCAAATATAATGTACCGAACGTTTATTATAACCCTAGGTATCATGCCCAAACTAACCAGGCTGAACGAGCTATTCGCAATGTGGTTCAAGCTATCTCCTGTTATGTGAAGTCACAACATAAGAGATGGGACGAACACCTGGTGGAATTACAGTGTGCACTGAACACTGCTGTTAGTGAAGCCACTCGTTTCACCCCCTACTTTTTGGTGCATGGTAGGGAATTCATTGGAGATGGGGTTTTGTATAGACAATCAGACATCGCTTGCCATCCTAATGCGGTCTCTATTGATGATCCCTCGGCCTTTGGAGACAAACTGAAAGGAATACAACGCATTTACGATCAGGTGAAGAAACATTTGAATGTTGCTCACCGACGTAATGAGAAGTATTATAATTTCAGGAAGAGGCATGTAGAGCTCAAGGTAGGACAGATTGTTTATAAGCGTACATTCTATTTGTCTAACAAGGAAAAGAATTTTACTTCTAAATTAGCCCCTAAGTTTATGAAGTGTATAGTGACCGCTAAACGCTCCCCTTTGGTTTATTGTTTGTCGGACTTGAACGGTAAGGACCTGGGAGTCTACCATATTAAGGACATCCTGAAGTATAGTGGAGAGGAGCAACCTAAGGTGTCTGTTCGGTCAGCCATCAGTCCCGTTTCGATCCCTTAGTACTCTAGTATGTCTTTTGTTTAAACTTTTGCTACACTGAGATATAAACTGTAGTTTTAGATTTTTTTTTTGTTTATAGACGACTGTGTCCTGAAAAATGGACATCGTCCCTCTGATGCCGTATCGAGTTCTCCTTTCTCACCAGCGCCTCAACACTCTGGATCTGCCATCAAGTGTTGAGGCATTGCGATATCTAGAGCAGGCGAATAGATGTAGTTAGCTTGGTTATTGTCTCACGACTTTTTCACCTTATATAAAGGTACTTAAACATGCTGTGATAGATTCATTGTCTTTCAAGATAGCGTGGTGAAAAGTCCGATTGTTTGCAACTGAGTGCTGTCCCATGAGGTTGTATCACCTTGCATTTTATTTTCTCACTGAGTCTTTGCTCGTTCTCTTTGTTGGGACCTTTCTTGCGTATTAGGCCCGCAAGAAATACTCTAAGGGGGGGGTGGTGTAACGTTGTTAATTCCGTTTCGGAACAAGTAGCGACACCTATCCGATTTTGTAGGGAAGTGAAATTGATTTTCTTGTCCTTCCGACACTAGATGGCGGTTTAATATATTTATCGAGTAATAATCTAATATATAATCTGTGCATAGACCTTTCTAGGACATCTGTTATGACTTCCTGTCAAGGATTCATTCTATGGGAACAAAAATCATACGCGAGTGTGATCTAATAGAATTTTCTAGCACCTTCCATTCCAGTGTCGTCTAATGCAAATTGCTAGATTGTAAAGAGGATTTCCGTTTGTGTGTTTGCTGGAATATTCGATAATAGTTAATATAAATACGGGTGCTTCGGCTGTCACAGAAAACCTTTGAAGAAACTTTTGACGCGTGTGCATGTTGGAAGACTGTCGCTCTGTGACAGTAATTTGTTATACGAAACTCTGAGAAAATCGTTGTGAAGTTCGCCCAGTAATTCTGGTAAGAAATATCATTCAATTCCTATAGGTAAAATCTGTGCTGTTAGGTCTGGTAGTGAATTTAGTGTTTCGTATTGTAATACAGGGTCCAATTGTACCGCCAAGACCTACCCTGAGTCGCTGAGAGCTGTTGCGAACCCTGTGTGGAGATTTCCACCTTTGGCGTAACCTTGGCGTGGCGATATTGGCTTTGGTGCACCCGGTGTGAGCAGCCTGCGGTTCACCACGCAGCCCGACCCTGCACTGCCTCAGGCGGGAGACCAGGTCATGTGCAACTTTCTTTAATATTTAAGACTCGTATTTGCCAAAGCTAGTGATCGTTGAGAGTGAGCTCAGAAGAGCTGTACATGCTGTGTACTTCTAGTTGGAACTTTTGTTGACTTCTTTTTTTGCTTGTGTGATTATATGAACTAACTGTGATATCTCTGTATAATTTATTGTGTATATATCTTGGCCAAATATATGTATGGACTTAGGTGTTGGTGTTTCATTGAAGGCGTTCCCACAACTGCACACACCTCTGTTTAGGAAAGGCGCCCTGGGATAAGAGTTTCGGGAGTCTCCCCGCTGGGTGAGCCGGTGAGGTGACCTTTCCACCCAAAAAGGTTACAGTTTGTACATGTAACTATTCACATAAATAACTTCAAGAAATGATCTCACGTTTCAATTACCTTTAACCATAGAACTCTTCAAGAAACCAGCACCAACGAGGCACGAGTGCACGAGGCAGCTTTTGGCGGAAACAGTATTGATGGAAAAGTGCAAAGAGGAAGTAACAAAGAACTTCATACCTGTTCAACAAATTTTTGAAAAGGTTTTTGCAGAACATGAATTCACCGAGGAGATGAAAGTTGATGAGGATTTTTCGGTAATGCCAATTTTTAAATCAAAGAAGGGAGCTTATTGAGAGCAAGAAGGAAATATTTAAACAGAGTGAAAACAGAGTTTAAAAACTTGAGTGAGGTACAAGTATCATATATTTTTAGTAACAACTTCCTCGTATGTGATAATGGCAAAGAGAATAAAATTTTAATTTTTTCCACGACATTCAGCAGAAAATATCTTCAAAATAATAATAGTAAGTGTGGGGACACACGTTATGATGACGTCATCGGCTTTTTTTTTTTTTTTTTATCGTGCGAAAAATCCCCACGGATACCACCCCCACGGAGCCGGTGGAGGCGGTTATGTCGGACTCGAACCGACTAAAACGCACGCCGTCTTGGGTCCTTGGCTGCCGGAGGTGAGATTGCCAAAAGCATATCTCTCGCACCCCGGCAGACCCAGGACCATCTCTTTCAAGATGGCCCCCTTCGGGTTGTGGGGACCAAAATGTCCCCATCTAGCCCCGGTTACGGGGAGGCGCACTTTGCGCCGCCGCCGCGGCCTGCTTCTGCTAGGGTGACAGGCGGCTCCACCGGTCACCCCCAGGCCAGCGCTCATGGAGGACGGAGGTCGTTCTGCGACCTCCGACGTCCGGTTCGCCTTCGCTCTGCACGGGCTTCCCGGGCCCGGAGTCTGGTCCGGACCCGACCGGCCGCCTCCTTCTCGAGCATTACTTGCTCGCAGAAGGAGGCGGCCGCACCCCAAGCGTTTGCGCATCGTACCATCGCTGTGAGCAATGTGACGAGTGTGAGGACTCCCACCCCTAGAGCCGCCACTAGGACCCGCCTCGGCGTGTCCCACGCCGGGCACTCGGTCAGCGTGTGCAGCTCTGTGTCCTCGCTCGCATCACAGTGATGGCACTCGGACGTTGGCTCCTTCCGGATCCGACACAGGTAACTCCCGAAACACCCGTGTCCGGTAATCCCCTGCGTCAGCCGGTACGAGAGGCTGCCGTGTGGCCTCTCTAGCCACTCCTCCATGATGGGTCTTACCGCCGCTATTACGGCGTGCCCTGCGCTTGGTCGCCCAAGTCGTAGCTCCCATTCCGCTACCATGTCCCTGTGGAGCTGGGACCTCACGGCCCGAATTTCTTCGGGCTCGGGTTCCCGTCCCTGCTCCCGCGCCTCCTTACGATACCGATATAGCATCGAAAGGGCTCTCGCATCCAGGTTCCACGGTAGGGATCCGGCAAGGAGACTCGCCGCCTCGAAGGATATCGTGCGGTACCCCCTAATGGCCCTGCTGGCCATTGCACGCTGCGGTCCACGCAGCAGACGCGCATTGTGAACCGTCAGGGTGTCCGCCCATATTGGGCACCCATATAGGGCCATGGGACGTCATCGGCTGATGCAATCCGGCCACGTTGTTGCATGTACTGGCTAACGTCCCGCGGACGCGGCTGTGCACCCCCGGCGTCACTCTCGTCCATCGACCCGTGCAGGTCATGTACCCTTGATCGCAAAATATACCCGGTTCACTGACTCCAGAGTACTTATTTCATGACCTTCGATTCTCCCTGTACGCGAAGATGCCGAGCGAGGCTAAAAAAGAAGAACCACAAGCCAAACAATCGGTAACGGATTTAGCAGCGATTTCCGTTTCTGCAAAAAATCACGAATTTTGGAAGGATATGCCTAAGCTATGGTTTGCTCAATTCGACTCAGTCATGGACCCACAAAAACAAGGTGACACCACGAAATTCAATATGGTAGTTACGAAGCTTAGCAGAGACGCCAACAGGTATATGATTTAATTATTACGCCACCGGAGGAAAATAAATATGACGCCATCAAGAATCGACTGATAACCGCGTACGAAGAAAGTGCCGAGCGACAGTTCAACAAACTACTCTCAGAAATGGATTTGGGGACTCAGCGTCCATCACAACTGCTAAGGAGAATGTCAGAATTAGCTACAAACACTCAAGTATCCACAGAAGCATTGAGACGCCTATGGATATCTAGACTACCCAGCAAAGTAAAGGCAGTATTATCGGTCGCTCACGAAACCAAGCTAGAGGAACTCGCCGCACTAGCTGACAAAATAGTGGAGAATTTGGGTCCCAACGAAGTATCAGTAGTCACCGCAGGGCCGTCGACATCAACGTCAAAACCACCTGGTAGTCAAAATCAACTGGAAAGGATGACTCAAGAAATCGAGAATTTACGCTTCGAAATCAACGAGATAAGAGGACGCAATTGGCAGCGGGGCAGACGTTTTTATACGGACAGATCGCGTTCACGCTCTGCAGGTCCACGCTCACGCACACCCGATAGCACCAACTGGCTCTGCAAATATCACTTCAGATTCAGGCATCAGGCTAGAAACTGTGAAAAACCGTGCAATTGGAGGCAGACCGAGCCACAGCGGCAGAACCAAGCACACAAGGATGACAAGACGGAAAACTAGCAAGCATGCAGTCGAATCCGGTGGGCAACTGCATAGACACCCAAGTTAACCACCGTCTGTGTATACAGGACAGAAAAACTGGAACACATTTTCTGGTAGACACTGGCGCCAACGTCTCCGTCTTACCGGTGAGTCAATTCAAATGTGAACGTTCAGTCAGCGATTATAAACTGTTTGCAGCTAATAATACCGAAATCAAAAGTTACGGTATAAAAACATTAGAATTAAATATAGGATCACGTAGAGCTTTAAAGTGGGCATTTATAATTTGCGATGTTAAACAAGCTATTATAGGTGCAGACTTCCTAGAATATTATAAACTTGTAGACTTATATAATAAGAAAATAACGGACAGTATAACTAGCTTATGTGTAATAGGATCCATTGTGCAACACATGCAACCCTCATTAAAGAGTATCCAAAGTAACAATCCTTATCGAGATATCTTAGAAGAATATTCGAGTATCACTAAGCCAATAATTTATAAAAAACCATCTCATTCCGTATATCACCACATCATAACGACCGGTGCCCCGGTATGTGCGCGTCCAAGGCCACTACCCCCAGACCGGTACAAAAAGGTCAAAGCCGAATTTTTGAAAATGCAGGAGCTAGGTATATGCAGACCAGGGAATGGCGAATGGTCCAGCCCGCTGCATGTAGTTCTGAAAAAAGACGGACAACTACGACTATGTGGCGATTACAGAGCGCTTAACGCTATCACCAAGCCTGATCGTTACCCAGTGCCCAGGCTTCAGGATTTCACATATATGTTGCACAATAAAAAAGTTTTCACTAGACTAGACTTAAATAGAGCGTATCATAACATAGCTGTAGCAGCAGAAGATATAGAAAAGACCAGCATTTGTACACCCTTCTCTTTAATGGAATTTCCTAGGATGAGCTTCGGCCTCCGCAATGCGTCACAGACTTTCCACAGGTTTATGGACCAGCAGGTCCTCAAAGGTTTGGAGCAGATCGAAAATTCGGACGGGAAAGGCGAATCCGCACTTTTCTGTTACATAGATGACATACTCGTAGCGTCAGAAACTGAAATAGGTAACAAAGAACACGTCAGGAAACTATTTACCGTATTCAATAAACTTGGAATTACTATTAACATTAATAAATGTGCATTCGGTCAGTCAAACGTCGAATTTTTAGGCTATCTTGTGTCTGAAAAAGGTGTCAGCCCGTTCCCGGACAAGGTGCAGGCTATTGCCGAATATAAACGACCAGAAACCGTAAAGCAATTACGTAGATTCTTAGGTATCATAAACTTTTATAGGTCGCATCTTCCACATGCAGCATCATACCAGTCAGTACTCAATAAATTCTTACATAATACTAAGAAAAAAGATAAGACTCAAATCGTCTGGGACGAGAGAAGCCTTCAGGCTTTCGAGCAGTGTAAAGACAGCCTAAAAAAAGCTACTACATTGTCTCATCCCAGGGAGGAAGTACCGTTAGCATTGATGACTGACGCGTCGGACTCGTGCGTAGGGGCAGTGCTCCAACAAAGAGTACACGGAAAATGGCATCCAGTAGCATATTTCTCAAAGAAACTGTCCGACACTCAACTTAAATACAGTACATACGACAAAGAGCTTAGCGCAATTTACATGTCTATGTTACATTTCAAAAATTCAAGCACGTAGTAGTACCATATTCAGACAAACAAATATATTGCGAAATATCAACTGGTAATGCCAGACCTTATGTGCCGGAAAGGTTTAGGAAAATAGCTTTTGACAACATTCACAATTTAAGTCACCCCGGCATTCGTTCAATTAGGAAACTATTATGTACAAAATTCTTTTGGCCTGTTATGAACAAAGATCACTACGTGGGCAAAAACGTGTATACCTTGCCAGAATGTAAAAATAAGTAGACACACTATATCAGATTTAGGTGATTTCCCGAAATGTACCAGATTCGAACATATTCATACTGACATAATAGGTCCTTTACCGACGTCACGTCAGGGGTATCGATATTGTATAACCATTATAGACCGTTTCACGCGTTGGCCAGAAGCTATCCCAGTTTCAGACCTTTCTGCTGATACGGTCTCAAAAATTATATTCAAACATTGGATTAGCAGATTCGGCTGCCCGCTAAGAATAACCACAGACCAGGGCAGACAGTTCGAGAGCGATCTTTTTAACTCATTAGTGAAAATTTTAGGAGTTCACAAAATTCACACAACTGCATACCATCCACAGAGTAATGGCCGAATAGAGAGATGGCACCGCTCGCTTAAAAACGCATTAGCAGCACGCATGATTGACAATACAGACTGGACAGACGAATTACCTATAGTTATGCTAGGATTAAGAAGTGCTCTGAGAAATGATACGGAGTTAAGTGCCGCAGAAATGATCTACGGGCAATCGCTAAGATTACCATCAGATTTTTTCCAACAAAAAGAACAGGTCAGCAGTCATTATGAGTATATAGATAAGTTGCGAAAGACTATCAGTGCATTACAACCACATTCGAGATCCACAAGTAATTCGAGAAAAATATTCGTAAGTAAGGATTTAAACTCTTGCACTCATGTGTTTATGCGGAACGAGATGGTAAAAAAGTCCTTAGCCCCTACTTATGAAGGCCCCTACGGCGTCTTAAGTAGGACTGATAAGGTATTTCAGATAAGTTTGCCAAATAGAAACATTTATGTATCCATTGATAGGTTGAAACCAGCCTACATCTTGAAAGATGCAGAAGCATGTACAGATATATTTAAAAGTACAAGCCTTGCAACGAGTGACCATAACCTCACTGAAAATTGTCATCAGAGCAAAGTACCACAATCAATGCCAAATGTGCGCACAACTCGTACAGGCAGATTAGTGAAGCAGCCTGTCAGATTTAATCTCTAAGTAGCATATAATACTCACGTGTAGTTTATAATTACTTTAACAAAAGTACAATTTCTTATAACAATAATCAGCAAGCATATCCTGTATTATTGCTAGTATAGAATTCGAGCCTTCGTTGCAAGCGGACAGAGGGAAATGTAAAACAGTGTTATACTTTATTGCTAAATAACAAATAATGTAATCGACTCAGTATTAAATCTATATAATTATAATTATTTTACTCATAAGTCTCATAACTTAATAGATAACAGCGTATAGTCAACGTGACACGATTTTTTCTATTTTTTTTTTTCAAAATTATATTCAAAACGGGTAAAAATTATAGCAAGCAAGAAGAGATCATTATTGCCCAAAACGGTGCGAATCAAGCCAGTAACAGTGTGATGGAGAATCAGTTAAAAATGTATGGCACCTTAATTATTGTAATTGTCACAATACTCCAACTATTCATAGCATATAGGTGTTGCTGTGCATGTCGCACCAGCACCAAAAATTGGATCCAAAAGGAAATGAATAGAACTGTTCAACAGATACAAAAGAGTCCGGAACAACAAGATGTATCAGAATATGCGAGGCGAGGCGAGTTACCATGCAATTTTGCCACCTTAGTAGTATATAACAATGTATCAAGGCATTCGAACGAATCAACTGTGCAACCTGTAACCTGATAACTTTTATCAACTCGTCACTGACGTTCCCAAGAATTTCAATGTAGTCCATATAAATGCACAGAGTATTCCAGCCCATTTTCCTGATATGCTGGCTAGATAGACATCAACATGCTAAATCAACATTTCTCAGCCTCATCTAAATGTGATCTGACTAACAAAGATAATACCTTGCAGTATCTTTCATCGCTTCCAACACCTGACTATCCCCCGTTCGTTTTTGATCAAGTAACTGATTGTGGTGTTAAAGAGTGTATAATGTCGATTAACTCAAATGCTGTTGGTGATGACTGCATAAGCCGAAACATGATTTTGCCTATCCTTGAACAAATTCTCCCCATAATATGCCATGTTTTAAATCAGTCACTCAATAAAAGCGTATTCCCTGACGCCTGGAAACAGGCTCAAATTATTCCATTACCTAAAAAACCCAATCCCTCATCTCCCTCCGAATATCGCCTTATTTCCATATTACCTTTTCTATCAAAAGTCCTAGAAAAACTCATACATAATCAGCTAGGCAGATACCTTACCCAAAACAGCCTTCTAAATCCGTATCAGTCAGGTTTTCGACCTGGACACAGCACAGTTAGCGCACTGATAAAAGTCACCGACGATATCAGGTTTGGTATGGAGAATGGAAATCTTACAGTACTATCCCTTCTTGATTTCAGTAACGCGTTCAATACTGTGGATTTCCATATCCTGCTCGGCATTCTACGCTCTATTAACATATCTCCAACAGTGATTGATTGGTTTCATAGTTACCTGTTCGGGCGCCGACAGCGTGTACGTGTTGAAGATTCCTTTTCTTCGTGGTGTTGTACAACTGCCGGTGTGCCGCAGGGTGGCGTGCTATCTCCTTTACTTTTCTCAATTTTTATAAATTCCATCTCTAAGTTATTACGTTCTTCCTATCACCTTTACGCAGATGATCTTCAAATCTACACACAAGCCTCTTTGCAAGAATTACCTACAGCTATCTGTACCATAAATGCCGATCTGACGCAAGTATGCGAGTGGAGTAAACAATATGGGCTTGAAGTGAACCCCTCTAAGACTCAGGCTATTATTGTGGGCAGCTCCGGGATGATAAATCGTATAGACTGGTCGCAATTACCAGATGTTGTATTTAACGGTTTTGCAATCCAATTAAGTGGTGAGGTAAAAAGTTTAGGTATATGGATAGATAGGACACTGTCCTGGGGCCCTCAAATAAGAGAAGTCAGCCGCAAATTGTTTGCTTCTGCGGGTTCCATGCGTAGACTGCGAAACTTTCTACCAACAGCCACTAAAATTGCACTTGCAGAATCACTTCTTCTTCCACAACTTGACTATGCTGATGCCAGCTATCCTGATCTCACTGAGGAGCAACTTGATAAGCTTGAGCGCCTTCAAAATTTCTGTATTAGATTTATATTTGGTCTTCGCAAATATGATCACGTATCACAATTCCGCAATTTGCTCAAGTGGCTCCCAATTCGACTTCGACGGAATGCTCATATTCTTTCCATACTTTACAGTATTCTCTTTAATCCCCGTACTCCTATTTACTTAAAAGAACGTTTTGTGTTCCTCAATGACACACATTCGAGATCCTTGAGGTCGTCAGTAACATTACAACTGTCCACGCCCTCTCATTCCACAACATTTTATGACAAGTCCTTTACTGTCCAGGCTGTCAGGTTGTGGAATGCGCTGCCTGTATCCATCAGACGTGCACAATCCCTTGCCATTTTTAAAAAAATGATAAAAGAACACTATCTGGGTTCTTAGTTACCTTATCATGTATTTTTGAGTGGGTATGTGCTCGCGTTAAATATAGGTAGATTTTTTTTTATCTTGTTTATGGTATGTATGTTTATGTAAATATGATAGACATTCAATGTATGTACTTAGGTTTATTTAGTGGAGTATTTAATAATGTATTACACAATATTATTGTGTATGTATGTATGTGTATGTGTATGTGTGTGTGTGTGTGTGTAATGTATATATTTGTGATATATGTATATATGTGTGTGTATGTGTTTATGACTACACTAATAACTACCCATATTTATTACTGTTAATGTTTAAAACATGTCCATCCAAAGGTTGCCTGTAAGAGATCGCTCTTAGCGATAAGGCCGCCATTTGTACATAATGTCATGTTATTGTCCATACATTTACTGTATTACTGGTGTACAATAAAGATCTATCTATCTATCTATCTATCGTCACTCGACGCTCGCCGACTGGCACAATCTTCCTGTGTGCCTTCTGCGCTCTAACTTGCGATTTCAATGTGTTATAAATAAATTGTCAAATTATTGTAAGTTAGCTTTAAAAAATTTTATTTTTTTATTGTAAAATTTTTTTTGTAAGAAGGGGATGTCTGTGGGGACACACGCTATGATGACGTCATCGGCTGATGCAATCCGGCCGCGTTGTTGCATGTACTGGCTAACGTCCCGCGGACGCGGCTGTGCGCCCCCCAGTCACTCTCGTCCATCGACCCGTGCAGGTCATGTACCCTTGATCGCGAAATATACCCGGTTCACTGACTCCAGAGTACTTATTTCATGACCTTCGATTCTCTCAGGGTGTCCACTCTAAATCGTCAAAACATTTCCCTGACTTTTCCCTGACTTTCCCTGACCATTTCTAAAATTTTCCCTAACCTTTTTAGCTGTAATTTTTTAAAGTAAGAAATTGCTGCTCTACATTTTCTCTTTCTCTTTGTAGTTCCAGTTTCTTCTTTTTCTCCTCTACTTCTCGTATTTTCTTTTCGATTTTGCGTTTTTCAGCTTGTTTCTGCTGTTGTTTAGACTCATTTTCTTTCCTTTTTCTAGACGCGCGTGATATTTCTTCCTAGCACTTTTGACAGACACCTGAAAACCATATCACGAGTAACAGCCCTTACTCATGATGTGGTTTTCAGGGCCATCAATGGTTTTAAGGTTAAAAAGTTTTTTGTGCAATCAGTGACTCTTCTGTCAAATTTTCTACCAACAGTGATTTGTTGACAGAAAACCCGCCCTCAACACTTGCATTACCGTGAGAAATGATGAAACAAATTTTCATGACTTTCCATATGTCTTCATACTGTTTAACTCCACCTATGAGTAGATGGTAAAACTAGTCCAAACCAACCGCATCCTCATTGAAGTCTTGAACTTTTGTCTCCAAGTTCCACGAGCTTCAGATAACATTTTTGTTTTTATTTTTTTTTGGCTCTGTCGGCCGCCTCTCCTTGAATCTTGTCTTGTCCATGTAACGTTTCAAGCACTATGTCGACGCGATTCGATGCTATTTCGGAGTAATTCATAATAACTCGTGGATCGAAACACGTCAAACCACGAACAAAAAGAATCTTAATGGGACTTTTATCCACCAGATCATTTCATATCCGATATCTGTCTTTTCTAACGGCGGCAGCAGGTTCTCTTTATCGTCTAAATCAAGGTTAATAATATTATGACTCGAAGCCGTTTCTAGTTTGGATGGCTTTACAATCTTCGCCATGAGATTGTGAAGTAACTCTAGGAGGGCAGTGTAGAGAAACGGAGCCATAGGCATAGCTCTGAGTTTCTCGCTTTGGAATCGGCGCAAAAAAGGTTCGAATTCGTTAGTCAAACTTTTTACAGTTGATAGGTGGACTTTTACCAAGGGATTCTTCATTATGTCTTTTAAGATTTTTTGATCATGCTTTTCAAGGACTGTACGATCATTGACAAATTGGTTGACCTTGTCATAAATTTTGATAGCTCTTTCAATGCAAGGACCATTTTCTAACCATCTAATAGATGTGATTTTTTGTGGAAATACAGTCCCTTCTGCTATTTGTGTGTATAAAGCTCGTCGTGCTGGACTATCTTTAAAGAGATTGTATATAGTTTTTAGTACTTCAAAAGTCTTCCAATCTACTTTTTGATGACCTGTTTTGAAAACACCATTGACAGTGTGTAATCCACACACACCTTTGTCCAATAAGGGACTTTTTGTTTCCTCGGAAGAAAGAACATTTTTCAATTTTTTCAGAAAACTAATGTTCACATTGGGGCCATCCATCGAAACTTGTAGCAGTCTTTTTCTGTCTCTGATTTAGATAGAAAAAGACTGCTACAAGTTTCGATGGATGGCCCCAATGTTATAACATGGATTTATTTCATAGATTCCGTAAAGACAGGCTTTTTGAGAATTTCAACTTTATGGGGAGGGGACAATAGACCGTTTGCATTTTTTCGTAGTAATACGTCGACGTATTCATATTTCGACCTGATATACCAGCGACGAATTGATCTTTCGACCTATTGCATTTTCCACGTAATGATACCTCGACGTATTAACGTTTCGACCTAACGTACCAGCGATGATTTGATCGTCCGACCAATCGTTGTCGACCTATTGTTATCCGCTAAAGTGCACTATGGTGACTACAGTCACCATAGTGTGCATTTTCAGTTGAGTGCACTATGGTGACTATGGTCACTATTTGCACTTGCAAATAGTGACCTTATGCACTTTACTCTTTTTCTTTCCTAGCTACTAGTTATTCATACTTTCGCTCTTTCTATTCGAATATTAACAAATTAAGTCATCCTTCAAAAGCCATGACAGTTCGAAATACGACAATTTTAATTTTTAAAAAAATTGCAACTTTTTTGCATTGGTTCGCAAAAAACGCGTCATTATTTTTCCGTTGCAATCAACGGTTCTAACATCAAAAAGTGTTCGTTTTTGAAGAAAACCTTAATAAAAGCGAGTATTAAACCCTGTTTCAAGTGTGTAATATCAAATTTCAACAAAAGAGTAACTATTATTTCTATATTTGAACGATTTTGAAGCGCGCTTCTCCTGGCAGTTAATTCCATATTTTACGGCAAAAACAAAACCAAAACTATGACAAAATCGATATAATGTTTACACAATATGTTAGAACATGACCTTGGTTTTCAATTAGTAATTAAATTTTTAGGTTACGTGTAACCATAAAATTGTAATAAATTACGTAATCTGACTGAAAAATTGTCCGCGCGCCGGTCGCAAATCTTTCCTGCTAGTCTTAGGCCTATTTTATAACTAGCACATATGGTTTTTTTATTTTAATCGTGTCTAGTTACAACCTGTAGACTATTTAAAATTATAAAATACATAGGTTATCGCTTTAGTTTTTAAAATAAACGTACCTAACGTTGAGATATTCATGTTTAAAACTATACGCAATTTTAACCGCCTATTATTATAAATCAAGCGATAAATATAAACACAAACTTGACACCACTTGAAAGAACGACCCATAAACTGTAATAAAAGTAGCACTTGAGCTTCTAGTTCCACTCACAAAGTAAACATAAACATTTTTTGTGAACGCGCTGGGCGCCAGCTGCGCACGCGCCACTTGACGTCATCGGCTTGCGCACTCTACAAGTACTTACAGCCGCTGCGTGTTGCACTCGAGCGGTTATTCGATTATTTAACTTTCGGTATTATGTACGAAACCCCAGCTAATTAGAGAGAAGAAAATGACAGCAGTTTTTATAACAGATTAAGTAAAAAAAAGTATTTTTTTATTTAATCTATGATAAAAGAACTGTCATTTTCCTCTCTCTAATTAGCTGTTCGAGTATAAATATATATATAAGAAGTACTGATGACTGATAAGATAATATTATTTTTATTTATTCTATACTTTTTTAGACTTTTACATTAATTTTAAAGAGCAATCATCAAAAAGTCCTTGTTTTCCCTGACTTTTCCAGGCAGAGAAGTCATTTCCCTGACTTTCCCTGACCCACAATAGCTTCCTTGACTTTTCCCTGACTTTCCCTGACCTTCCAGGTCCGTGGACACCCTGCAACCGCATCCTCATTAAAGTCTTCGAAGTTCCCCGAGCTTCAGATAACATTTTTTTAGTATTGTTTTTTGGCTCTGTCGGCCACCTCTCCTTGAATCTTGTCTTTCCATGTAACTTTTCAAGCATTCAAGCACTATGTCGACGCGATTCGATGCTATTTCGGAGTAATTCATAATAACTCGTGGATCAAAACACGTCAAACCACGAACAAAACGAATCTTAATGGGACTTTTATCCAACAGTTTCACAACCGTTTGAACAATTAGATTTGGAAAGTCGGATTTAAACGCTAGCTCGACTTGCGGGCTGCATTTTGCATCTTTATAAGTAAAGCGCCTCCTGCGCTTTGCTTCATATCCGATATCTGTCTTTTCTAACGGCCGGCGGCAGCAGGTTCTCTTTCTCTTTTTCTTTTTTCTTTTTTTCTCTTTCTCTTTTCTTTTTTAAGGTTAATAATATTATGACTCGAAGCCGTTTCTAGTTTGGATGGCTTTACAATCTTCGCCATGAGATTGTGAAGTAACTCTAGGAGGGCAGTGTAGAGAAACGGAGCCATAGGTTTCTCGCTTTGGAATCGGCGCAAAGAAGGTTCGAATTCGTTAGTCAAACTTTTTACAGTTGATAGGTGGACTTTTACCAAGGGATTCTTCATAATGTCTTTTAAGATTTTTTGATTATGGTTTTCAGGGACTGTACGATCATTGACAAATTGGTTGACCTCGTCATAAATTTTGAGAGCTCTTTCAATGCAAGGACCATTTTCTAACCATCTAATAGATGTGAATTTTTGTGGAAATACAGTCCCTTCTGTGATTTGTGTGTATAAAGCTCGTCGTGCTGGACTATCTTTAAAGAGATTGGAAGACTTTTGAAGTACTAAAAACTATGTACAATCTACTTTTTGATGACCTGTTTTGAAAGCACCATTGACAGTGTGTAATCCACACACACCTTTGTCCAATAAGGGACTTTTAGGTTCCTCGGAAGAAAGAACATTTTTCAATTTTTTTCAGAAAACTAATGTTCACATTGGGGCCATCCATCGAAACTTGTAATAGTCTTTTTCTATCTCTGATTTAGATAGAAAAAGACTGCTACAAGTTTCGATGGATGGCCCCAATGTTATAACATAGGTTTATTTCATAGATTCCGCAAAGACAGGCTTGTTGAAAATTTCAACTTTATGGGGAGGGGACAATAGACCGTTTGCATTTTTTCGTAGTAATACGTCGACGTATTCATATTTCGACCTAATATACCAGCGACGATTTGATCTTTCGACCTATTGCATTTTTCACGTAATGATACCTCGACGTATTAACGTTTCGACCTAACGTACCAGCGATGATTTGATCGTCCGACCAATCGTTGTCGACCTATTGTTATTTGATTATTTAACTTTCGGTATTATGTACGAAACCCCAGCTAATTAGGGAGAGGAAAATGACAGCAGTTTATATAACGGATTAAGTGAAAAAAAGTTTTTTTTTTTTTTTCCTTAATCTATGATAAAAGAACTGTCATTTTCCTCTCTCTAATTAGCTGTTGGAGTATAAATATGTATATAAGACGTACTGATGACTGATAAGATAATATTATTTTTATTTATTCTATACTTTTTTGGACTTTTACATTAATTTTAAAGATCAATCATCAAAATGTCCTTGTTTTCCCTGACTTTTCCAGGTAGAGAAGTCATTTCCCTGACTTTCCCTGACCCACAATAGCTTCCCTGACTTTTCCCTGACTTTCCCTGACCTTCCAGGTCCGTGGACACCCACTCTGTACGCGCTCACGAACACGCATTCCAGAAGTAGCTGCTGCGTAAGTATAGCCGCCAGGACAGACCGAGGCGAGCAGCTACGCCACCACGAACCGCTGCGGTCTTCGTAGGCATACTCTACAGTAAGCCATTACAATTCTTTGGAGATGGAACTTTCAAAAGAGTGCCGTCAATTTTTTACCAACTCTATACTCTTCACATCGATGTGGACAGCGATGATGACACGGTAAATATTGTCCATGTTATCTACGGACTTCTCCCCAATAAGTCTCTAGAGATGTATGAAAGATTTTTTGATCTTGTTAAAGTGCACTTTAATATTGAAATAAAACTATTTAAATGTGATTATGAATTGGCACAAATCCAAGCTATGAAAAGTAGTTTTTTCCCATGGTCTCTATATCTGGTTGTTTCTACCATTACTCAAAAGCTGTATGGAAATTTGAATGAATTTTTATAGCATTTATTATGCTAACTGTTAAGTTCGAAAAACATTGGAAAAAATGAAATGCTCAAATGAGACTCGAACTCACGACACGGCACGAACGAACGAACGACGACGAAATAAGCGAAAGGTCGTGAGTTCGAGTCTCACTTGAGCATTTCATTTTTCCAATGTTTTTCGAACTGTATGGAAATATTAAAAAAAAAACACAATCTGAACGTGACAAAGGGAGGACAAGAATTAACAAGTAAAGGCGGGTCCAGACATGTATCATTTGCCCGATCCGATCACCGTATCCGTATCGTCGACGCGTATCATGATCGTATATGTGGACGGGTAATGATATACGTATCATGATACGGGATCTCGATACGCCGTTGAGATACGGCCCGTCCCATGTCGTGTCGGTTTTTGTCCAATCATCAAAGGTGATACAAATACGGACGTGGGTCAGTCTGGACGCGTCCCTCGCGACGCTCGGTCGGTTGCACGTGCGCGTCATTTACAGTCCTTACCGTGAAGTAAAAACAATGAATTGGAACAATGAAAATGTTATTAAATTTATCGAGGCCTATAAAGAAAAGCAATTATTATGGGACCCCAGCCACAAAAGCTATTACAACAGGAATCTGAAGCAGGAGGCCTGGGATGAACTCTCCGTCGAAATGGAGTGTCCAGTTGGCGAATTGAAGAAAAAGATGGATTATTTGTTGGCTGCCCTTCGCCGTGAAAAATCAAAAATCGCTAAAACCAGCACAACAGGACAAGGTTAGTAGATACTGCTAGTGCGTGCAAAATCTATGCCGGTTTGTGAAGTTCGCACAAATCACCCGCCCTCCCCTCCCCGGTTGGCGAACAGAGTGGCATTATTTTGCACGCACTCTACTCGTACCCGTTCATGAAAACTCAATTGATATTTTATAATTATTATTTCATTATTATTCCTTCTTAATTATCTTTAATCTTAGATTAGGCTTTTTACTGTATGGGTATAAAAGTAAAATACATATTAAATGAAATTACAAAACATAAACACATTATAAAAAAATGTTATTATTATTTTTAATTTAACTACACACTAATACCAGAAAAAGTCAGAAATTAAAAACTTTACTCTGAATGTGATGGGATTAGAATAGTTATACTTATTTCTATATCGTAGTAGTAATCATTGCATAATTTTAAATTATAGGAGCTGATGAAGTATACCAGTCTTCTTGGTTCGCTTTCAAATATTTGCAATTTCTGATGGACAGAAACAAGCCTCGCCCGAGAATTAATACTGTGAGTATCTTCAGCACAGAAGGTCTGCGTGGGGTATTCGTGATAGGCAATAATGAAGTTATATCGTTATTTTCGAGACGCCATCTTCCCATTGTTACTGACCCTTCTACTTCACTATCAATACTACCTGGTGGTGCATAAATTTTAGCAGAATTAGTACTTTTTATTAAGAAGTTGTGAAGATGACATATTGTCATCACAATCAGTTGTGCCGTTTCAGGTTGGAGTAGCATTGGCTTTCGTAGTACTCTAAAAACACTAGCTGAAATGCCAAAAGCATTTTCAACCACTCGTCGAACTCTTGATAATCGATAATTAAATGTTTTTTTTAATGATCCTTTAGGATGTACACCTGGATATGGCTTCATAATATGGATACCTAACGGGAATGCACTGTCTGCTACAAAATAGTATGGTATAATGCTATTCGTTCCTTCTAATAGTTTCGGAGATGGAAGATTTAATGAGTTGTTTGAAATTTTTTCCTTGAGAATGGAATCATTAAATACACCTCCATCGGAAATTTTCCCTTGACACCCTACATCGACAAATATAAATTTATATGAAGCATCAACTAAAGCGAACATAACAATACTAAAAAATTGTTTATAATTATAAAACTCCGATCCGCTATTGAAAGGTGCCTGCAACATGATGTGTTTCCCGTCCATAGCACCAACCACGTGTCCCAACAGTTTTGAAACTCGGAACTAATTTCCTCCCATTCTTGATGCGGTGTAGGCATCTGTAACAAATATATTATAATTATTTTATTTTGCTTGCAGGAAGGCCAAGACCGCGCTTTGAAGGATAATACATCTAAAAATGAGGAAAATGACGACATAGGTGAAGATCATGATCAGTCACAAGATAAACAACCCTGTTCCACCGCGAGCACTGAATCGGACAAAACAACCGATAATGCAAAGAATTCCTCAAAATCGCAATTCAAATCTCCACTTCCGAAAAAGAGAAAATACGTCGCGAAACAGAATCCAATGTTGCAATCGGCATTTGATTTGCTGACATCATCAGCTTCGGCTGCTAAAGCGGTAGCTACTGCTTCAACTGCACCTGTTACTGGATTAGACCAGTATCAGCTATAGCTAATTATTTGGCAGGCAAATTTAGGGCAATTATAAAAACATCCTATATAACGCTGATTGTGAACAATATGAATATCAGCGCGGGTACTCCACTCCGGCATCTACATATCCCATGGCTGAGACTACAACTCCACAAATGTCTGTAAATTCTTCTTATTCAAACAGAGCACAAAGTTTAGCCCCGTACATGACTGAAAATCAAGCAAATTCTCCAGTGACTCAAGTGGATGATTCGTCGATGGATTCCGAAGATTCTTTTCGTGATTTGATCCATGACATCAATTATTAGTAATAAACAATAATTGTTTATAAACTTATAAATAATTGATGACATGGATCAATAAATATTTCTATAATAAAAAATATCCTACCTTGATGTTGTCTTTTAATGCCTCTATGCCTTCCATGCCTCTGGTTTTGAGGTTAGAATGTTGTGAATGACAATGAAACAGGCTAAATTCTCGTACATTTCAACCAACTGCGACGACATGTTTGATCGAGAGCAGAAACTGAGCTGGGCAATTTGATACGCGATCATGACTATTGTGAAGATACGGATACGGAGCAAATCGGAGGCGTTCTTGATACGAAGCTTGATACAATACGCAGATACGGATACGGTGATCGAATACGGTGATAGGATCGGTCAAATGATCATGTCTGGACCCGGCTTAAGACTGCCAATTTACCACTTCTGCCTGCAGAGTATATACCCATTGCTTGGAATTCAATAGTGCAAAAACTGGTTAATACTGAAAAGATGAAAGAAAAATTCAAGCTATACTTAGAAAAACAGTGGTTAAAATTAAGTTGTGCAAATGAAACTCACAGGACTAATAATGGCTAAGAAGGGTGGCATAGAAGGATTAATGGCCGCGTGCCACCAAATACTGCGAGAGGCCAAATGGCAAGACCGAAAAACTAAAAACTCAATGTTTAATCGACATAACATAACATAACATAAACTCACGCCTGTATTCCCCGAAGGGGTAGGCAGAGGTGCTAGCACCCACATTTCGCCAGTTTATGTTTAGGTCCCAATGTAATAGGTGGCGAGCCTATTGCCATTAACCGGGCACTTATAAACCTGCGATAAACACACACATCGAAAGCATCGTAAAGTCATTGGTGTGTGCCATGGTAAACCTGGGATCGAACCCGAGACCTCGTCTCAGCAGTCCATTACCCATACCACTAGGCTACCGCAGATGTTTAATCGACGCAACCGCAATAAGGTCGATATTCTGTTTAATGCAAGGTACAAGAAGGAATTAAAAAAGTTAGAAAATGACACTACAACTCCCTTCGAATTTATAACAAACATATGTAAAGTTAGGAATCAAATAAAATCTATGTATTAAAAAAGGATGGTGGAATCAGGCCGATCGCGGTCGGTAGCACTTACCGCCGTCTGACTGCTAAGCTGGCTTGTTACTCAGTCAGGAAGGAGATGTCTGAGCATCTGCAGCCGCGCCAGGGGGGTTTTGGCACGCCACGGGGCTGCGAGGCAGCTATCCATGCCACTCGAGCCTATGTGATGGAGCCGCAAAATGCCCATTGCGTCGTGTTAAAAATTGACATTCGCAACGCTTTTAACACGCTAGAAAGAGATGTTCTGCTGAGCGCAGTCAAGGAAAAATCCCCTTCCCTCTACCCCTTCCTTTTCCAAGTCTACCATTCTCCCTCGAACCTCTTCTTGAACAAAGACCTCGTTCTTTCGCAAGTGGGAGCTCAGCAGGGGGACCCACTTGGCCCATTAGTCTTCAGCCTAGCCATCCACGAGACCATCTCAGAGCTTGAATCGCCTCTTAACCTGTGGTACCTAGACGACGGTACAATCGGCGGTGAGCCTGGGGTGGTCGCCCGGGACCTCGAGGTTTTGATCCCGCGCCTCAAAGGGCTGGGCTTAGAGGTGAACCCGGCCAAGTGCGAGTTTTTCCCCTGCAGTACAGAAGCTCGCAAACACTTCACTCACTTCAACACACTCGTTCCTGGCCTCAGCGAACTTACTACCGGTACCTTTAGCCTATTGGGTTCTCCCATTTTTCCGGAGGCAATTCCTGAGGCCATCACTTCCCGTCAACTTCTTCTCCTTGCCGCTCGGGAACAATTAAAGAACCTTTCGGCCCACGTTGCTGTCCTCCTGTTGCGAATGTGTTTTGCGGTTCCAAAAATCACATACCTGCTGAAGACTACACCAACCTGGCTCTGTCCGGAGGCTGTCTCCGCTTTCGACAGTACTTTCCGAGATACTGCGGAGTCAATCCTCAACGTCTCGCTCGACGAACGACAGTGGCTCCAGGCCTCTCTGCCAATAAGGCGTGGGGGTCTCGGTCTACGGCGTGTGACGGACGTTGGCTTGCCGGCCTTCCTGGCATCAGCTCATGGGGTGGCGGACCTGGTCACTATTATGCTTTCCACGGATGGTGCTCGGGTAAGCATACCCTATATGTACGAGGCGCTGTCGGCATGGTCCGCCCTCAACCCTAATAAACCGTGTCCGGGAACCCCAAACGTGCAGCGAGCATGGGACGAGATTGGTGCTGAAGGGGCGATGAGTGATATGCTGGACCGTGCGACGGGCGTCGATCTGGCGAGGCTCAGGGCTGTATCTCAGTCTGAAGCGGGGGCATGGTTGCACGCACTACCATCACCCCACCTGGGCACCTTATTAGACGATGACTCATTCCGTGTGGCAGTGGCGCTTCGCCTGGGCTGCAAGGTGTGCGAATCACACAGATGCATCTGCGGCTCCATGGTGGAGGGGGACGGCCATCACGCACTGAGTTGTCGTCGCTGCACAGGCAGGTTTCCGCGCCACCATGCCCTCAACGACATAGTCCGAAGGGCTCTTATTTCAGCCAACGTACCATGTGTACTGGAGCCCCCGGGTCTTGACAGATCAGACGGGAAGCGACCTGACGGTTTGACTCTGGTGCCGTGGAAAAATGGCAAGTGCCTGGTGTGGGACGCTACTTGCGTCAGCACTGTCGCGGCCACGCACTTGAGTCGCACCATCAACGCACCGGCGGCGGCTGCTGAGGATGCGGCGAGTAGGAAGAGGTCTAAATACGCCGCGATGGAGCCACAATATTATTTTGTGCCCATCGCGGTGGAGACTTTGGGTAGTTGGGGCTCGGAGGCAAAGAGGCTGATCGCAGAGATTGGCCGCCGTATTCACGACCAGGGTGGTGACTCCCGCTCTGGCTCGTTCCTGGGGCAAAGGATGGCTATTGCGATTCAGCGAGGCAACGCGGCCAGCATCATGGGCACCTTTGCGCCGGGAACGATACGGGGCGGGTTATTTGATACGACATAACCACGGAAGCACTCCGTGTATTTATTTTTGTACCGTGTATTTGACATAAGAGAGTAAATAAATAAATTCCACATTAAAAATATAATAAGGTACTTACCTAATTTTTTTCTTTTTTAAAAGGTAAGATAATATTGCATTGATTTTAAGTTTCATAATAATAATATATATATTCACCTTTATATAATAATAATATAATATTATTAGATAAATAATACTTAAAATAATAAATTGTGACTATTTTTTCATCATCAATCCAACCAACAGGAAAAATGGTAGGAAAATGTCCGCGTTATCCGATCCGTCGAATAAAGCACAGAGGGTTCGACCCCGACGCCTGCCTAGTTTTCTATAGAGATTAGCCAATAGTCGTTCATTGGCATCTTACTTTTAAAGAAGAATTACCCCGTTTTGATCGACAAAAGGAGAAAATTCTTTTCTTCGCTGCCAATTTTGCTAAGGCTAAGCAGATATTAAATTTATTATAGTATTTCAGGCAATCGGCTTCCTAGTCATTTTACATTTGAGGCCATGAGTGCCAGAGTGGCCTAACTGCAAGTTTTTCTATAGTGATTTTATTTAATAAACTTGGTGTAAATAATGAAATCGTAGCGCCAGAATGGCCTAAAATTAGTTATAGCATAATTAAATAGATGGCGTTACGTTAACCACCTTGGCTTATAAAAAAAACTAACAAGTTTGGTAGCGCTATAGTGGCCTAAGTGAGTTAGGCCACTTTAGCACTATGGCAACACCATTACAACTGTCATTTTGACATTTAGGGTGTAACCACATTAATCGACGCAAAATCGGCTGAAGCCGGTTAAAAAAGTCTTTATGCCGACGGAATAAGAGTGTTACTAATAGCTTTCGCATCGGCTCGCCCGGTCGACGCGACGCGGCATCGGCCGACGGCGAATCGAACCGTTTGTCGATTAGCCGATCGCATCCGTACGGCGCTGAATCCAGCGGAACGTTTCCGACTGCTGCCGAACAGCGCTGGAGACGGTCGAACGGCGTTGAACGGCAGTTGAATCAACCGTTCGCATGCCTTCATCTACGACGGTAGCCGAATGGCGCCGAAGACGGCCGATCGGCGTTGGGTAGCAGTCGAATGAATCCGCTCGCGTGCCTTCATCTCCGACGTCAGCCGAACGGCGCCGGAGACAGCCGGGTACCGATGGTGGTGAAACGTCATGCGCTCGCGATTGCAGGCAGTGTCCTGTCAGTTTAGTTGTCGTACAGTGACGATATTGTTATTAAACGAGGGGAATTACCGTACTACGAAAATGTCAGATGAAAAATAGATAATATTAGTTAGCAAATATCCTTGTTTGTTTGATGTATCTGACGCTAAATACAGTGATCAAGTATGTAAAGAAAATGCTTGGGAAGAAATCGCAAATCTCATTTCAAACAGTGGTAAGTTATATGAATTTTTTATTTAAAATAAATAAATAAATAAATAAATATTCCACAACATTCTACACAACGCTATCTAGACCCATGGTAAGCTTTTATAGCTTGTGTTATGGATTCTAGAATGCGGATAAACATACTTATATACTTTTTTTTTTGTAAATACATACATATTATACATACAGTAAAATACAGCTTATACATAGAACTACTACAGTTTTTATTTATAAGAATTACATTTGTGGGTAGTGTGGGTAGTGGCAGGGTGTTTCGAAATCGTTAACTAAATTTAACTGCCAGCTTCGAGCGCCATTACTATTAAAGTATTGCTTAAAATCGTCTATCACGGTTATAGGTTCCAATTGACCTTGGTCATGTGTGTGCTCTAAATCTCGCAAGTTTCTTGCTCTTTCATTTCGTGTACTTAGTACATGAACCTCATCATCCAAAATGTAATTGTGTAGACAGACAGTTGCTAAAACCAAATTTTCAAGCTGATTTGGCTGAAACTTTATTCTTTTCTGATAAATTTCAAATTTTTGTGCTAGTATGTCAAAAGATTGCTCAACTACACGTCTTGCACGACTACGTCTATAGTTATAGACTTTCTTCGACTGGTCACCTTGCACTTGATCTTTGGGATAAGGCCGCATTAAATTTTTTAAAATAGGAAATGCTTCATCACCAACAAAAACATGTGGCATCGGATTAAGTATACCTGGGATTGCCTTATCATCAGGCAGATCTAGTCGCTGTCGTAATAAATTCTTTCCAAATGTTGAACTCGACAATATACCTCCATCGCTATTTCTTCCATAACTACCCACATCTACTACGACAAAGTTGTAGTTGGCGTCAGCAATAGCTAATAAAACAACACTAAAGGTTTTTTTGTAGTTGAAATAGAGACTTCCACTTTTTCGTGGTGCTTGCACAACAACGTGCTTTCCATCAATAGCGCCGACACAGTTAGGATAATTCCATTTTTCTGCAAAATCCTGTTCAATTTTTTTCCACATATCTTTTGTGGGAACCGGCATAACAATTGGCAATAATATTTTCCAAATACCTTGTGTTGTTTCATTGATAATAATGCGTACTGTTTCATAACCCATTAGAAATTTATGTGCAAACAACTGAGACTACTTGTTAGAAATCAGAAAAAAAGAAACATATATTGTTAGATAGAAATTAAACTACTGCCACATAACATAATTATATTCAAAATAATAGGGAGCGACCACACGTCACACTCCTATGCTGTCCCGAATAGTTGTCCCCTTGTCGATCACTTCACTCAATCGATAGCCCTGCGCATAGTGTTGGGAATTCATCGAAATATTGTTTACAGTTCGGCCTTCCTGACTCTCCTGCGTCCTCGTAGGAGTATGCGGTTGACATCCAAGCTCGTGACATCACCAGGTTTTCAAAGACTGCGCCATAGACGATCTGGTTATAAGCCCCTGAGACACCTGAAAATGAACCTGAAGCGAGGCAACGCCATGTCACGTTAACGCCCCGAAGGCAGTGACATGATGCGGCCTTTTATTAGACGTAACGTTAACGCCACGAAGGCAGTAACCACCTAAAAATGAACCTGAAGCGAGGCAACGCCATGTCACGTTAAAGCCCCGAAGGTAGTGACATGATGCGGCCTCTTATTAGACGTCACGTTAACGCCCCGAAGGCAGTGACATGATGCGGCCCCTTAGGCAATGTCACGTTGACGCCCCAAAGGCAGTGACTTGATACGGCCCCTTAGGCAATGTCACGTTGACGCCCCGAAGGCAGTGACACGATGCGGCCCCTTAGGCAATGTCACGTTGACGCCCCGAAGGCAGTGACTTGATACGGCCCCTTAGGCAATGTCACGTGACCGCCCCGAAGGCAGTGACTTGATACGACCCCTTAGGCAATGTCACGTTGACGTCCCGAAGGCAGTGACTTGGTATAGCCCCTTAGGCACTGTCACGTTGACGCCCCGAAGGTAGTGACTTGATACGGCCCCTTAGGCAATGTCACGTTGACGCCCCGAAGGCAGTGACTTGATATAGCCCCTTAGGCACTGTCACGTTGACGCCCCGAAGGCAGTGACTTGATATAGCCCCTTAGGCACTGTCACGTTGACGCCCCGAAGGCAGTGACTTGATACGGCCCCTTAGGCAATGTCACGTTGACGCCCCGAAGGCAGTGACTTGATATAGCCCCTTAGGCACTGTCACGTTGAAGCCCCGAAGGCAGTGACTTGATACGGCCCCTTAGGCGATGTCACGTTGACGCCCCGAAGGCAGTGACTTGATATAGCTCCTTAGGCACTGTCACGTTGACGCCCCGAAGGCAGTGACTTGATATAGCTCCATAGGCAATGTCACGTTGACGCCCCGAAGGCAGTGACTTATACAATACAACCTCGATCCAGCCTCAAAGTATCGCCGTCAAAGGCTCGTGATTTGATAGAGGATATTCCAAATATTCATCTGATAAACTCATCTGATATCTACACTTAATCTGTTTTTGTCTCGAGCATAGACTTATTCTCTGTCTCGAGCTACCGCTTATGGCACGTAAGCAAACTATTGACAATCTTATAGTCTTTGACCAGTTCCGTCTAGATTTGATAGAGGATATAAATAAATGTATCATCTCGTTACAAATCTTCATCTAACAAACACATCACTATTTGATTGTGTCTTAAGTAACCACTTTCTTATGGTGTGGCAAAGCAACCATTAATATAATAATCTCATGATCTTTACCCAGTTTCATCGAGATTTGATAGAGGATAGATCATCTCGTTCCAAATCTTCATCTAACAAACACATCACGATTTGATTGTGTCTTGAGTTACCACTTTCTTATGCTGTGGCAAAGCAACCATTAATATAATATTCTTATGATCTTTAACCAGTTTCATCAAGATTTGATAGAGGATAGATCATCTCGTTCCAAATATTCATCTAACAAACACATCACGATTTGATTGTGTCTTGAGTTACCACTTTCTTATGGTGTGGCAAAGCAACCATTAATATAATATTCTTATGATCTTTAACCAGTTTCATCGAGATTTGATAGAGGATAGATCATCTCGTTCCAAATCTTCATCACACATCACGATTTTGATTTTGCCTTGATTAACCACTTTCTTATGGCATGATAAAAAAGAGCCATTGTCAATCAATTTATTAGTCATCTCTATATTACAGTAACATAACTTCTTACCATTTCGTCTACATACTCGTTACTCGTTGACCAGTGACTTTTCCGAGTTGTTCGTTATATTGTTTCCACTATTTTATATAAGACTGGACCTTGAACAATACAGTTGAAACTTCTCAACTGGACTGGTCCGGTTGATTATTTAATAATAACTCCACAAGAGATCCCTTGTTCACTTTTACTCGCATTTTATCTCCTCATTAATTACGTGCTTTTCACGTCTGGGCTTTCTGTGCTCGCTCATATTATAATATTTCATAGGTTCAATTACCCCGATCTCCGAAACTTCTATCCGCCTTTCTCTAGTTTTTAGGTTCAGTTTATATTTCTTACTGATAGAACGGCTTTTCTTCTCATTCGAGCTCGAGGAAGAATAACTGTGTGATCTTCTCCTTGTGTTGTGTCGTCCCATCTTATAAGCCAGTAAAGTACGAAATGGGTACACACGAAAGGGTTATCGTGTCCAGAATATATACAAATACAATCGATGTATAAAACCACTTTCGTTGTTTTTATATATAAGGCACGTAGATTTCACTTCACCTCGCCTGATGGTAACTTTCTTTAAATCTATTTATAGACGCTTCGCTGACTAGCCAAAAAAGTTAAACGATCACATAGTAACAATCGCGGCGATAAGGGTACTGCGTACAGCGTAGGCGACGACGCTAGCACTTGATCGGATTTTTTTTGTTGGTGCGTCACCGGAAGGCGTTCCTCGCCCGTACGAGAATGTCTTATAAGTTCTTTGTTCGCCTCGTTGATTGCGTCAATAATTATGAACCAGGAATGTTCTTCATTTCAACACTTTCAATGCAATTTTCAATACGTTGAAATGAAACCTCCAACCAATGGTTATCACTTTTAACGTAAAATGTTCTCTTCTGCAATCTTATTTCTTTTAAACGTGATCATACAAAAATGTCTCTTCTTACGGCAATACCATATACCTATAGTTCACTTATGGTATAATGCAATCGTCCAAAGCACAACAATAGGGGTTGGTAACACACACACCCGTCTTTTCTCGCCACAATAAAGTAAGTGTCCAAGTGTCCTCTTTTACCACAATTAACAAGTACACACACTAGGCACGATACGATAAGCCTACTACCGTCTACGAGTACGTTAGGTAGGCATCACTTTAGTAGGCGTAGCTAGATCTCACTTCTGAACTTTTAGATAGAAATTAAACTACCGCCACATAACATAATTATATTCAAAATAATAGGGAGCGACCACACGTCACACTCCTATGCTGTCCCGAATAGTTGTCCCCTTGTCGATCACTTATTCAATCGATAGCCCTGCGCATAGTGTTGGGAATTCATCGAAATATTGTTTACAATATATAGTAAACTAAACTAATTAATTTTTATACAACATTATTTTTATATATTTTTACAGTTGCTGAATGTAAGAAAAAATGGACACGGATAAGAGACAATTATAGAAAAACAATGAAATCACGTATATCTAAGAGTGGAGATGCAGCCATGCCAAAAAGATCAATCAAATATGAAAAAGAATTGGAATACTTAAAACCATTTCTTGGAGATAAAAACCGCGTTTCAAATATCAGTGACAATGAGGCACACACCGTGGAAAGCGATTCAAACATAAGTGCTCCGAATAATATTACTTTTGCGAGGAAACATTCTCGTCCACCTACAACTGGGGAAGTACTAGAGCAATATTTAAAACGTCAAGAAATTGTGGGAAAGTCTGATCCAATCACATCGTTTTTCTTATCTATGGCAGACACAGTTAAGAGTTTCCCCCGCTCACTGCAACTTCAAGTAAGGAGGCAAATTTTTGATGTAATAGAGAATGCTGAAAATACATTGATTTCGCAAGGAGAAACAGGATCTACGACTTCTACGTTTACTCCAATCATGAGTAACGCTGGATACACTTCGAATTCTGGATACTCATCAATTTCACAGCAGGGTTATTCTACGCAAATGTATAACAGCTATGATTCAACGAACATATCCAACCCCGAAGATACAGATTCTACTACTTAAAAAGCATTTCTAAACTTTTTATAACAATGTACCTATAAGTGTTAATCAAAAAATAATGTAACTTTATAAAAACTTAAGAAAGCTTGTTAAAAATTAGAAATAAGCAAAAATTTATTGATTCTGTCACAAAGTTTAATTTATGTTAAAAGTTATATAACAATTAAACAAATAAAGAAAATGAAAAAAAAAGTTAAATAAAAAGAATATAACAATTGAGGGGTATAGAAGCAAAGTCGCACTGTCCATTTTGACAAAAAATTAACCTTTAATGCCATCTATAGGAGCGTTTTGAAATCTTTTTGAATCTTTAATTAGTTTAAATGCAAAGTTAGTACTGTCCCATAGAAAATTAGCTTTAAAAAGTGAAGTAAGAAGCAAAAATGACACTGTCCGTATTGACCAATCAGAAGGCGGCAGCCATGTCATTTTTAGTATGGCGACAAAACTATTTCACAGAGAAAGTTGTTGCAGATTTTTAAGGTGTTTTAAATAAACTAGCTTGGATTATCATTCGATAATGGAAGAAAATGTGTCTCCAGTGGTTCCTGAAAAGGGCAGGAAAAGAAAACGAGACCCTAGTACCTGGAAAAGAGCATTAGAAAAAGTTGCAAGGTAAGAGTTTTGCACGCGAGTAAGGTTAGCAAATAATAATGAATGAATGAAAATTTTGGTACTTGCAAAAACCAACTAACTTTTAGACTTTTACCCCATGCATTGCTCATCTTTTCTGCTTTTCAATGAAATAGGTTTGAGTTACTATTCGGTTTCATCTGGTTATTATACTATAAATCTGTTTACTTTTTATAAGCCTTTATTTAACTTGCAATGTAACTATGTATGTAGGTACTCGTATTGTTCGGGTGCAATCTTACAACACAATTTTGAAGCAGATATCTTCAACCGATTGAGTTGAAATTTTGCATAGACGTTTAGTTTGGATGACAATGCATTATTATGATAAGCATAACCTAAACGTGCACCTATGATCGGCTCTTAACGAGGGAACTCCTCAAAGGTTAACTGCAAGGACATGAAGTTTTTGTCACGCATTTGTTGCCTAAAGATCTCCCCGGTAACGACAAAAGCTTGTGCCAAAAACGATTTTTTTTTGTAAAAAAAACTTATTTTTTGCAGGTACTCACCGAAGTATGTGCCTTCTTTAATACAGTGTAATCACTGTCCTACTGACATTCATTTTAAGTGTAAAAAGTTATCACTACTTGATATAAAGGCTTTCCACGACGAATTTTATAAAACAAGTAACATAAAAGATCAAGATGCATTCATCCTTAAACATTGCTCTGTACGTAAAACGAAAAGACGACGTGCGAGAGTGGGTATACGCAAGGCAACAGCCCAAACAACTCGTCTATTTGTCCGTAAGAGAGGATCTTTGAAACTTTTAAGAGTGTGCCAAAAAACCTTTTTAAATATTTTAAATATCACAGTACATCGAGTCAGAAGAGTGGCCAAAACATTTGCCGCAACTGGTGCAGTAGTACAAGAAAAGAGAGGTGGCGACCATAGCTCTGCTAAAAATAACGCCAAGCGTAGAGCTGTTATGAATTTCATTGAAAAATTTAAATGTATAGAATCTCATCATTGTAGATCATCCACCGGCGGCGAAAGAAAGTACTTGTCATCAGATCTAAATATACGAAAAATGTATAGAATGTATTGTGAACAATGTGGCGATGACAGTCTAAAAGTACGTGAATGTTTTTTTAGAATGATTTTTAGAACACACTACAATCTGGGTTTTGGAAATCCTCGCACTGATACTTGCTCAAAATGTAATGAACTAACAGAAAAAATAAAGGTATCGACAGATCCTGTCGAGAAACAAACCTTAATAACAGAGAAAAGGGTACATACTTTAAAAGCAAAAGCTTTTTACAGGCTCCTGAAGGAAAAGAGAGATGACCTAATGGATTTTTCGTTTGATTGTCAAAAAAATCAAACACTGCCGAAAGTGTCCGATGGGGCAGCATATTACAGCCGTCAGCTATATATATATAACTTCGCTGTTGTGAGAATCGTGCCCGACAACACATTAAACCATAATAATGTATCATTATATACATGGACGGAAGACGAACATAAAAAAGGAAGTAACGAAATTGCCTCGGCAGTTTTCGACTGCCTACAGAATACAATATTTGATGAAAATATAACGACTGTAAGACTGGTAGCGGACGGGTGTGGGGCGCAAAATAAAAATACTACCATGATAGGAATGTGCGCTGTTTGGTTGAATCGTATCGCTCCACCCCACATTCAGTCAGTAGAAGTGATATTTCCCATACCAGGTCACTCCTTCCTGCCACCCGACCGGGTGTTTGGTCAAATCGAGAAGGAGATTAAGAAAAAGGAACTCATTCTGAGTCCCAATGCATACATTGACATATTCCAAAGGTATGGGGCGGTTAAACGTTTTGATGATGTACATGACTGGAAATCAGAATTGGACGAAGTTTTGCAGCCACCAGGAAAGTGGCACTTTCAATTTCAACGAACGAAACGATTTTACTTGAAGAGACACGAAAAGTTTGTAGCAAGAGGAGAACCTCATTACACTGCTGATGTAGGGATCTTCAAGAGTGTTAGTAAGAAACGAAAATTAGTGATTGATGTTAACCCTAATCATATCGGCAATGTTGTGTTAAGTGCTGCAAAGCTAGAAGACGTAAAAGTTTTACTAAAAAAACATTTTGGAGCAGATTGGTCGGCACGAGAAGACCTAAGATATTTCAGGCAAGTTTTGAGCAGGGCCACTAATCAAGATGGTGCAGAAGAAACTCCAGAGGAAGTTTGTGAGGTAGCTGTACCTGACTCGGATATGAGAGTTTAATTTAGTTCGATTTAAGCAAAGGGTTAATTTTTCTATTAAAAATATTACATAATATTTTATTATTGTTTTCTTTTGCCAACCGTATTTTCTTCAACAATGAGGCGATGCAAACTCGCCACTGTCCAAGGGTTGAGATGCAAATCTGACACTGTTTACCACATAAGTGCAAACTTGCCACTGTCCCGTAAAAATAATAATATTTTTACTGTTTAAAGCTGGCTTTAGGTATATTTCAATATTTTCTTCATTTATATAATAATTTAATACAAGATTACATAATTTCATTCATTTACTATAATAAGTCATGAAGATTGAAGACGGTTTTTCGACTTTTAATTTTTAAAAACTATTGGAGAATGTCGATTTTGCTTTTATACCCCTCAATTATGAAACAAAAAAGAAGTTACTTTATTACCTTAAGCACACTGTCAATCTTTCTTCCACAGATATGGACAACCGGAACTTAGTATTTTGTTTCTGAAGTACTGGTCTTACCATTCCCAACAAATGGTCAATCTGGGTAATATTCATGCCATAGTAATCGTGAAACTAATTTGGGTTTTGTCTTAAACGAGGATATCGTAAATGAAATTCTCCTTCCGTCAATCTGTGTTGCCATAGTGGATCGACCCAAGCTCGACGCCGCTTTCGCTTCTTTTCTTACTCTTCCAGTAGGCACGCTACAATAATTACGTTCATGAGTCTTGCCCGTCTAGATAGTATATCCATATCAAACCTTGTACCAACACTTATTTCTTAAACTCAAGTTGAAAAGTAAAAATGAAAGGCCAGAACGTCCGTACAGCTCAGAGTTAAACTTAAATCTGCGATGAAAGCATTTGTTGATATTTTCGGGGTCTCACACGATCACGACTGTCGACTGCCGAACGCTTGCGAACATCCGTCGCGACGGCTGTTTGGAGGTGTCGATTGCCGAACGTAATTGAACAGAGGCCGTGACAGCCATTTGGAGCAGTCGACTGGCGAACGTAAGTGAACAGCCGTCGTGACGGCCGTTCGGAGAAATCGACTGCCGATCGCATGTCAACAGCCGTCGCAACAACTAATCGGCGATAAGCCGAGCAGTGTGGTGATACGCACTCGGCTTAAACCGATTCCGCGTCGATTAATGTGGTTACACCCTTAGGCCACTTCTCAAACTCTCCCGCGGTTTGTTTGTAATTTTGTATGTGTTTAAAGCATATTTCGAAGAGTGGGAATAATACTTTGTGGGATTGTTTTTTGATGTATTTAAAATTGATAATATGGAACCAGGAACCTCTAGGAATATAGAAGACACAATGCAAGGTACGTACAATATTATTTCGGTACATATTTTCATCATGACGAATGTTGTAAGGAAGCACTTAACTATGAAAATTATTTTGCTTTCAGAAATATTTGGTGTTGATGAGGAGGATCCCTATCAAGAATCAGGCTCGGAGTATTTGCCATCTAGATCGCCATCGCCAACAAATTTGGATCTGTTACATATATTGGATGCAGAAAACAGGGCTCCAACCAACATTCATAGCACCGTAAGCCCCCAAAACCCCAATGAGAAGTCAAGAAAGCGAGTACGACAACCAAGTAAGTGGAAAAAGAATATACAGAAGGTAAAACGCGCTAAAGGTGAAGAATATGTATACCTATACCTTCTAAAAGTGCACAGATAACACAGATATTGAATGTAAATGTGTGAAAAAATGCAATGATAAAGTTGATGCTGCACAACAAAGAGAACTATTTAATAGGTTTTATGCCATGGGAAATGATTTGCAGTCATCTTATTTATAATCTTTAGTGACAGTATTGCCTAAAAATATATGCTCTATTGCCTCTAACCGCCAACAAAGTGAGTCTAGACGTTCCAATACCAGAGTGTATACTGTGCCAAATTCTAATGCAATATCTACTAAAGTGTGCAAAGAATTCTTTAAAAAAGTATTTGCAGTATCTGATGGGAGACTGTCCAGAGTTTAAAAATTAAAATTGTCCATTCCTACACCACCTATTGATTAAAGAGGAAAGCATGTCCCCATAAATAAGAATAATATTAAAGAATAATGTAAATAAAGAATAATATTAAAGAGTTTATTGATAAGTTTCCTAAGTATGAATCACATTACACACTACACAAGAGTATGAACAGAAGGTTCTTAGCTCCAGATCTAAGTTTGCCGAAAATGTTTTCTATGTACTGTGAAGAATCTCCAGAGCCATTAAGGGTATCAGATTTTATGTTCCGAAAAAATTTTAATGAACACTTTAACTTATCATTTCATGCGCCTATATCCGATTCTTGTAAAAAATGTGACAATCTTAAAATAAACATAGATGCAGCTTCGTCACAACAAGAAAAATACCAACTTGATCTACAAAAAAAGTTACATCTGTCCAAAGCTGATTCTGCCAAAGAAAATTACTCTAAAGATAAAGAACTTGCTAAAGTAGATCCAGAAGTCACAGTAATTGTATTTGATCTAATGAAAACATTACCTACTCCAGTACTGTCCACTGGAGTGTGTTATTATAAGAGGCAGTTATGGACCTATAATCTAGGCATACATGATGCTGCAACTGGCAATGCAACTATGTGTGTATGGGATGAAACCCTAGCTTCAAGAGGGCCTCAAGAAATTGGATCTTGTTTATTACGTTATATTAAAGAAAATGTTCATACCAAAAACTTAACAATGTATTCTGATCAATGTGGTGGCCAGAACCGCAACATAAAAATGGCCACTTTCGTTTCTTCGCGTTTGGTCCACTTCGCATTTGGTCTACTAGATGAAAACGTGCCTATTTCGCATTTGGTCCATTACGCACTTAGTCCACTTCGCGAAACGTTCATTTCGCAGTTGGTCCACTTTTGGGGATTTTATTTATAAATTCCAAAAGCATCTAATATATAAAATTCTCGTGTCACAGTTTTAAATAAAGTTCGCCATGACAGCTAGTAGATTTATAGATTTAGGCATTTGTCAGTGTTTCCTTGCACCATGAATTTGTAGTGGATTCATAAAGTTTTTCTGGAGTTTTTTTTTAATTTAAAAAAAGTATATATATATATTTCGCAGGTTTATAAGTGCCCGGTAATGGCAATAAGCTCGCCACCTATTACATTGGGACCTAAACATAAACTGGCGAAATGTGGGTGCTAGCACCTCTGCCTACCCGTTCGGGGAATACAGGCGTGAGTTTATGTTATGTTATGTTATATATATATATATTTTTATGTTTTTATACAATACATTGTTTTTGTATAAAAACCTTTTTTCACGCATTACGTACAATACTTCGCCCGCCGAAATGTACGTAATGCGTAAAAAAATAGGTATTTATTTTTATTAACATTGCTAGAAGTAGGTATAGGTACTATAACTATACTATATTTGACCTAGAAAAAGTTAGTAAACCCATTACAAATTAACTGTGTAACTGTATTAAGGTAAATTAGGGTTTTTAAAAATGAAGTAGTATGTAATGTTTGATATTGATTTAATAGGTACTTTATAATTCCTTACTAAACATACCAAAACCACTTTTAATCAAAATTCTCCTATAACAAAGTCATATAAACCTTTTGATGTAAAGTTATTTACGAAAACAACAAAATAGAGACAATCAAAGTAAAAAGTAGACTACGTAGAACAAAAAAATCATAGTACCTAATCTTATAGCTCTGAGCTATTAGAGCTATAAGATTAGGTACTATTATTTTTTACTACATTACAATGTAGTAAGAAGCAAATAAGTAGGTATTATAATTATACTTATCTAAATTATTACAAACATCTTTAATTTTAATTATTACGTGCATTACACAATAAAAAATATTATCCACATAGAGTATTTTTCAAGTGTCAATTAAAATATGCTCTGGGCCTAAATCATTACAAACTGCTTTTTTAATGCAGTTATCAATTTGCCCGTCTCATTTTTACTGTTATCTGGTTCACACATATGACGTGTTTTGCGTAAAACCTTTTTCCATAATGAAGTTCCCTTTTTATTTGATTTATGTAGATTATACCGATAACCGTGATATGTCAGTGTATCATTACCTTTTTGAATAGATCCTAATTCAATATCTTCATCATCATTGTCGCCCATTGCACTTTGGATATGATTCGACACGTAACAAGAAACACAGTATTTCTTTATTTATGGAGTCCACAAAGTATATTAACACAGACAATAAGTACCACTATTTTGTAACTAACTTTTTTTAAGTACCCTCAATTTCTTACAAATATGGTTAAAAACTAAACTGCGTTTTGTTATTGCAATTTAGGTACCAGGAAATTAAAATATCTAACAGAAGGAAAGAAACATCAGACAGATATATACAGCCCAGGCTCATCCTATACATAGCTCTAGTCAACAACAGTGCCTGGAAAACGGCAATAGGCTCACCCCCTATTACGTGGGACATAATACAATGTTTGGTGAAATGTAGGTATTACTTCACCTCTGCCTAACCCTCTGGGAACATTTTCTCCGGGGATACAGGCGTGATTGTATGTATGTAAGGAAATATGATACCTAATACTTAGGTTTACTCATTAAAACATTAACCATTATATTATTATTGTTTTACTTCTTGATGATCCTTAATGTTTAATTTTATATTCTAAAATCATAAAAACAACGAAGTATGTTCTGAGATGGCGTTAAACGTAGCTAGGAAAGCAAATTTCACTTAACGCACTCCTTTTTTCAAAAGTGGACCAAATGCGAAATAGACGTTTCGCGAAGTGGACCATTTGCGAAATGGACGTTCTGAGAACTGGACCAAATGCGAAATGGACCAAGTGGCCCAAATGCGAAATAGACCAAATGCGACGAAATGGGCCACTTTATGTCAATATATCACTAGTCATCCAGACTATGCTGTGGAAAAGATAGACCATAAATTTTTCGTAAGCGGCCATTCATATTTGGGTAAGGCCGCCAAAAAAATAACCATTTTGATGAATGACTCGGAGTCCGGCATTTTATTTTAGAAAAATACAATTAGACGATCATATTTTATAGTTTTCCTGGCAAAACGTATCATTTTTACTAGTGTTATAAATACACAAACGTCTGTAAAACTACTTATTTGTATTTAATTATGTAGTTTTTACTACGATACTACAAATTGCTCTAGAACAAATTAGAGTGTCCCAAATGATCCCCCATCATAGTTGGAATGAATTTAATAAGTTTTAGTTTATTCCACTGGCGATAATTATATGTTTTCTAAAGAATCACCTATGTTAGTCAATGTTTAATTATTTTACGAAAATTTAGCTTTTAAAATATTAATTATTTTCGTATTTTAACATCAAGTCCCAGTATTTTAAGCTTTTATGTTACTGATTTAAGTTACCACAATTTTTACAATCATAGTAAGAATTGAACAGAAAGAATATTTTTTATTTTTCAGTTAGTTTGGCCCACATCAAGTTTTTCTCCAGTACAAAAAAAAGTTTTAACTGATTTCAAGGTAAGTTTGTATCCTTTTCTTTAAATCGAATGATTATTTAGTAAATGTCATGTTTAAATAAGAGTTCTAAGCTATAAACGTTGTTAATTATTCATCATAGTGCCCTAGATTCGAGCATCTTTGGAAAAGAGGTTAGGTTTTAAGTTACTTTTATGATACTTTTATGTTACTTGTGTTACCATTGTTGTTTATTTTTAAGTTACGTAACATCAAGTTTAAAACTAAAACCCGACTACTGAAAAATCACGCTTAAGTGTAAGTTAAGTGTAGTGTGTAAAGTAACAAACAAGAAAATATCAAGGATAGCCGTGGTCGTATGCCACTTTTGCCTAGAATATATTGTTTTGTCAGAGTAAGTGGCATACGACCACGGCTATCCTTGATATTTTCTTGTTTGTTACTTTTTAAAGCGTGATTTTTCAGTAGTCGGGTTTTAGTTTTAAACTTTATTTTTTATTTATATTATTTTGGGGCAAGGTAAAGCTAATAATTTATACATATTTGAAATGTGCTTCTTAAGCCCTTTCATTTGATACCAAACACGGCATATTTATCTCAAATTTATTTTTTAGAGGGCGCCACACAAGATTGAGTGACACATCGTATAGCCTATAACCATCGGACAATAAAGCCGCTTGTAACGATACCTCATTTGTCCAGTTCTAATAAGTAGTTGAGGAGCTATGAGGGAACAAATGAACATACATACATACATACATACATACATAGCCTGTCAAGATCATAACCCTCCTTTTGGCTTCGCCGTAGTCGGGTAATAAAAGCGATGTAAAGCTTAGTGCACATTTGGAACTGAAGAACAAAGTGTTAATTAAATGATAAAATTATAACTTCATTTAATCTTTACTAAAAAGCAATGCTTTGTATTTAATAATATCATGAATAATGTAATAAGAATTACTAATGAAGTAATTTTTTTTTTGTGACAGATTCTTTCTCACTCCAGCCCAAAAACAAAAAAGATACCGCGAAAAACTGCAAAGAGAAAACCCAGAGAAATATGCACAAATGAAAAAAAATCTGCGGAATGCGCTTTACGTTATTATAGAAAAAAAAGTGGTAGATATACAGAACAGGATAAAGAATAGAAGAGGCAAAAATGGCGAGATGAAAGAAAAAATCTAAAACAAGCTCATCATGATAAAGTAAGAACTGAACTGAGCAATGACCGTAAAAATGTTGAAGAAAAAAAACATGCCAAAAAGCTTCGTATGGAAAATCAAGAATTAAAAAGAGAAATAATTACATTGCGCAAGAGATTCGAAGCATTAAGAAAAAAACATTACCGGAAGTCAAAAAAAATTGTCGAATTAAATATAGCTTCAGGGGAAATTTATAACAAATATCAACAAATCACTACAAGACTTAAAAAACAAGACTCTGAGAAGACGAGTAATGAAAGAAGTGAAGGGATTGGTAATGACGATTCAGAAACACCTATGAAGCAAGCCGAAAGCTTCATAAACGAAAATTTAATGAATATTGACGACTCGCAAAAACAGGTAGTGAAAAGGAAGCTTTTGGAACACAATGTTTTGTCAAAATCACTAAAGGATGAATACAAAAATTCTGTTGGAACGGAAAAGAAAACTTTGAAAAAATTTTTAACTAGCGAAATAGTTAAGAAATACAAATTAAAAAATAAACTTACACATACATTGGGGCTCAAAACTAACATCAGAAACAATAGAGACAGAAAAATAAGGAAAAACAAAATATTAAACGAAATTAATACATTTTATAACAGAGATGATAATAGTCGTGCAACGGCAGGGAAAAAAGAGTGTAAAACTAAAAATAAACTAAAATTACAGAGAAGATATCTATTGACTACTATAAAAAAACTGCATCAAAAATATCTTTCTGAAGGTGGAAAGGTTTCATTAAGCACATTTAAAAAATATAGACCATTTAATATACTCACACCTAAAATCGCAGGCCGTGACACATGTGTTTGTGTAAAACACTCTAATATGTCATTTATGGTAAAGAAACTTAAGCAGTTGGGAATCCTTGAAAGCGATGACCTCAATGATATTACGTCGAAATTGGTTTGTGACCTATCTAAGACTTGCATGTATGGTTTCTGTGAATCTTGTAAAGACAATATCATTATTGCTAATGAAACTTTTAATCTAAAGGATAAAGTTTCATGGCCTGTGTGGATGGCAAAGAAACATGAGTATGGTGAAGAGGGAAACAAAAAGACATTAAACAAAATGGTAAAGACAGAAAAAGAAGGATCTATACAAGACTTAATCAATGTAACTAATTCAGACATGAAAAAATTTCTGACGCACTCGTACAATATTTCACATCAGTACAAAAGTTATAAATTTTGCATATAGTACGGTCAATAAAGTAGTTGTAGAGTGCGTGAGCGGGAACCTAAGCGATTTCTTCAGAAACTTATTCAGACTACTTAGAGAGAAAACATACTAAAAGTCCTGACGTCTAGGTGTCGAGCCGGAGGGGGGAGGGGGGGGCAAAGGTCTAAATTTTAGGTTTTTTGTTAATAAATCAAAAACGGTGCGTTGTAGCGAAAAATGTTCAAAGATGAAATGAAAGCTTATAAAATTCTCTATAACTTCGATCTTAGATACTTTTCCATACTCCTACCCGTTTTTGAACTACATGCTCTGGAAAAGTGAAAATTAAGGAATTTAATGGAAAAGTGAAAATTTTAATTTTAGTTGAGTTATATTTTACTATATTATATTTTACTATATAGTTATTTTTTATTTTACATACTTTTTGTATATGAACAGGGAGATGCTGCACAAAAGTGGTGATATTAAACTCTTGGGTCTTATAATTGCAGTAATGGCATTCCCTAGTGCCGCACATTTTCTCTTCGTTTCTTCTACTCTCTTTGTCTTCGGTAATAAAAGGCTTTCAAGAAAAAAGTTCAGCGATTCAGGCAGTGTACCCGGATTCCTTAAAAAATTATCGCACGGTGGGTATGTGTCTGTGCTGTACACTTGACTCTGAATATCTTGCCGTTAAATTTCCGCAGCTTTAGCAAGAATTCTCAGCTTTTCCTCTACTTCGTTTTTTTTGCCTATTTTCGTACCATGCCTGATTGATAATATTATACCCAATGTCTCTAAAACACACCACCGGCGTTTTGAAACGGTTGACCCCTGGTGTGATCAGTATTCGAGCCCCATATTTATTTTCCAATTCGGCCTTGATAGTTCGCCATTGGGGTTTGGCACCTGTTACAACACCGAGTATTTCTTCGTGAGAAAACTGAGTATCAGTGCTTCCCTCCATATAAGCAAAAATTTCTTCCATAGCCTCGACGACATGGGTATCTCTAGGGATCTCAGCTTTCTGTAGTTTTGGGTAACTGACAGACTTCACAAATGAATAATAGCAGTCTTTGTGATATTTTGCTCCTTCAGCAACAAGATCGTTTGTGCAGGACAAACGACAAAGAACTTCGTTACCCCATGTATCATTTCTCAAAGAACATATGTCTTTGATCCGATATTTTACATTTAGAGTCTCAACTGAATGCACAACCCTCCTTTTGTTCAAAGGCTTTTTTATGTCCTCTTCAATGCAATGTGAACATAAAAAACAATGACTCTTGAAGTCAAATAGCGGAGCAGAAGATCTGAGCTGCGATGGCCCTGCCTCTTTATTAGATATTATAGATGCCTGCCTAATATATTTTTTAATGCTGTCAGTTCGGGTGTAATTTTTACGACAGCTAGTGTGAATAAAAAGGGATGTCAAGTGAAGGAAACTATGATACTTGTCGTCTTTCCTTTCCTTACTAGCATTAATAAGACCCAGTATTCCCTTTTCTTTCACCTCAGAGACATTGTTACTTCCTTTAACCACATCTTCGTTACATACAGGACACTTATTAGTACTCATATTAGATAGTAAACAAGCAAATTAGTCTTATAAGGTTGAGTTTATTCAGCTATTCGGTGATATAAAAGTCGAGTAAGTGTGAATTATTCAGCACGTGTCGTATAAAAGCATCTTATATAGCATTTTAGTTATTCAGCATTTCGGTCACATAATGATGCTGAGTAAACGTTTACTCTGCATACTTATATGACTAAAGTGTCGTATAAGATTTGCTGTATAAGTCGCTAGTATACGACGCTTATGTCACTATTTCGTCGAGTAAAAGCACATTATATAGCTTTCTTGTGACACAGTCGAATAAAAGCTTCATCGTTGCTTCTATACTGCTATTATGTTGTAAAAGTTGCATTCATAGGACTATTACAAGCCTAGTGCCAAGTGTCGTATAATTGCTTGTACTGCTCAATTATCACTTGTCTTAGTTTTCTTGTGTACAGTAAGTGGTTGATTGAATAAATAAATAAACAAAAGATCTTTTTTAGAAAACTTTTTAGGAAGGTCTAAGCAACCCTAAAATATAATCAGCGTGGTATCATGGCGCTTATACTGCTAATTTGCTGTATAAGAAGCTATTATACCACCTGTTAGTAGTAAAAATGGTGTACAAATGAATGTTGATATAAAAAATATTTGTTATTATATTCATATTACTAAGAATTGAAGGGGGGCGTTAAATATTTATGATAAAACCTAGTATATTTCATCAGAAAACTTACCTTCGCAATACTTTGCAAACCTATGAGTGAGTTTACGAACCTACATTCGGTGCAACCTACAAATTAACATGTCTGCTAAATAAATTGTACTTATAATTTTTTATAATTTTTAAAACACAACACGACGCACTTGCTTAATTTAACAAACAAACGTAACATAAAAGTCATATAAGTTACAGTTATAGCGCAACTTAAGCTTGTAACAGTCACTCCGTTACCTTTATACGATGTCTATGTGACTGAATTGCTGAATAAAATGGGCCCAAATCGCGTTGTATAAACGTTTTCATTACGTTTATACGACTTCTATTAGGAGCCAAAATGCTGAATAATTTACGTTGCCGCGACTACTACACGACATATTTTTGCTAGTTGGGGTGTTACTAATAACAGTGTATATGTTAAAAATATTTTGTGGCTGCTCCCCTGCGTTACCGGGTAGGCTACCGTGCCAAGCAAAATAAAATACGAAAACTAATAATAACATAAGCCCGAAGGCATGTACGAGTATACGATGTTAATAGGATAGCCAGTAAGGACGCGTTATCTACAGTGAGTATTAGGTACACGAAAAACAATCTTCATAATTGTTTTCTCACGTCAACTCAGTTATCCGCTGTTATAAAAAACGCAATTTCTTACTGTTACCGCCTTCACCACGTGGAGGTACTCCCAGCTTATGTTAAAATAAATTTTAAGATAATTTTTCACATCAGTTAATGGTCATCACGCTGAATAACTTTAATTTTCACTTTTCTAGAGCGTGTAGTTAAAAAACGGGTAGGAGTATGGAAAAGTATTTAAGATCAAAGTTATAGAGAATTTTATAAGCTTTCATTGCATCTTTGAACATTTTTCGCTACAACGCACCGTTTTTGATTTATTAACAAAAAACCTAAAATTGAGACCTTTGCCCCCCCCTCCCCCCTCCGGCTCGACACCTAGACGTCAGGACTTTTAGTATGTTTTCTCTCTAAGTAGTCTGAATAAGTTCCTGAAGAAATCGCTTAGGTTCCCGCTCACGCACTCTATACCCTCCTTTGAGCCACTCGTTGACCGTACTAATAGCTAACTTGAAAGAAAACGAAACCGTCATACACATAGATTTTTCCGAAAATTATGTCTGCAAGATGCATGCCGAAATTCAAGCCATGCACTTCGGTTCATCTAAGGTTCAAATCACTCTGCACACTGGCGTGCTTTACATAAGAAATGAACACAAACCTTTATCATTTTGTTCAATATCTCCAGCAAATATACATAGCCCTAAGGCCATATGGGCACATCTAAAACCAATACTACAATATTTGAAAGAAACATATCCTCAAGTAGATACAATACATTTTTTTTCTGATGGCTCGACATCCCAATACCGTAACAAAAAGAATTTTTATTTATTTAGCCACATTCAAAGTTTTGGCTTCAACCCATTGATATACTAAAAAACCCAAGATGCACAGTCAGGGTGTCAAAACCGTCCGCATAAAAAGAGCGCTAAATTCCAAATTTAGCGCTCATTTGAAATAGTCTCGCATCGCCCGTGTTTATGCACGCACGTCAAAAATGCCAAAGTGTTCTATGAGAAATTGCAGAAATAATACGTCAAAAACTTTAAAAATAAGATATCCCATTATCTTATTTTCGGTAAGTAAAATAGTTTATTGATTTGCTTTTATGGTTTTCATGACTAAATATAGCAAGTATTAAATGATTTTGATTTATTTTTTCTAAAATCTTCACTCAACGGTCCATTATAGTACAGCAAATTTCAATAGGCGCGTATCAGTGTAAAGACAACGCATTACAAAGTCCTTTAATTTTAGTCGCATATTACAAATGACCCTGTTCTTTTTTCAATGGAGTCGATTTTTTAATATTGACTTTTTATTTTTTAATAATAAGTTTGTTCACGTTATAACTTTAGTTGAGTTCAATGTTTAACTAATATTTATACAGGGTGTCCCATAAATCGACGTCCAACGGGAAACCAGAGATGGTCCATGTGAAAAGTATAAAAAAAAAATCCTACTTATGTACTTAAAAAGTTATAGGTATTTAAAAAAAAACAAGAAAATCGTCACCCTGTACAACACTTTTGACTACAGTGTCTACAAATATTATTATTTTTTAAATATTTTTTTTGTTTTGTAATTCTGAATAACGTGTTTCTTAATTGTATTTCAAAATTTTAACTTAATTGTCTTATTTCTTAGTAAAAAATCATATTGAACTCAAACAATGAAATGAAAATTGCTACATCACGCAACTTTGACCGACGGCCATGTAAAAAAAAGGTATTAAACACTATGTGGCAAATACGTTTAAAAAATAACGCATTTATTCACGATTCCAAAATGGTATCATACGTAATCATAACTTAAAAAACTTCGTAGAAATAATACGCTTACCCCTAACTTTTGGTATGCTCGAAATACTATGACTCATTAAATTTAACTGTAAACTAGACAATGGTCATAAGGCTATTGTATTGTTTGGTGTCTCAGACCCTTTCATTGTGTGAGTGAAAGAAGAATACACGATTTTCTTGAGGTGCGAATGAAACAAATAGTGACGCCATCTGCTATAGCAAAAAACATGGCGAGGAAGGGGACAAGGATTAGTACGTTACGCTCCTTCGTCTACTGCGCATCTCTCTGTATTCGTTTGTGTTGATTTCGTACTTTCGACTCGGCTTTGTTTACTGGACTTGATTTATCTTCGTGACCTGATTTGTGACCTGGCTTTGTTTATTGGACTTGATTTACCGAACTGTTTTGTGAACTAGATTTTCATCTGTGCTTGTGTATTTTAATTGCCACTATGTCGACTTATACTGCGGAGGAATATGCGAACATGCACTACATTTACGGGGAATGTAGAGGAAACGGCAGATCTGCAGCAAGGCTGTATCGTGAAAGGTATCCTAACTCACATCGATATCCTGATCACAGAGTTTTTATAAACTTGCATCTGACGCTTGCTCAAGGTCGCTTTCCTAGTGGAATGGTTAGTGAAGGCAGACCTATCGACGACTCCCGCCAAGACGTTTTAGAAGCGATAGCCGAAGATCCGAGTACCTCCGTGCGACGGATAGAACAAACCACAGGAATACCAAAAAGTACAGCACACCGGATTATTCAACATGAGGGATATCACCCATTCCATGTGCAGCGTGTGCAAACTCTGTTGCCTCGAGACTATCCGGGTAGAGTAAGATTTTGCCAAATAATGTTGCAAAAGCACAGAGAAGACCCTAATTTTTTAGAGACAATTCTGTGGTCGGGTGAATCCACTTTTAAAAAGGATGGGTACATAAATATGCATAATTTTCATGAGTGGCATATCGATAATCCACACCTTCTAAGAGAAGACAGATCACAATATCGGTTCAAAGTGAACTTATGGACCGGTATTTTAAATGGAAAAATAATTGGACCTTACGAGTTGCCACAAAACCTGACCGGCGATGTTTACTTGAATTTTCTGCAAAATGAATTGCCCAATTTGCTGGAAGACGTGCCATTGAATATCTATAGAAATGTGTGGTTTCAGCAAGACGGCTGTCCGGCCCATTTTCGTGTCTCAGTGAGAGAATTTTTGGACAGCGAATATCCACACAGATGGATAGGACGTTCCGGACCAATAGCGTGGCCAGCCCGTTTGCCGGACCTTAATCCATTAGATTTTTTTTACTGGGGAGCTATCAAAGAAAAAGTCTATGCGAAACCGATAGGAAATATCGAAGAGCTCCGCCTTAGAATTACGGAGGCTAATGAGGACTTGTGCTCCAGAAATTATGCTCGCAATATTAAGCGTTCTTTATTAAGAAGGATGAGGGCGTGTATTGCGGTAGGAGGCCAACACTTTGAGCATATGTTGTAAAAAAATCTACCTTTTGTGTTAAAAATGTTGAGTTCCATATTAATAAATAACTTTTATTGTTCGCATTGCCTTTTATTTACATAGCTACTTTTAGTTTTTGTAGAGTTTGAGATAACGTTCAATAGAAATGGGCCAGGTAGATTTCCAAAACCAATTTAAGTATTCATTTGAACAATATGGTATAGGTACTTAGGTAGGTAAGCATGATACCTTTATTTCGCTCACAGCCGATAGAAAAACGTTAGTATGATGCACGCCATTCTTGAATAATAGTTATCTTTGATAAGGTAGTATTTCGAGCATACCAAAAGTTAGGGGTAAGCGTATTATTTCTACGAAGTTTCTTAAGTTATGATTATGTATGATACCATTTTGGAATCGTGAATAAATGCGTTATTTTTTAAACGTATTTGCCACATAGTGTTTAGTACATTTTTTTTTACATGGCCGTCGGTCAAAGTTGCGTGATGTAGCAATTTTCATTTCATTGTTTGAGTTCAATGTGATTTTTTACTAAGAAATAAGACAATTAAGTTAAAATTTTGAAATACAATTAAGAAACACGTTATTCAGGATTACAAAACAAAAAAAATATTTAAAAAATAATAATATTTGTAGACACTGTAGTCAAAAGTGTTGTACAGGGTGACGATTTTCTTGATTTTTTTTAAATACCTATAACTTTTTAAGTACATAAGTCGGATTTTTTTTTTTTTTTTTATACTTTTCACATGAACCATCTCTGGTTTCCCGTTGGACGACGTAGTTTTGAATCTACTTTCAAAAGTTGAAGAGGTAATCATGTCGACTATTTAAAAAAAAAACGATTTTGTACCGATTTTTTCATGATGCATGTTACCAAAACTCAAAAAGCTTTTACTTAGTTTGTACAATAGGTACCTTTTCAACCAAATATATAAATAACTGTTTTTTATAAGCTAATATTGGTTTCATTGATTAAAATATGTTCTACCCAAAACATATTTACCTTCACATAAAAGTATAATTATATGTTGAGAACACACTTTTATAAATTATTAAAATACTAATAAAATATAAACTAAAATACTAAACGTAGTACAAAAATTAAAAATTATAAATATGTGAAGTCTCCATTCCGTGCCTTGTCCTACGGACAGACTCCGGTCCTAAAATTTTATTGCTTTTTGTACACTCCTTTGTTGTAAGAGCTTTAAGTCATGTGCATAAGGTTGAATTTGCAAAAAAATGTCTTTATAACCAGGGGCGTAGCTACCGCCGTATTTGCCGTATCAATTATACGGGGCCCCCGGGTCACGGGGGCCCCCAAAGTGTGTAAGGAAAAAGAATAAAAACTTTCTAATTTATTTTATTTTACAAATGACAAAATTCTATAAAGCAATTCCTTTTTTTCCCGCCTTAAGCGTGCGTTTAAAAGTTGGCAACACTCTACATCGTTATGGCGGGCTGCTGGGCTTCCCCGTTTTACTTACTTCAACTCAGCGGGGAATTCCCGGGAATCTTTCATCGATATCGCGATGTACGTGTACGTTGTTGTACTTTTTGCATTGGATGTTAAACCACGGAGTGCAGTGCACTGTTTATTTACGCGCTTTATATAAATGTGCATTACATTGTAATTCAGTACAAACAATATTGTTCTTCTGGTTTAGCAGTATTAGTAGTGATTTGTAAAAGAAATGAGTGAAAGGAAAAGAGATTATCCCAGCGGCGCTGAGAAAAGAAAATTAAACAGAAAAGGGACGAGGTTATAAAAAAAGTCCCCAAAATTTCTTTATTTTTTCAGAGACAAGATACTGTGAGTGATTTAGATTGGAAAGGTAAGTACTACCCAACCCATTTATTAGGGGCCTGTAAACAAGGAAATCTTTTAATTTCGGTCTGTCCATCTGTCCGTCACAAAAAGTTGTCTCCCCCCTCGATTTTCACAATTATACTGTTTTTAGGGTTCAGTGCCCTGATTAAAAAAAAAAACAAAATTCTAACTTATCTATAGGATCGATTTGTTTTGTTGTTTGTCTATCAATCCGTATCGTATCGTTAATTGCGTGTTGAGAACTTCAGATGTGCAGACTCGCTTTCGGGTTCTCGTTTTGTATGGCCACTACGCGCTGCGTTTAAATAGCACGCAGGTGTATAGTAATGCACGGACGGGCTGCAGGTGATTATGTATCTACTAATAGGTACGAGCACAATCCGCGTAGAGTCTGTGTGGGTCTGAACTGAACACTCTCTAACTGTGACCCTTAGTAACGTTATTTAGTTATATATAACTCTTTTTAGTTTAGTATCAAAGCATTCGTATTTATTTTTTAACAATTACTCGTTTATTTTTAGATTCTTCTGACGCATGTTCTTCGTCACATATCCATCCGGAAATAGAAAAAAGCCAAGCCCATACTTTATCAGATGTCCATCCAGAAATCGAGGAACCCCAAATCAACGATTCTGATATATCTGCAGATTGTAATATAATTTCATCAGATAGAGGAAATTTTGGTGACAATTTAACTGATTGCGATCGAAAAATAATTTTTAAATTGGGTCCATTTAAACCACAAGGACCATTTCCAAAAGTTTCAGAAAATAACCGACCTTTTTCGGCTTATTATTATTCATATTTCAATCAGGCAGGCATAAAAATTATAAGACCATGGTTATGTTATTCTAACGTTTTAAACAAACCGTACTGTCACTTCTGTTGGTTATTAGCAGATCGTCAAAACAAATCGTACTCCTCTGCTTGGGTTAACGGTGTTTCGGTTAGAAGCAATTTCACACAAACTATTCTTGACCATGAAAAGTCACAGCAGCATATTAGTGCCTCACTCTCTTATAATAATTGGTTGCAAGGAAATACCATCGATACTCTATTGAAAAGTGAAATCGATAGTAAAATTACATTCTGGAGAGATGTAGGCGGGGTACCAGATATACCTCATATGATCCAGGGCTTAGTATAGGCGGGGAAAACGTTTCGACTATATCCGAAACCGTGCCTTTTAAATTTCTCGGAAGAAAAATAGATAACAGAGGTTGCACTCCAGCTTTAGAAGAAGTAATTAATAACTTCATTATCGATATACAAAAGGTAGATCAGCAGCCACTAAGTAATGTTAAAAAAGCGTGGATTTACGACAACTATTTAACCTCGCGTCTTAACTGGCCGTTTCTTGTTTATGATATAAGCCAGAGCCTTCTCAAAAAACTAGATGCGAATGTTACGAAGACATTGAAGTCGTGGCTGGGGCTAGCTCAGTCGGCAGACCCATCGACATTATATAGAGCCTCAAATAACTTTGGAATGACGTTCAAGAAACCATCGGAACTATATAAACATCTAAGAGTAACCAAAATGCACGTCCTAGCGAAATCAAAAGACGAAATCGTGCAAGCTCTTCCAAAAGACCAAAGTACTAAAGAGCTCGAGTCGCGCCTCCAATTCCATAAAAAATTCATGATAGGCTCGCAGACTGGTAGGGTAGGTTTGGGTAATACTAGGAGGCAGTCAGACAAAGACATAACAAAATCTTTTCTTCAAGTAGATGAAAATAATACCTACAAAGTGCACGCAATGAACCTAGAAGTACAAAACGAATGGTTAACACTAGGTGAATTTTGTATTCCCATAGCCTTAAAATGGCGTACCTTAATATACGACTGGTCACCGGCTCTCCTTAAATTCTATCTCAATGCATTCCAGTTGACCCTCCCCGACCAAAGCAATCTTGTCAGATGGGGAAAAGCCACAGATAAAACATGTAACTCATGTGGTGAAGCAATTGGTACTGCTAGGCACCTACTGGTGGGTTGTAGGACGCTATTAGACCGGGGTCATTACTCGCGCCGACATGATAAGGTATTAGAAATCGTACGTGAGGCGGTAAGTTTGGCGGTAGCTAGAGCGAAAAAGGGTTTAACCACAAACCAAAGAAATGACGTCGCGTTTGTAAAGGAAGGCTGCTCAAAAAAGACAAATCAAAAGCCGTACTCAATTTTGATAGCAGCCGCTGACTGGACATTACTCGCAGATTCGTATGAGAAACACTATAAAATACCGGAGGATGTTTGTGCCTCGTCATCCAGACCCGATATATTCCTATTTTCAAAACAGCAAAAGCGTGCAGTACTAGTAGAACTCACAGTACCGTGGGAAACTAACATACCTAAAGACCACGCTATAAAAATAAACAAATACTTTGACCTGACCAACGAGTTAACCAAAAATGGCTATGTGGTTAAACTCTACGCCGTGGAAGTAGGAGCAAGGGGAATTCCAGCTAAATCCCTGTATAACTTATTTAAAGACCTCGGATTGCCAAGAGCTTCAGTAAGCTCTTTACTCAAACGAATATCTAAAACGGCGTTGATAGGATCTTACCAAATTTGGATAGGTAGAGGGGGGAACACGACCGACGGTGGAGGTGAGCGCTGATGCATCACAAGGTGGCCACCCTAAACCTACACCTGGGTCGCAAGTCCCAGGCGCCGTCACAGTGTTCCTCTCTGTACCACGCCATGGACCCGGCGACCGCACGGTGAATCCATGGAATGCTAAGAACCGGATCTCATCTCAATTACTTTAGTATCTTGTAATCTACCTTTGAGGGGGCATGATTCTGATTCTGGCAATTTCATGGCAATTTCACGTCTGCTATCTAACTATGATGCAACTTTAAAAGAACTTCTTCTAAAACCGAAAAAAGGTGATATAAATTATTTAAGCCCTACGATTCAAAACGAAATTATTCGTTTGCTTGGTACCACCGTTAGGAACAATATTATCTCAGAAATTAAAAAAGCTCCATTTCTGACAATAATTCTGGATACAACACAAGACTTGTCAAAAATTGACCAACTATCTGTAGTTTTTCGATATATCTCGGTTACAGAAAATGATGATAATTTGCCTAAAGAAATAAAAATCTGTGAGTCCTTTTTAGGATTTATAGCAGTAACCGATTGCAGTGCTGCAGGTCTGAAAACTGTCATTTTAAATTTGACTAAAGAATATGAAATTGATTTGACTAAATGTAGAGGACAGGGATACGATGGAGCAAATGTTATGTCGGGTGTGTATGGAGGATTACAAACCCTAATAAAAGAGCATGCTCCAAATGCCGATTATGTTCATTGTGCTGCGCACGCTTTAAACTTGGTTTTGAACGATGCTGCGAGCCATGTTCGTGAAGTATCGACTTTTTTCGATAATTTAGAAAAAATATATACTTTTTTTGGCAACAGTATAAAACGCTGGGCTATGCTAAGTGACGATTCATCTGAAAAATATTTGATTACCCTTAAAAAGGTATGTCCTACCAGATGGTCTTCTAGGAACGACGCTTTATTAGCAGTAAAGAAATTTTTTTTACTAATCATCAAAACTTTGTACCAACTAAATTTAATTTCAAATAAAAAAGATGAACGTGAAGAATGTAAAAGTATAATTAATATTTTAGAGAGTTTTGATTTCTTAGTGCTCGTTACATTTTTTTCTTCACTATTTGAAATTATTAATCCTGTTTCTAAAGCTCTACAGCATGAAAATAATGACTTACAGAAATCTAGTATTTTATTAAGTAATCTTTTAAATAGACTGTGCCAATTAAGAAATCAGAATTCATTTAATAATTTGCTAAATGAATCCAAAGATTTAGCAAAAGAGTGGGGGGTAACAACTGTTTTTAAAAACAGTAGGCGAAAGATAACGAAGCGTTTTTTTGATGAGTTATCACAAGATGAGAGAATTTCCGACCCGGAATCCTATTTCAAAGTCAATGTATACTATTGCTGCTTAGATATATTAATTTCTCAAACTAAAGAAAGATTTCAGAGCCTTTGCAACCTGAGTAGTATATTCGAAATATTACAACCGGAGAAACTCCTATCTTCTTCAAGCGAAGAGATATTAAACGCTTCCGAAAAACTGTCTGCTAAATACAGTAAAGACATCTCACTTAATCTTTGTGACCAATTGAAGGCTCTAAAAACATGCTAAAATTCTGAAATTAAAAAAAAATCCATTAAAGAACTCATTGAATTATTACTAGTAAAATTCAATAGTCTTGCATCCAGTTTTCCCGAGGTAATCACAGCATGCTTTTTATTCTTGACAGAAAGAAGTTTTTCAAAATTAAAACTAATAAAAAATTACTTAAGAACTTCGATGGGACAAGAACGACTGTCAGACATCTCACTATTGTCCATAGAGGCAGAAACTTTAGAAAAACTAAAATCATCATCTGCCATAAATGATTTAATTAATCAGTTTGCCGAAAAAAAGGCAAGGTGAGTGAATATTTAAAATTCGATTTTTATTTGTAAAATGGGTAAATTATGTGATAAATAAATATTTCTTCTCACAATATTTTTTTTCTTTTGTGAAAAATCTTTACCTCCATATAAGGGCCTCCAAAAAGATTTTTATACGGGGCCCCGACAAGGCAAGCTACGCCACTGTTTATAACATAACTATAACTACGTATGTGTGATTGGAGACAGATTCGAATGTTACTTTAGTTCGAGACTGTGTATCTAGGGTTTTTTGTACATCAATGCTTCAACCATGCTACTTGGTCTATATTTGAAGCAGCTCACGGAAAAGGTGCTGCGGACGGTATTGGCGGTGCAGTGAAGCGAACTTTGGACTCGAAAGTGGCACATGGAGAAGATATCCCCGATGCCAAAACCGCCTTTGAAGTCCTTTCCAAAACAGATTCAGTCATAAAAGTATTTTATATTCCTCCCGAAGTCATAAAACCACTTCAAGAAGAAATTGTTAAAAATCTACACCCGCTGCCTAACACACTAAAAATACATCAAGTAATCTTAAAAGAAAAAAATTCGGTAAGCTTTCGAGATTTAAGTTGCTTTTGCAAAAATATGAGTGGTAGATGTGATTGTCATTCTATAAAAACACACAGATTTGAAATTAGCAACGAAAACCTACCGAAAAGCAGAACATGGAAAAAATTAACAAAGAAAATTAATAAAGGGAAAATAATGAAAAGGAGAAACAGTTCATCATCAACCACCAGCGCCGAGAGTTTTGAAATAGAATATAACGACGACAGTGATGCCACCCATTTTTCTGAGCCTAATTATGGAGAAGAATATTTAGATGATGTAGAAAACGGAGATAACTTGAATAAAGATTTTGCCTTACAAAAAGAAAAAAATGAAAGAAGCGTTTTAGAAGCAAAACAAGAGAGAAAGTCGGCTGCGCAAGAAGGAGTCATAATATTATCAGAAATTCGAAATTGACCATGTAACAAAAGATATTTTGACTTAAAAGAACTTCAAGGACAACAATTTCGTAAATTGGATCCGAATTTTGATCTTTTTGCTGGCAAAAAATCAGTACACGATGTCACAATAAGTACAGAGAATGTTGATCCATACAAAAACCCGGTAGCGAGTACTTCTGGAATTAATAAAAGCAGTGGTCTTAAAAATTTTAAGTTGGCTGACTGTAGCTTAAAATACTTAGATTTGAGTACTAAAGAAGCTAAACAGGATTTAATTACTGTAAAAGCTAAAAAAACGAAAAGACTGATGACTTAGAATAGAAAAATGAAACAAATATAAAAGTTATTGAAATAAACCAAAATGTATTAGTAAGATATTATATTCGTAACCATTGGAAACACTATATCGGACGTGTAGAAGAAAAAAATATTTCGGAGGATACATACACGGTTAATTTCCTGAAAACAGTAAAAAGCTCTTCACTGAAATTCGTTGTCTCGAAGAAAATAGACCGAGACACTGTTCCTTCTGTGTCGATTGTAGAATAATTGATTGTATGTTTTTATTTTGAATAATAGATAAAATAAATCTTCAAAAATAAAACTGAGTTTTATTTAAGTTAGTTTAAAAAATAGAACACATTAAATTTTCTAAAAACTAATGTTTTCTTATATTTTAGATATGCCCTTAGAAAAATTTATGTTACTTTTAAGTTACCCGGTAACTTATACTTTTATGTTACATGAGGCCAATTTATCGGCCTTAACCATTTGCCTTGTGACCAAGACTTTGGGTTGATAGAAAAAAAGAAAAAATATTTCAAAAATATTTTCATACCTAATGATTGGATACAAGTTATAAAAGCTGCAAGAAAGAAAAATCCCTTCAATATTATGAAAATGAACAAAGAAGACTTCTATTCAACACAGAAACTTGAAAAGAATATTACTAATAGGAAACTCACTGCAGAAAAATCCAAAGTAAAGTGGCTCAATATTCAGTGGCTCCTTTATCACAAAAACCACCCATTCACAATATTTTTTAAATATTCAAATAACCCAGAGGTCTTATTTGAAAATGTGAACATAAAAAAAAGAAATTCTGTTGATATAGCTAATTTACAGCTTGAATTTTTATATCCTGCAGAAAAACCAATAAGTTTGGAGAAGAAAAAGGATTTGGTGGAACTTCTTCAATACATTCCTCCAATATACCACGACTTTTATACTAATATTAAGGAAAATGCTTCGGTAAGGAATGATTTGTATGTAGGAGAAGAGGAGATAGTGACTGAGGATTAATGTAAGCATATTTTTTATAGTAACTTTTTTTATTAACAAGATGAAACCTTAAATGCCATAGTGGCCTATCTGACAATAAATTAACAGAAATAAGGTGTCTAGATTACCTATATTACTGATATGTACTGAATATTACATAATTACAGGTTAGGACAGCAAATAATTATAAATTATTATTTTCTAAAAAAGTTAATTTGATTTGAAATTTATGCATTTCTTATTTCCATAGTACTGTAAACTTTTGTTTGAGTAGTTAGGCCACTCTGCCTCTCATGGCCTCATTTCAGGCATGCTGCTTCATTGTCATTTCTCGTTTAGAGCAAACTGACCTCGCAGTCATTTTGTATTTCTGGCAAACTGCCTTATAGTTAAACTAGCTTTTGCCCGCGACTCCGCCCGCGTGGTTGTCGGTTATCGCAACCAAACATAACCTATGTCCTTTGCCAAGGTCTAATTTACCATTCTACCAAATTTCATGAAAATCGGTTCAGTGGTTTAGACGTGTAAGCGTAACATACAGACAGACAGACAGACAGACAAACAGACAGAGTTACTTTCGCATTTATAATATTAGTATGGATTAAATTTAGGCAATGTGCTTCTTAGTCGACTTCACATTTCAAACATGCAGCTTCATCGGCATTTCTCACTTAAGGCAAACAGCTTTTTAAGCAAATCTTATTTTGAGGCAAAACACTTTCTGCACCTTCATTGGCATCTCGCGTTTAAGGTAACTCGATCAAAAGGGTTTTGTAATAATTATTTACTGGTAACTGTTAATCTAATGAGACTGAATTTAAATAGTAGGTAGGTAGTAGTATTATTAAAGTAGCAGTGATACAAGGTACCTATATTATGTTAGTATAGGTTTTATTTTGATAGTTCTATGATTTTTGTTACAACACCCAATGAAGGGATTTTATTTACTGTTGGTGGTTTAACCAACGAGACTGAATATAAATAGTTGTGATAGGTGTGCCATGTTAATTCATGATCTCAGAGTATAGTACAAAAGTAGCTGTAAAATATAAACAGATTTAGTTATGTTGTAATTTAACTATACTACAAAGAAGATCTCATTCTAAGATGATTAGTTTTGTTTGGTTATTAATAAATGTAGGCTATGAGCATTAATTAAATTACAAAACTAGGATTTTGATTTTGGTACCCCTTCCTCCTTCGTAGAAGGCAAGTATTAGGAAAAATTGCATTTGAATCAACTATCGAAACATTGCACTATTCTTACTTTTAACCTATCCCAGAACAGTACCGAAACGGTTTGATTCGACATGTCCTATGATTTTATAAACCATGAATACTATCGAATCTGCCACTTTCAATTAGATTGCATTTGTAGTAGTATAGTAGTATATCACCGAATCAGCCACTTTTGATGGCATTGATAGATTCGATAGGAACAATATATCATCGAAATTGAGATATTTATGAAATACAAATGTTACTTTCCTTTGGTGTATAACTAAAATGAAATGGACAGAAATTCAAACCCAATATAAACCCACACCGGTTCTGGGTGTTTATTAAAATTCATGTAATACCGTGTTCTTATGGAAATAAAAATCATGGCAAAATTATCATATCAAGAAACTTTGGTGGCACTCACTTTGGCAACCTCATCAGATGCTTTCGCACACTCCGTTCAATGGACGGTTCCATTGAACGGAGTGTGCGAACAAAAAAATCTAGTTACTGTTTTGGATTGCAAGAATATATAGACAGCAGTACTGATTGACAGTAGTTGTCGCTGATTTTGTGCCCGGCAGTGCAACTCACGAAAGAAAGGAATGTAGATCTTCACAGATATATAAATTTGATATGCAATGTCGCTCAGCTTCGCTCAGGGATAATGATTGATTCACACATCTGCAAAGAAATAATAACCGTTGATTCCAAATGAATGGAATCAGCTGACTACCCTAATCTCTTAGTCACATTATTGACATACACAAGCTTATATAGACAATGATACAGTTTCAGTTAGAACAGCATTGTAGTTCAGATCAGCACAGCTACTCATGGGGCCCCCAGCAACCGCCGATATTAACTTAATCATTGCTTAACAAAGATGAAAACTATTCTAGGCTACTCAGCTGGTTCCGGGGTGATGATAGGATACATCATCAGCTTTGTAAATCTATTACAAATCTCCATATCCATAATTATTTGCATAAAAGTATGTGTTGATTCTGGATTGACTTTCATTGACATACTTAGATAGAAGGAACTAGCATTTGACACAAATTAAAAAACCAAAAATGGAGTGCTAACAAGGAGGTTTACTCGTGAATGGACTTCACGATAGTAGTCAATAGTGACCTTATCCATACCATACCGCGAGACATCTTGGACCTAACCCGCGAGACAAAGGAACGATGCCCTGGCACGGAATCTTTAGTAATAATCTATGCTTAGTGAATTTGAGCTCGTCCAGCGCCGTAGCACACCGTTACCGTTAAAAGACACCCAAGAGACATGTACTGCATCCCGATCCCGAACAATACCTACACTATGTCCTGTTTTTACTTACCATGACCAGATCAGTGATCTTGTTCTTATGAGCAGTCATCACCACAGGACCAACTGTTGCACGCTTACGCTTTCTTTGTGATGTGAGACGCGGACTACGAAGTACAGATGAAGATTCATCCATTATCCAGTATTGAAAGAAAACAAAGATTATTCGTTTCATACATATTTGTGTTCTTCAGGCAGAATTTCCTTTGGCTACGTATTCTTCTCTGTCTATGTTTGGCTAGCACTAAGAAAGAAACATTTGAAAACTTGAAAAGAGATATTTTTGTAGTCTTGAAAAAGTGATACTACTAAAATGAGAGTTGTGTGTATGAGATCCAGCGACGACTCAACTACTAAGTATCTATCTAATAACCCAGATGACAACAAGAGATGTGTGGTGCAGAACAAACAAAATCTTTCACTTGCAGGCATAAACTTGAGTCCAGACAAAACATTCTTCTTCACAGAAAATATGGGAGAATATACTTCCTGGTATTTTTACGGAAAGTTTGTTTCTCAATACGGGACAGAGGTCCCTAGCATCAGACCACAAGGAAAAAGCCCATCTGACGATCTTTATGTTGTGGCTAAGAGCACATCAACTTCTCTTCAGACTCTCACAATAAATCACATGGGGGCGTCCATAAGACTTAGATTGGGTATCTCTGCTTGTAAGAGGTTGTGGAGATCTAAAGTAGGGTCAAATCTCAGACCAGGGATTTCCTTGGACGTCCAATTAATTGAAGATGGAGGCAACAATTTATGGAACTGTGTGAACAGCCATCTGAGTCAAATAAGCATGAAGAAGAGACTTTGCAAGACAGAGGAGGAAAGAAATTACCTCAAGAGGTTAATGAATCCAGATTCTCCGTTTATAGAAGAATTTGAAGAGGAAATGACTTTTTCAAAGGAACATGGGAAGTTGACACTATATAGACATAGTAGAGTCACCAAGAAACATTTTCACCTTCTCCAAAAGGTCAAACCGAACATTGAGAGAAGAGAAAAAGAAAATTCAGGCTGATAAAGAGAAGAGTAACTCGTCAGTACTTAAAATCATGCAACTCCTAGACCCCACTTTATACGTGGAATACCCCAAGTCATCTTGTCCTATCAAGGACCACCTAAAATCCATTATGGAAGTCCAGAGACAGGGTTTGACACTCAACCCTGAGGAGGAGGCACAATATAAAGCAGCTTTAAGGGTATTGGAAACAGGAACTGCTATTGAAAGAGGTGATGACATTAAGTTCGAGGACTTTGACGAGGAATGATTTTCAGGTATATATTTTATAAATCTTATCAATGTAAATTTTAGTTAAAAAGGATCTTGTTTTTACACTTTTTACTGTCTCGAAAAAAAAAGTACTTATTCTTATCTATGGTCGTCCAATTTGATTGAATTTGTTTTTTTTTTGTTTCTTTCTTTCGTCATAGGCTAAGGTACTACGACCATGCTGCCTTGTCAGTTATTATTATATATCAGTTATTCTTATTGTTTTAATCATTGAAATGGTTGTGGATGATATAATACTGATGACGATGATGATGACGACGGTGTATGATAATTGATTTACACCAATTTCGGAAAATAAAATAATCTTGATAAATGTTGTAACAAATGAAACGGTTGATTAACATTCAGGCCATTAGGCGAACGGAGCCGCATAGTTAACGTCCTCTTGAACGGCGGATTAAGCTAGTTGGTTGCGACATGTGTCTGAAACCTTACCTTAGTCACCTTGTACGACACTACGTGAGAAGAGATGAATCTCCAAATTCTACTGTGCCGGGAATACTGATATCCTCTATTCCATTAAGTTCAACCAGTTGAATTACATATAGCACCAAAAAAATCCAAATATTTCTACTTTGTTCTTTTTCTGTGAAAGTTGAACTTTCTGGACAAGATTGATCCTATTAGTTCAACTTTTTATTTATTTTTCAATTACAGAGGAAGCTATAGAAGCAAGTTATTTTTTTTTTTATATATTATAAGAAACTCTACAGCTTATTTTTAGTGGTCTTTTTTTTACATTTACATATTACTTAAGCTAACAATCAGTTTCATGACATTCATAATGATGCATAAACTAGATGTAGTTAGTTGTACCTAAAACTAAAAATTAAATAAAAGAAAATTGTACAATGAAGGTAAAAGAGAACATACATATTACAAATAGTCACATATCAAGTTTTACCTTTGAGAATCAACATGACTTGGTGCTTGGGTGCGATACGACTTTTTTGATAGATGAAATATGTCAAGGTTTTCAAACCTCTCACCATACGTGCGAGGTAAATGCGTCATGACAGCATTTTTGCCATAGTTGGTACGGTGATGAGGGATATTAAGTAGTGGAGCATGTCTAGTACGGTATTTTCTTGTACAGAATTCAACTGTTTCAAGAAGATCACAACTATCTAACCCGCCTCGCATGATATCGTAGAGTAGTAACATGTCCAACATCACGCGTCTGTCACAGAGAGAGAGAAGATTATAGTGTCTACAGTCTGAGGAGTAAGATTGATGGCGCTTTTTGCATTTGAAGTTAAGGAATTTTACGAACCTTTTCTGTATACTTTCTATTCTTTCAATATAGACATGATATTGTGGTGACCAGATAGGACTGCAATAGTCCAAGATGCTGCGGACATAAGCATAATATACTATTTTCGAACTGTGGCAGTTTCTGAAGGGTTCACAAGTGCGTCTTATAAAGCCAAGGTTTCGGGATGCTTTGTTAATAATTGTATCAATGTGCTGAGAAAATAATAATTTAGAATCTAACATGACTCCAAGATCTTTGACCACTTCAACTCTTCCTATTATATTAATATCAAATCTATAGGGATATTTAACTGGGTTTAATGAGCGGCTAAAACTTATGATTTGGCACTTAGAAACATTGACAGTAATATTATTTTGTAAATAATACTGTTATATAGTATGATAATAGTTTGTATGAGTTAAGGTCCTGCTGGATGAGTTCACAATCCTGTCTTGATTTAACACACATGTATATTTTCATATCATCCGCATATAAGAGGTGTTCAGCGCATTTAAAACATGATTATGTTACAATTAGTTCATCATTTATTTATTTATTACGAAGGTAGCCATCATTTCTAAAGTGTTGATGATGGCCTGAGGCCAGTTTAAAACCATTTAAACCAATCGGTTTAAAACGAAAAAAAAACGTTTAAAACCCGAATAAATTGGCTTAATTCGGTTTAAAACCGCTGGTTTATAGATATTGGTAAAAATATCGGTATGATTTAAGAAAAAATTAGATTTAATGAGTAAAAAGCCGTGTCCATAATAAAGTCCTTACTAATATTATAAAAGGGGATAAAGGGCGAAAATGGGGAGAAATAGGAGATAAAAATTTAAGATACCCGGAAGAATTTTGGTTCACAGATTTGAGCTTGGTCAAGCTCAAGTAGGCTACCTTTTATTGCAAAAAGGGGGTTTATAGGGTGTGACTTAGGCGATGAAAGTTTGTATGATAGGCAGGTAGTGCAGTTATAATTCACTTCATACATAATTCAACGCCAGGCAAATCAAAGGTACGTATGTACCTATACCACGATCGCGTCAATTCCTGTTATTATTATTAGTACCTATGGATTAGTTGAACCATTGCCGTATACTCTAATAGCTACGCGTACCACTGTACGACTCACATGTCGGTTTAGTAGTTCATTCATTCATGTTACATTTTGTGTTCTTCCATGTTTTACCGGTTTTAAACCGAGCGCATTGGGTTTAAAACGTTTTAAACCGGTCTTATTTCTGCCACGTGTTTCCCGGCAATCCTAGCTTTACAAGAAACAAATTAAATCAATAAATTGTTAACAATTTAAATAAATCCAACAGAAAAAATTACCTATCAAAGGTATTTATGAAAAAAAAAACATGGCTGCTGTTGAAAAGATCGAAACACGTTTTTTAACAGTCGGTATTGTGGCAAAATAAACGAATAACCAAGAGAAACATTGGCTTTATTTAACTGAAATAATTCCACTAGACAAACTCAATGATTAAAAAAATAATACCGTATGAGATCGTATACAGTGCGGAGGTCGCATATCACCTCATTCTCCCCCGGTTCAGTTTTCACCCTCACTCTCATCAACCACAAAGTTCGCCAGGTAGGAGGGTAATTTTCGCGTTCTTTTAGATCTCCTGGGGAGTCCAGTCCAAAGAACTGGCGAGGACGTCGACGGTTCTTCTAAACGAGGCGGTGACGGAGGAGCGATGTTTTCAGGTGGGGGTGTGGAGTTTTCTCCAGACGGAAACGTGATGTTATCATCTTCGGAGGCCGTTTCAAAGTTATCGTCTCTGCTATCATCAGTAGTACTGGGGAAGGGAGCCAATTGATGGTTTGATACCGTTGAGGTTTCTCCATTATCCCGTCTTATGAGAGAGTAGTAGGGATTGGTCTCTAGGAGCTCGGCTTCCTCGATAAGAGGGTCCGTTTTTGAAGAGCATACGTTCTTCTTAACGAGGATCGGTCCCGGCATGAGCCAAGATGGCAGTGAATCTCCGTTCGGGGATCTTCTAGGGTATATGAAAAGTTTTTCGTGCGGAGTAGTGTTTGTTGCTGTACACAGGAGGGAGCGGACACAATGCAATGCATCCTTCAGCACTACTTCCCAATTTTCCACCGATAATGCCTTTGATCGAAGGCTGAGTTGAATAGTTCGCCAGAGCGTTCCATTAAGTCGCTCCACTTGGCCATTACCCTGGGGGTTATAGGGCGTCGTTCTGGACGAGGCTATGTTTGACTGTCGTAGAAATGATTTGAACTCTTCGGACATGAATGACGACCCTCTATCACTATGAATGTAGAGAGGTTGGCCAAATGTCAGAAAAAGGTCTTTCAGGCAAGTGATGACGGTGGCTCAGGTCATATACTTACATGGGTAAGCAAAAGGAAACCGACTGTACTCATCAATGATCGTAAGTATGTACTTGTTGGCTGTTTTAGAAGGCAGTGGTCCTTTAAAATCTATGTTGATCCATTCAAACGGCGACGTAGCTTTTATCAATTTACCCTTGGCCTTTAAATACCTCGGTTTTATTTCGGCGCAAGTACGAGGCGGTCATCTCCTTGACATCATTAGCTGAGTAGGGCAAGTTTTTAGATCTTACCCAGTGATACATTGTAGTTACACTCGGGTGGCAGAGTGCGTTATGTAGTTCTTTCAACTTGTTTATATTCATGTAGGCGCATACGCGGGATAGAGCGTCCGCAGCAGCGTTTTCAGCGCCTGCTCTATAAACTATATCGTATTTGAAGCAAGACAGTTCTAATCGCCAACGTTGGATCTTCTCATTTTTTATTTTACTGTTATGATTTTGATTGAACATGAAGGCTACCGATTGTTGGTCTGTTATAAGAAGAAAATGTCTACCAATCAGGTAGTGTCTCCATTTCTTTCGGCGCAAGCCTCTTTTTCGATTGAGGAGTGTTTGCATTCAGAGTTATTCAATGTCCGAGAGAAAAAAGCAACTGGTCTTCCATGTTGGGTCAGCGTAGCCCCTAGCGCAAATTTCGAAGCGTCTGTTTCGACTGCAAACATTTCGTTGTTGTTGATGGCTACTAGAGTGGCTGCCTTGATATCTTGCTTGAGATCTTCGAAACACTTGAGCGCATCAGGTGGCAACGGGAAAGTTGTCACGCATGTAAGTGGCTTTATTTTTTCGGAGAAACGCGCAATCCATTTAGCATAATGAGCAAGCATGCCTAGGACTCGTTTTAGTTCACTAGTTTTAGTTGGAGCGGGAAGCTCTAGAAGAGGTTTTAGTCTTTCCGGGTCAGGACTGATTGTATTATTTTCAACAGTATACCCAAGCAAGTTGATTTCAATCTTATTAAAAACAGTCTTCTGTTCGTTTAGAGTTAAATGAAATTTATTAGCGGCGTCCATAAAGCATTTTAGATTGTGGTCATGATCCCTTTGATCTTTGCCGCAGACGGTCACATCGTCTAAGTAGGCAAACGTTCCTTCTAGTCTCTCTTCTGTTATGATGAAGTCCAGGGTTCGTTGAAAAGCTGCAACGCCATTAGTCACGCCAAATGGAATGCGTGTAAACTGATACAATTTACCGCATGCTTCGAAAGCTGTATATATCTTTTCATTTTCTAAGATAGGTACTTGATGGTATGCGCTCTTTAGGTCGATTTGACTTAACACTTTAAATCTTGATACGTTGTTCACGACTGATTCTATGCTTGGCAAGGGGAAGGCATCCAGATCGGTGAATTTAATTATGGTCATGGAGTAATCAATGACAACTCGTTTTCGATGAACTCCTCCTCCCGCTACGAGGACTTGGGCTCTCCAGGGGGAAATACTTGTTTCAATGACCCCGTCTTCAAGTAATCTGGACACTTCTTCTTTTATGAAGTCTTCATCTTCCTTACTGTAGCGCCGGCTTCTTACAGCGATCGGTTGAATGTTCGGCGACAGATTTGTAAATACGGAGGCTGGCGGCACCGAAGCTCGTAACACGTTGCATATCTCTAAAGGTTCGCCAGGTCCACCAAGATCGAAATGAACGCTCGAGTGATGTTTGAGCAAGTCATGGCCGACAATAACGTCGGCACAGAGGTTGTCGACAACTAGAAGAGGTGTTTGTTTGTAAGTATGCTTATTCCTCGTAATGGTAGCAAAACAGACACCTTCGACAAAAGAACCTTAATTGAGAGAAGCGAGATTGACAGTCTGCTTGCAGGGTTTTTTGCGTAGTTTCATTATGTGAGCAACTTTACCGTTAATAAAGCCGACCGAACTTCCTGTATCAACAAGAGCATCAGCTTTGTATTCATTGATCCTGATTGGAGTTGTCGCACTCCTGAGGCTCGAAGGAGAGGCAGCAGAAATAGCTCCACTGTAAAACTGGTCGTTGTTAGGGGTCGTAGTACCTTCAACTGTCGTGGAGTTCAAGTTAATATTGCCCGATCTACAGACGCTTGCGAAATGTCCTTTCTTTGAACACTTTTTGCATGTGGCTTTGTTGGCCGGACATCTCAACCTTGGATGAAGACTCCCACCGCAAAAAAAAACAAGATTTAGCCGGAGGTGGCGTGGTCGGAGCGGCTTGAAAAGTTCGTGACGATGAAGCTGCCGCTTGATTTTCGGATTCCTTGTCCCGTGAACTACCTTGCGATATGGCAATAAGTTACGGAGAGTTGATACCTATAGCAACTGCATCCTTCTCTGCTGTTTCCAGAGCTACGGCTTGATTAAGTACTTCTGAGAGAGAGAGTTTAGAGTTTTATAGTAACCGCTCGCGAATCCTTCGTGATAGTAAGCCGGATATGAGAGCACTACGAACTGCTTGGTCTTCATGCTCTTGGGCTATGACGTCTTCGCGAAAAGTCGGAGAGTTCTAACATAGTCGGATATCGATTCGTCAGCTCGTTGCTTGCCATTGGATGAGTCGAAGGCGAAGAGAATGTGTCGAGCTAGAACAGTATTTTTCGATTTGACATAGATGTCTTCTAGAACTTTCATCGAATCTTTATAAGTGGAGCATGTTTTGATATGCTTGTAAATCGATGCCGATAAATGGTTAACTAGCAGTTTACACTTAAGTGAGTCTGGTACATCTTCGGTAATCTCTTCTGCTAAGAAGCTTTCGAATGTCGATTTCCAATGTAGCCAGTTTGCATCGGCGTCCGCGTCATCAGGCTCGATGTCAAATTTATCGGCACTGCAATTCAGTAAGAGAGCACAACGATGCAAGTCGCAACGTTGTGCTCGATAGAGATTGTCATTGGTCGAATTGTATCACGTCACTGGAGATCGACCAATGATAATCTCTATCGAGCACAACGTTGCGACTCGCATAGCTGTGCTTGCTTAGTGAATTGAACAGCGGGTCGCAGATATTTTGATATCGAAGGCTTGCTTAATTTTTCGTCAGGCATTTTCAGTTAAATAAATTGTGGCAAAATAAACGAGTAACCAAGAGAAACGTTGGCTTTATTTAACTGAAATAATTCCACTAGACCAACTCAATGATTAAAAAAATAACGTATGACAGTTGACACATTTAGTATCTTAGAGTATATCAAGAGGTGCCATACCTACGAAAAAAAACTGCCTACCTAAACTTGGATTTTATAAATGAATGGAAAGCAGTATGGCGGCCTAGTAGGGAATCCAGTAAACTGTCGATAACTACTTATCGATATAAAAAGGGCACAGACTAAAAATTTATACATTTGAAAGAAAAAATTAAGTGATTAGCTTAAGTGGATGCCGATTATTTGTATTCTCAGGTTGCAGTGTGCTTATGGCTTTCTGTCAGACTTTCCTTGTGATAGCCGGAGTTTCGAATAATTCGCCCAGAAGGACGTAGAATCTACAAAGATTCTTTACAGTCTTTGAGTAACGATATATATATATATATATTTAGTAGTACTCCAGGTACATAACACATTGGCACAAAAAAAATCAATTTGGACAAAAAAAAATCGAATTTTTATTTAATATTTTGTTTTTTTTTTTTTTTTGTAAAAAATGTTTTACGCCAATTCTCCATCTTGCTTTCCAACGTAGTGGGGATGTAGTAGCACCTGATTGGTCAAATAAAATTGCTAGTGATGCGGTGATAGAATTTTAATTATCGATATTTTCCCAAATATTTAAAGAACGAAGACTACTTTCCATACATAGTGAATGACTTTTGAAATGCCGTTGACTTTTTATTATTCTATCGCATAATGGTACTGGTATTACTGATGAATAGATACTAAAACATTTATTACATCTATAAAACTACAAAATCAATATGATATAACTAGTTCAACAAGAAATTACTTCCATTTTAAAATTAAAAGTATGATTTTATACAAATCTCCTTGATTTTGATTTAATTCCGAAACCCTCGCGCGACCTTTGTACGGTACAGTAAGAACATAGGACTGAAATGGCGGATTACATAACTTTTCATTCAGGTATCTGCGGTAGCCTAGTGGTATGGGTAATGGACTGCTGAGACGAGGTCTCGGGTTCGATCCTAAGTTTACCATGGCACACACCAATGACTTTCCGATGCTTTTCGAAGTTATGTGTGCATTTATCGCAGGTTTATAAGTGCCCGGTTAATGGCAATAGGCTCGCCACCTATTACATTGGGAACTGAACATAAACTGGCGAAATGTGGGTGCTAGCACATCTGCCTACCCCTTCGGGGAATACAGGCGTGAGTTTATGTTAATGTTATGTTATGTTCATTCAGGTACCTACTAGGCAAGTCGAGCACTTCTGTTTTGAAGTAAATATCTTTTATAACAAAGGTAGTACAAATGTATATACATATATATACTGGGCGTAAGGGGAACGCTCACGAAGCCGAAAACCCCTAGTAGTACTCCAGGTACATAACAAATTGGCATAAAAATAAAATCGATGAGGGGCAAAAAAAAATGCTTCGATTTTTTTTTTATTCTTTTTATTTTTTATTTTGCATTACTTACTCTCCATCTTGTTAGTAAAGCTAAATAAAAAAAACACCACTACAAAAGAACACGCGCTTGGCGCTCTAGTTGTTTTTTCTTTGTAGTGATGTTCTTTTTATGAACTTACCGTTTCATTTAGCTTTACTAACACGATGGAGAGCAAATAATGCAAAATAAAAAATAAAAAATATTAAATAAAAATTCGAATTTTTTTTTTGTCCAAATCGATTTTATTTTTATGCCAATGTGTTATGTACCTGGAGTACTACTAAATATATATATATCTATATCGTTACTCAAAGACTGTAAAGAATCTTTGTAGATTTTACGTCCTTCTGGGCGAATTATTCGAAACTCCGGCTATCACAAGGAAAGTCTGATAGAAAGCCCTAAGCACAACCTGAGAATACAAATAATCGGCATCCACTTAAGCTAACCACTTAATTTTTTCTTTCAAATGTATAAATTTTTAGTCTGTGCCCTTTTTATATCGATAAGTAGTTATCGACAGTTTACTGGATTCCCTACTAGGCCGCCATACTGCTTTCCATTCATTCATAAAATCCCAGTTTAGGTAGGCAGGTTTTTTTCGTAGGTATGGCATCTCTTGATACTCTAAGCTTGATACTCTAAGCTTGATACTCTAAGCTATGGATACAGTGCGGAGGTCGCATATCACCTCAGATATAAACCGTAAGAAAATTAATGCCTAAATCTTATAATTTGAACCGATTTTATCGGATAATTGGAAAACGCACTCACTGCCCTTAAGGGTTACGTTATTATATTTTACGTTCTTAGCTTATTGTGTTTAATCGACTTAGTAACAAAATAGGGCATCACTATTCGATTCCATGAAAATAACTATATTTGTCTATGGTAATTATATCTCTATGGTCTATCTATGGTTGATAATATCTAATAAACTTTGGGTTGATGGGTTGAATAGTTGATTGAAAATAAGGTAAAGCACTAATAGTTGACACTAACCCAATAGTGGACACTTTCGAAAAGAAAACTTTATTTGATGAAAAGTAACCATTTCGTTTACAAGATTATTGACTTAAAGGACGCCTAATGGCATCTTTAAGTTGCCGCTAAGGATGAGTGCGCCCCGGCCGGCGGTGGCACGGCGCGCGCCGCCTGCACCTGAGTCTCCTGCGCCGGCTCGGCACACTGGGACGAATGTACATTATGCACCGATACAATGGAACTTTAATAAGCCAGACTTTCCATCCTTGTATAGATGAATAGCTACTATAGACAGGGCACCGATGTGTGATATAGATTATAATATATAATTAATATATTTTATATTTTTTTCTATAGTACCATTAATTCCATTTTCGATACTTTTGTTTCCAACAAAAAAAGACACAGTGGACCTGTTAGGTACCCGTACATATATCCAGAGTGGTACAATGCGGATATAATACGTGAAATTAAATTAAAGGCCGTTCTTTACAAGCTATATAAATCAACTCAATCTCAAGTTAATTATATACATTTCTCAGAGTGTTAGGTGAGAGTTAAAAGTATGCTAAGAGAAGCTCACGAAACGTACCAAGACAGGATCCAAAACAATTTGTTAAAAGACCCAAAAGCGTTTTGGAGCTACATTCGATCTAAACAGGGAAAGGCGGGTTCACGGAACATCACGTTAGACGGGAAAGATTTGAGTGGACACCAGTGCGCCACGGAATTCGCGCGGTACTTTTATTCTGTATACCACTCGGAACAGGCGAAACTCGATATGGAGGCTAGCGTGATAGACGCCGGCGCCAATAACTCGGCGGCGCGTGTTCACCTGGACCGTCTACGTCTGACAGACGTGCGTACTGCTCTGCAACGTCTCAAGCCCAAGAAATCCGCAGGGCCTGACGGTATACCAACATATATATTCAGGGATTGTCGGGGGGTACTTGGAGAGCCGCTACTTCTTATATTTAATACCTCCTTGGCGACAGGAGAGTTTCCGGAAAGATGGAAAATTACCCGAGTAGTACCAGTGCCGAAGGGAGGTGGGACATCTGAGGTGGACGGCTATAGACCTGTAGCTGTCCTATAGACGCCAGCGAAGGTCTTTGAATCCGCTAGTGAGCGGGCAACTAGGGGACGAGCAGCATGGCTTCCGGACAGGTCGGAGTGTGACTAGCAATCTCCTCAGCTACATGGTAGACATCATACCGGTGGTGGACAGTGGGAGGCAGGTGCAGGCAATGCAAAGTGCCTACTGTTTGCAGACGACCTAAAGGTGTACATGGCTATTGGGAATCAGGAGGACTGTGGGAAGTTACAAAGAGACATTGACTGGGTGGTAGAGTAGAGTACTAGGAATGGGTTACAGTTTAACGCCACTAAGAGCGTAACTATAACCTTTGGTCGAGGCGCCACCCTACACTGTACCAGTATAAAGTAGGGGGAGAGGACATGACTAGGGTACATGAGGTCAGAGACTTAGCAGAGGCTTAACAGACGCCTTTTCACACACATTTAAACAAAATATTCAAAAACTTAGTACGAAATCTAAATTCTGTGAATGGGCTACTGTAGGCATATATAAAAGTAGACGAACGCTATTTGATTTAAACGCCCAAAAACAGTACAGATTCGACAATAGTTTCATTGAATATGTTAAAAATTACTCAAAGTTATTCAAAAAGGTATGTAGACAAGCAAAGGCCATTCACATTAAAAGAAAGATAATTGAGGCTCCTAACAAAATGAAAGAAACTTGGAAAGTTATTCACAAAGAGTCTGGTAGATGTAAATTGAGTGATAGTGTTCCTAAAATTAAAGTAGGGAACAAGGATATAACCTCCCCAAAAGATGTCGCAAATGCTTTTGAAGACTATTTCACCAATATTCCAGTTCAACTCACTTCCTCTATTAATTCAAGCGCTCACAGTGCTGTTGCCCTAGTTGAGAGTAATATTAGTTCTTCTTTTAACTTCCAACATATTGATCCTAATGACATATTAAAAGCATTTAAAAATCTCAAAATTAAAATGTCTAAAGATTACTGGGGCATGTCAGTTAGTTTAATTAGTCATGTAATTAATATCATTGCACCTGATTTAGCACTAATATTTAATGAATGTGTAGATGAAGGCACGTTTCCTACCTTAATGAAACACAGTAAAATTATACCATTATTTAAGAAGGGATCTAAGTCAGAACTTGGAAACTATCGCCCCATCTCCATTTTGCCGGCTCTGAGTAAGGTGTTTGAGAAAGTGATGCTCAATCAAATGCAACTATACTTCAATACCAACAATCTTTTCCATAGCCAACAATATGGCTTTACTGGTGGAAAATCTACCACTGATGCGGGAGTTAGCCTAGTTAACCTAATCTACGACGCTTGGGAGGGATCACAGGATGCTATTAGGGTATTCTGTGATCTATCTAAAGCATTTGATTGCGTTGACCATCAGACACTTTTGCTCAAGTTACGTCGGTACGGTTTTGGCAACAAATCCATAGAACTATTAGAATCTTACTTAGCAGATAGGCTGCAGACTGTTGATGTAAATAACGTTAAGTCAAATGGGTCAAACGTCAAGAAAGGCGTACCCCAAGGATCAATCTTAGGACCTTTTCTCTTTTTGGTTTATGTCAATGACCTACCCTATATGATCGAGGCACACGCCGGAATAGTATTGTTTGCAGATGATACATCGCTAATATTCAAAGTAGATCGTAATAGTACAGATGCGAATAATGTAAATAATATCTTAAACGTCATTTCAAATTGGTTTTCTGCAAACAACCTATTGTTGAATACAGAAAAAACCAAATGCATTAAGTTTACACTGCCTAATGTGAGGCAAGCTCAGGTTGATATCGTGCTGGGGGCGCAAAGGTTAGAATTTGTAAATAGCACTACTTTTCTGGGAATCACAATAAATTCGAAATTGCAATGGGATCACCATATCACTGCTTTGGCCAATAAACTCAGCTCTGCTGCTTTTGCTGTCAGACGGATCAGGCAGTTGACTGACGTAGATACTGCTAGGCTGGTGTACTTTAGTTACTTTCATAGCTTGATGTCCTATGGAATACTACTTGGGGGAATGCCGCAGATTTAGAAACTATCTTTATACTACAAAAAAGGGCAGTTCGTGCCATTTACTGTTTAGGTAAGAGAGATTCTCTTAGGGAACGATTTAAAGATATTAATATTTTAACTGTAGCTTCCCAATATATACTCGAAAATATACTGTATGTCAGAAAAATATATCTAATTTTACAGAAGTAAGTGACATTACAGACAGAAATCTGCGCAATAAAAATAAACTGCTCCTTCCATGCTATCGGCTTTGCAGAGTTAGTGATTCTTTTTTTTTTTTTTTTTTTTTTTTATACAGGACACGTCAATTTGACTTCACCTCGCCTGATGTTAAGCTAAAGGCAAAGTCTCGGAAAGAGGGTCACCATCGTAAACATTTACCATGTTAACAGTGGTGGCACTCAGCTTGACGGCCTCATTAGATGCCTTTTCACGCCCCGCTTAAAGGACCCAGGACTGTAGGAAGAAGGAAACACGTGAACTGGCAGGGAATTCCAGGCCTTAGTGGTGCGGCATAGGAATGAATCACTGAAACGCTTGGTTCTAGCAGGTATACTCTGCACCGTAAATGGATGACATCTTAGCCCTGCACGTGTCGTCCTGTGAAGGAAAGGTGAGGGTGGGACTAATTGGAAGAGCTCGTCAGAACATTCACCATGGTAGAGACGGTAGAAAACTGCCAAAGACGCAACATCTCTACGCATCTGCAAAGGCTCGAGGGTGTTCGTGACCTCAGGATCCCCAATAATGCGGACCGCACGTCGCTGCAACCTGTCGAGAGCATCTAATAAGTACTTTGCGGAGCCGTCCCAGAGATGTGAGCAGTATTCCACGCAGGAACGAATTTGGGTCTTATATAGAAGACACCGCTGCTCCGGCGTGAAAAAACGTCTCACTCTGTTCAGGACTCCGAGTTTACGCGAGGCTGATTTGATGATACTCTCGATATAGTTTTTGTTATTCAGTTTGCAGCGAACATCCATACCGAGGATAGTGAGGTGATCCTGCAGTGGCAGTGGTGTGCTCTGAAGAGTGGGAAGGGGAAGGAAAGGAGATACCTTTGCTGTAAACGCACATGCCTGGGTCTTCTTGGCATTGAACTCGACCAGGTTCCTAGCGCCCCATTGAGAAATGTGGTCCAGGATCCGGTCCAGGTCAGTGACAAGAAGCTGCCTTTTTTCCGCGATATCAGACTGCTTGGCCGCAGGATGTGCGTAATAACTCCCGTGTAAGGTGCTGTCGTCTGCATAGCAGTGAATGTTTCCGTTACAGAGCATGTCATTGATATGCAGAAGAAAGAGAGTGGGAGATAAGACGGAACCCTGCGGCACGCCAGCATTTACCTGCAAGAACTCCGAAGCTCGTCCATCACAAAGGACGCGAATACGGCGCCCCTGCAGGAAGCTTGCAACCCAGTTAAAGCTAGCTTGGAAAGAAGCGATTTGTGCCATACCCTATCGAAAGCTTTGGCGATGTCAAGACTAATTGCCAGTGACTCACCGTGCTTCTCCATAGCCTCACCCCAAAGGTGGGTCATGTACGCCAGAAGATCACCCGTTGACCGTTTCGGTCTGAAACCGTATTGCCGGTCACTAAGCAAGGAGTGATCCTCTAGGTGGCGCATGAGCTGTGTGTTAATTATGTGCTCGAACACCTTGCACAGCACTGAGGTGACGGCTATGGGTCGATAGTTGGCTGGGTCCGAGCGATCCCCCTTCTTGGGGATCGGCTGGACATTCGCCTCCTTCCAAGCCGAAGGCACTGTACCCGAACTGTAGGACAGTCGGTACAGTCGCGTTAGCATAGGAGATAACTCCGCTGCACATTTTTTAAGTACGACCGCTGGAATACCATCAGGACCACTGGCTTTCCGGACATCGAGTGATTGCAGTACTGCACGGACATCGCGTTGCCTGATACGTATATCAGGCATTGCGTGGTCACCAGTGGGCATTGTCCGTGGTTGCATACCACAATCATCGACTCGGGAGTTGGCCGCGAAGAGATTGACCAGCAAATTTGCTTTCTCTTGCGGCTCATGGGCCAGAGATCCATCGGGATTGCTCAGCGGGGGCAGCGAGGGCTGGCAGAAGTTGGCTTGCACGGCTTTGGCCAGTTGCCAGTAGCCACGGCTACCCGTGGGATGCGCCACTAGCTCTTGGCCCAGCCGTGCTATGCGCTGGGCATCCGCTCTGACGCATGCCCTCTTGCAGACCTTTGTGGCTCTGTTGTACGCTGCCTTGAAGTGACCCACGTTGGGATCGCGCGTGGCGCGCGCCCGCACCCAGGCGCGGTACGCAAACTGTTTATGCTCAACAGCCTCCGCGCACTCGCGCCCGAACCACGGACGCGCTCCGCGGACTCCGGTGACATCGGTGTATGGGATATAGTATTCCATACCTAGACCGATCTCACCGGCGACGGCAGTAGCGCTCTCAGATGGGTTCTTACCCTCAAAGCAGCGTTCAACCCACGGGATGGACGCATAATAGTCGCGCAATCCATCCCAGTCCGCTGACGAGTAGTGCCATAGACGCCTCTTCCCCTGCACGGGTCGTGGGGGCGCTACAATGGGCACGGTGGAGCGGACCAGACAGTGGTCGGAGTTACCTAAAGCAGCACTCACCGAGACACTGTACTGGTCCGGGCGACTCGTCAACAGAAGGTCTAGCAGAGAGGGCTCTAGGCCGGACTCTCTTGGTATCCTCGTGACCTTGTGCACCAATTGAGTCAAGTCATGCGCCAGGGCAAATGCGTGAGTGGCTCTTCCCGCATGGTTTGTTATGGCGGAGCCCAACCAGATCTTGTGGTGGGCGTTAAAGTCCCCCAAAAACACCAATTCGGCGTTCGGAAACCGCTCCTGCGCATCATCTGCCGCCTGACTCAGGTATTCAAAGAGTCGAGTTACCTCTGCATCTCCCGTATGGGAGCGGTAAAGGCACACATAGATCTGACTCGCGGAGCCATGGTCTACGTGTACCCACAGGATGGAGAAGGATGGGTCCTCTAGACAGCGCAAACGGCGACAGCAAATATCCGCCCTAACAAACACGCACACCCCGGCTTTTGCTCGGAAATTTTCCTCGATAACATAGCCGGGGTAAAGCAGGTAGGTCGTGTCGTCAGGGCGGCGTATTTGTGTCTCCGTCAGAAACAGCATTGCTGGTTTCGCCGTCTCCAGGTGATGGTGGACGGCGTTGAGGTTTGTATGGAGCCCACAGATGTTCGTGGACTCCACCTCAAATAGTCGTGTTGTGGGAGACTCCTTAGCCGCTGTTCTGACTCTATCTTTTTGGTGCGCTGTCATGGTAAATGGAAAGGAATGGATGGGAAGGCGTGAAAAAGAGGTGATTGTCGCCGCAGCACCGTGTGACAATACATGGGACATTAGTTTTGTCTATGATTGTGACGGCATGACGAGAGCCGACGCGCCGAACGGAAGGGCCCCCGTACCCCCCCGAATATGGTCGCCGGGCTCCCATCCGGTCGCCAACCGGCACGACGAGCCATATCGGGATTATGCGCGACCTGGTGGGGCAGCCTTCCAGGGTGGTTAGTCCCAGTTGGGCCCCTGTACTATGCCGCGGGCGGCCAGCGGCACCACCGTTTCTACAGGTCTCCCTATTCGGCGCGGCGCCCCGCGTCACACCCCACTAGACTACGCCAAAACCCACCGGTCCCACTAGTGCTGCGACTACCATCACCTCGGCCCGGCTATGCACTTGCTGATCCCTGAACGCAATCCAACCGAAATTGGATTACTATGGAGGGTTTTTCGCACTTGTGCACGGTGGTACCAACCCGGTCGAAATTAGTGACAAATTTGTGCCATCAAATTTCTACCACCAGTTTTAGGGGGATGGTATACGTTTTTATAATAAATTGCCTGAATCAGTCCTTGGTATGCCTGACAATAAATTTAAAACCTTTGTGAAGACCACATTATGTAAAAAAGCATACTATAGGACAAATGATTACCTTAAAGACAAAAATGTCTGGCTTGAGCATGGTGCAGGCCCCTCCTAAATTGCTGTAACTACGGCATAATGTTTAAATAGGAACGCGAACTTCTTTATTCTTTTTTTTTTTTGTTAACTTAGGTTAATTATTTTATTATAAGTTTTTTTTTATATACTTTAATTATCTTGACACGAGACATATCTACATTCGTCCATATTTAGTCTTAAGAACTTACTTTTTTTTGTAAATTGACGTCCAGAAAATGCTACAGTGGAGTTTGTTGCGCCGTTTCTTCTCCACTGGTGCCTAGGAGGCGGTGGTAAAATTAGTTTTAAGCAGAATTTGACGTCAAAAAGCTGTAGTAGTGCTACACAATTTTGAATAAATACCTTGAGTTTGAGTTTGAGTTTGATGATATATTCGTAATCAGCGACCCCAAAATCCCCGAAAGCGATACCCATATTGATTTTCGTGAAAATTTCGAGTTCACCATTTTAAATCGCCAAATGGATGAATGAATGGATGAGGCGTGAGTCTAATCCGAGTTTCCTGCGTAGCAGTCGCGTTCACTACCGCCACGCCACAGAGGCTGTCAGCTGATGATGATGATTACGATGAATGAGATGATTGCTGCATCAACAAAGTTGTGGGGACTTTACCAGGGAAACCTTAGGGAAATTGGACTTGTGCGTTGTCCAAAACGATAAGTTTAAAAATGCACCATTTTTTATTCATAAAAATTTGATTTTACACCAGTTTTGAAAAATTATAGTACAGACCTGCCGCGATGCAGCCTTCATGCATTAACACCTAAAATTCTAGTCTCTTATCGTTTTAAGTTTAAGGTACTGACACGGTCACGGTCACGGGTCAAGCCGTTCAACCGTCCACACTTAGCTTGATGTACTGTAGCGATGACACGATGTCCGGTCCGTTGTTCGTGTCACAATGTGGACGCACCATAACAGTTTGGAATTTTTTTGTCTTAATAGTCCGACCAACGGACCTAAAAGTTTATATCTGAAAACAATACATGGTACATCGAATTTTGACTATCATCGTGTCCGACAACAAAATCGGATATCGGATATTGAGTAAATGCTCTCACTATCCTTGGTGTGACATTGTGTGTCATCTATTAGTATTCTTACCTTATTGTGTGTAATCGACTAACGGAATAGGGTACATCACTATGGCATTCACCTGTATTAGTCTATGGTTGAATTGAAGGAAAAGAAAAAAACTTAACTGTCACAATTTACTATGTCTATGCTGTCACACATCAAGGAGAAAGAGTAATGCCCGATTTCAAGACAATAATAATTTTTTGGCATTCATTTTAGTTTAAATACCGTAGACAGAGAATACAACTATACTATACTTATTCTTTCTTTATGATAAATACATACTTTAAAATTGGTTCAATTGCAGCGGTTCTGTTGCAAAAGCTAATGTAGCTGTTGGGAAGAAGTCATGTCAAAAAAATATCACACAGAAGCTAAAAGTACTAGTCCGTCGTCTGCTAAGTGATTGTGTAGGTCGGAGAAAGTGCTATTTTAAATCGTCAGTTGTCGAAATTTTAGAGGATCCTTCCTGCCCCGAAAGTCGTAATAAAAAAGTTGAAAAAGTTATTGGTAGGTTCTATATAAAAAATGTACAAATGTGTATATCGTAGTCGTTGGTTTTGTGGTCGTCTAAATAGTTAGTTGAACAAAAACTATATTTAATTAGTTTCGTTCAATGTTTCAATGTGGTACAATGTAATAATTTTTGTCTGTTGTCGATTGTGGGTGATTTGCTTCAAATCAACTTGTTTTCTGTTACAGCTTTTAATAGATTATTACCTACTGGTTTCAATGGATATTTTGCAACCTCTCTTGTTGAATTATTCTAGAAGTTTTCTGGTTTTTTGTTACATTCAAAAACATTTAAAATGAATTTTATATATTTTTTTAAAGAGCTGTTGAAAGTTCAATAAATCAATGTGTCCTCTGGTTAAGGTTGTTTTTGTGTTCATGTGTATGGCACTGATTGGTACAAATAAACAAAATATTATCCCAAAACTTTAGTTAAACTACAGCTATAAATAAAATATACCTACTTCAATAAATATCCGACACCAAAGCACAGTTAAATACTTAGGAATGCATCTGGATCGCAGACTAACCTTGAAAAAACATGTGCAAACCAAAAGAGATGAGAACAATATCAAATATAGAAGCCTTCATTGGCTGCTGGGTATGAACTCTAAACTGGCCAACGACAATAAAGTCCTGGTATAAAAAACTATACTTCAACCTATTAGGATATACGGTATTTAACTGTGGGGGCCTGCCTGTAGCTCTAATATAATGATAGTACAGAGGGTGCCGAATTATATACTCAAACAGATCTCGAATGCGCCATGGTTTGTCAAAACTGAAGAAATCTATGAAAATCTTGACATACCAATGATAAAAGACGTGATCATGTGCCACACTGACAGACACAGGTCACGATTACAAATGCACCCTAATCAGCTAGCAGGACAACTTACTGTACCTAAATCAATTCGCCAACTAAAGCAGAGCTGAGACAACTTTGACTTGTAATAGTCACCAAAAGCTAGCTAAATTGGTTTAGGACTGTTGGTTCCATTGGAAAGTTCCATTGATGGGTCCAACAGGACTTTCGAGTTTTCATGGCTCCATTGGTGGGTCCAACAGGATTTACGAATTCTGATAGTCCCATTTAGATCGTGGAGTCAATAATCGAAATTTTAACAGGTTTACATCCGGTCTCGTGGTTCCATTGTCAAAACTTACAACTTTTACTTAAAAGGTGTAAAATTAAACTTTATTCTAACAGGCGTTATGGAGTAACACATTAACAATCATGAAATAAGTAAATATTACAAAACAAAACAGTAATTAACTACTACATATTAAATAGTTATTTTTTATACAAGAGTGCAAAGTTGCTTTTTAACTGCGTGCTCATATTTGATGACCGAGCAAGCGAAGGATTCTAAAGTTGAATTCTTCGATTCCGATATTAGAATCCTGAGCGTAAGCGAGGGAATCAACAGAGCACAAGGTGAAAAATCTTTGCGCTCGAGTGCAACACGTAACTTTTCATCCCCCCTAAGCAAGGAAATAACTAAAAAAAAATACAATCTCACCACGTCCATGCATTCACAATATGACGTGACAATCAAAATGTCCAACATACACAAATATCGACTAAGAAGTACCTAAATGGGACCAAATAAATGTCGGATTGGGACCAAATTAAATGAGACCACTTTAAAAGCGATAGTAAATTTGTTGCCTGCAGAAGTTAGTAGAAGATACGTAGTACATATCTTCTAATCTGTGGTAGAAGATACAGATAACAATCATATAGAACGCTCACTTATCTATTGAAAATATTTAATGCCAAGTAGGTACGTACTTAGGTACCTATAGTTGAATACCTTTTTACGAATTTGAAACTCTTTTCGAGGTAGTGGGATGAAAACAATGTTTATCGTACTTGTTCTAAAAAATGTCCAACCGTTATTTTGTCTGTGGATTAACTTTATCTGAGCATTTAAAATAAATGCATCTCTGTCTTTTTGTAGAATGCTCCTGTTTCTTTGCGAATGGTCACTAGTAGCATTACAAGTTTTCATTTGATTAATAGACGCATCCTTTTCTAGAACAGAAAGCAACTTAGCGATCGTCACATAATTTTTATTTATCGTACTGTTTATTCGAGCATGCCACCCTTCCGCAAAATTATTTGTACGATGAAGTTGATTATATACACACCATTCTTTGACAAATTGTTCATTTTTAAACCAATATGTAGGTATTCATGTAATGCATAAATGGTTTTAACTTTAGCATCTCATTGCATTCTGACTGGATATAATTCCATCCCTCATACATACAATCCACAGGTAATAATGGAAGTGCTGTACACAAACCTACTATGCGACGATACATTTTGGCTTTCAAACCTAGACATTTTGCTTTTCGTATCTTAACAGTGGAATAGCAATACCTACTTACTAAATAAATCCTAACAGCTCCACCTGTTTCGAACAATGGAGACATGAGTCCGTCAAAATCCTTGTGGACCCACATGGAGACATAAGTACCTACCGTCAAAATCCTGTTGGACCCACATGGAGACATAAGTACCGTCAAAATCATGTTGGACCCACATGAAGACATAAGTACCGTCAAAATCCTGTTGGACCCACTCACCCAAATAGTGAGGACAAAAGGACTAGAAAATCCTGTTGGGCCCATCAATGGAACTTTCCAATGGAACCATCAGTCCGCAAGGGCTAAATTATATAAAGAGGTGTGACTCTGCTGGGAGTACTGCCGCCATTAGGTAAAAAGACGTTTCTACATAAAAAATCTAAAGGGGCAAAAAAATAAAATTGTGTTCATAAAACTAAAAAATGTGCTGTGCGCAAGGAAATAAATAAAATAATAATTTTATGGTGCTAAAATGTGTGTTAGAGTTTGAGCTATTAGAATCTAATATATAAAATTCTCGTGTCACAGAATTTTTCACAGTTTTTGTTGCCATACTCCTCCGAAACGGCTTGACCGATTTTGATGAAATTTTTTGTGCTTATCCGGTATCTATGAGAATCGGCCAACATCTATTTTTCATCCCCCTAAATGTTAGGGGTAGTCCACCCCAAAATTTTTTTTTTTCTTAGACAAAATTTTTAATTTCTATTTTTTTATGATACAACATACAAAAATACATACAATCTTCAATTTTCACCCTTCTAAGATCAACCCTTATTTTTTAATAGCCATTTTAGTAATTCAATCATTTTTCCTCTCCGGTCGAAAACTGATCAATCGTCATTTAATTAGTTTGAAATTTTGTGAGCATATTGAGAATCGGCCAACATCTATTTTTCATCCCCCTAAATGGTGCAGCAGGAACGGGATCTGACGCCACGAGGGCAGGAAAAAATTGGCGGTACGAAGTTCGCCGGGACAGCTAGTAAATATGTAAATTTTAATTGAATTAATTTTATGTCTTAAGTAAATTACTTTTTCATTTTCTTTTTTATATACTTTATACTTTTTGGAATATAAATATGTAATTTAAAGGAGTGAATTATTTATTTATTTACACTATATTTAATGAAATATTAATGTATGCATACAATTATGCCCTTTTCCCACCAACATTTAAATAATTGTGCTATTATGACCAAAGTAACACATTATATTGAAATCATTTATTAAATGAAAATACTACTTATTTTGTACTTCTTTATTCTTCTTCTTAGGAACATCTTTATCACTGACAAAAAAAACTATAATTAAAAAAAAAATAACATAAGAAATAAACATAAAAGTCACTTCTAAAATGTTTACACTAAATCTGTAAAATGTCATGTAAATGCGTTAGACTTATTTATAGGTACTGTTATTCTAAAATCAGTCAGTAATCACAGCATTTTTTGAAATCACAATTTGTTTCATAAAAATAAAATAATCGCAAAGGTAACTAGTATAGAATATGAAAACAATATTTATAAGAACATTTTCTTACAATCAACTAAGATATTTTTTTTGCGTAATACTTTCAAAACCTAATAATAATCAGTATCATACTTTTTATTTTCATTTTCATTACTACAATATAATACTTAAATAACTTTTTTAAGTGATTAACAGAAATAGTTTTCTAAGTTAGGCACAAATCAGTAGTTCTACTAAATCTTTATAAAAACAAAACAGTAACTATAAAAAAAATAAAAATGTAAGAAAGGTGGATGTGTGTGTTATTAAAATACACTATTATAAAATTGTTCGTAAAATTTGGGAACTATGTTTGAGGCCGGCTATTGTTCATAGTTCACCTCGTCAGTTCACCTGGGTGGACCACGAACATAATTTTTTGTTAGTGGACCAACTAACTTTTTCAAAAAAAAAAATCTCAAATAATATGGTTCGTGGTTCACCTGTGAAAATTCTGGTAATAAATAAATAAATATTTTTCAACATATCACACAGCGCCATCTAGTCTAAATTACAATAGGTCTTTTATTTTTAATTGTAATTGATTAATTTAATAAGGTTGGTCTATCTACGTGTCACTATGGTTACCCATAAAGAGATGTTTTTAAATGCACAATATCTTTATTTTTTTCCAACTTAAAACTTAAACTTCAGTAAATAAAAAAGTAATGTAAAACCGGCTAACTTAATAAACAAGTGCATAGTACCTAAACTTAAAAGTGCACAGTACAATCTGTTGTCAACATTATCTGACCCACCCTAAAAACAAACGAATTTGGACCGTCTTCAACTAATATTAAGGTTTCTTCAACTTATATGAGCTTATCAGACAAATTATGCTTGTTTAAGAAATAGAATAATAAACACGCAAATTTGATCTCTAATACTTTACGATTAGGATGTTATAACTATTTGTGATAATTAGTGTCATTGCTACGTAGTAATACATTATTTCAATAAACTATTTCATGTAGTTCTGGTCTCGTGGCGTATGTATGGGACTGAGACGAAAAAGGAGCCAGATCTAATCCTGCGACAAAGATTTGTTTCGCTTTCAATTAATATTTGTAGCAAATTTTTAACTCAACTTTTTTTAATTTTTTACTAGCAAATGGTCCATATTTGTTTCTTTTTAAAGTAGGTCAGATAATATTGACAACAGATTGTACAATCAAATATGTAACTATAGGTCAACGCAATTTTTCTAACGCCAAACCGACGGAAATATCATTAGTAATTAATTGTAGCTGTATATGACGTATATCGTCATCGTTGGCTATGTAAATATTTTGTCTTTTATGACAGAATGTTTTTTTTTCTATATCTTTTAAAGCCATACATAAGCGTAGTATATTAGTATTTTTTTTGTTTACTATTTTCTTTAATTTAGCATGATATGACTCAGCAACATTGTTTGTTCTGTGCCTTTCGCCGAATACGCTTAGCATATTAGGGAAGTTTTTCGTCATCCAATAATTATCAACGTATTTAAAAAAGGCAATAAACTTCTTCTTCTCATTACTTTCATCTTTTATATATTGCAAACCATACTGAATGTATTCTCTGGGTAAAAGTGGAAGCGCTGCTGTCAATCCAACTAATCTCTGTTCTGTTTTGCTTTTAAGACACAACTTTTTGGATTTTTTCCATACAGCTCGTTTCCAATGGTAAAAACAGCCACGCAGTTCGGCATCTGGGAATGTTTCTTGTACAGCATTAATTGCCCCTATTTCGAAATCAGAATGAAATTTTACAGGTCTGAATCCTGGCAGTTGACACACGATCAACTGGAAAACGATATGATATGTCTCCTGTCTTTTATCTGGCATTAAAACGTATATTAACGGCGTTGTTTTTGTTGTAGTAGCTGTGCTTTCATCATCGCCATGAATTATATACAACTGATAAAATGGTGGGGGACACGCATCAAATGTTGCATCGGCAAAAAATTCTGTGATCTTATTTTCTTCAATTTTTGTTCGGTTTACATGTGAACAAAAAATAATAATACGTAAACCGTTGTTATAATAATCTGCCAGAACAAAATCTGTATATCTAGTTGGCACACTTACTTCCTCGAAATTTGTATATACCATTTTATGTAGTCCAAAGTGTTGGTTACGTATTTTATACAAGTTCTGTTGTATATTCATTAGTGGTGGTACTTCTGTGATTAAATCTAAGCCCATGTCCTGAAGTTTTGCTTTTGTTTTATAATATAGAGTTGGCACAGGATCATAGCTGTTTTTTACTGTCTCTCTTAACTCCGCTAACTCTTTTGTGACCAAGTTTTTAGCCAAATTCGGAGTGCACAGATGATCTCTACTTTTTATGACACAATTGTCCTGAAGTACAAAAAATTATAAATAAATCGTAGGAAAGAGAGTTAAACTTTTACCAGATGTACGGAAAATTAAGAATTTAAAAGATATTATAATTTGAACTATTATATCACTTTATAAAAATACACCTTAATAATCACATTTCCACGGCATTTGAGTTTTTTGTACGCATTACATCGCCATAATAAACTGCCATTCTTGAAATTTTTCACTTTGTAGTATTGATAACTACCGTGTAATAAAACTTTGCCTCTTTTACGAGATATGTAATTTAACTCCTCCATTTTAGTTAAACAACAATTAATATTATACAATTAACAATTTGTATTGTATGTACAACAATTAATATTATTAAGTTTGACATATAATTGACAACATAATAATTTAATCATAAATAAGTACACTACAGAGATCATAATACGTATGCAATTCATTAAGGAAAGAGGTCACATACACAATGAAGTGGACCACGAACACAAAATTGTGTTTGTGGTTCACCCAGGTGGACTAAGGTGATCCACTAACAAAAAATTATGTTCGTGGTCCACCCAGGTGAACGGACGAGCAACTTAACTGCATCTGAACTGTATCTCAGAACCCTTAGTGAACTTAATGGCTTTAATTTCAGATATTTTGATATTATTCCTAGTAACATCTTTGCTTATATTTAAACTAACATCATCTGATAACAATTTCAAATCAAAGAATGAATCAAAATTCATTTCTTTGACTTCGAATCTGTTGCCGCGTTTTTTTGCATTCCTTATAAGACAAGCATACTCAGCTGGACAGTATATGGGCCCAGCTGTCTTAGCCCTTTTGATGCTTTTCTCAATAACCGAATGAACCGCGTCAGCCATGTTCTGCGTATGCCCTCTTATAAGGAATTTATGTGTGATAGATTTAATGGGTAACATATTAACCGCATAGTAATACATGCCAAAAACGTATTTGTTTTTTTGCTGACCGCAACAGTTGTCGGAGTAAAATATAACATCCTTATTAGGCTGTTGAGTGGATAGTTCTTCTAGGAACTTGTAAAGGCATGTTCCTATTTCATTAGCTCCACGTTTTCCAAGGCCTTCATGCCAGAAAAAGCAAAATGTTTTATCACTATTGATATTGGAAACTATGAAATTATAGCAGTTAAGCTTTGACTTGTAAAAGAATGCTGAAGACTGGCCAATGGGACACGGTAAAACTGCTTGGAGGTCGAATATGGCCACTATGTTATTGGAATCTGTCTGTGTACTGTCTTCTATATCCTTTTCAAGTTCTAAACGAGAAAGACTCTTTTCTTCAAGGTGTAACTTATGCTTTTCTGATAGTGGTTCTTTGTCAACAGCGTTTTTGAATGCCTCACATTCATCACATTGGTCTTTACGAGGTACAAATGAGCCTATATTAAAATCATTGTTAAAAATGCGGTGGTAAGCATCATAATTGACGGATGGTTCTCCAGCTGCTTTTCTGAGAGCTTGATAGTTACGATGGAGCTCAGCTACAGTCAGGCTACCATCTATGAACTCTCTGGTAGTATTAGCCCTCAAGTAATGACTTTCTGTGCGACATTATGTGATCATGAACAGATTGGATAACTTCAGCACTTAGTTTACAATAATTATTACCGTGTTTGCCTCGTTTATCTACAGCACTCATTCTCATAGTATTATTGGATATATTTTCAATGACATTACGTAAAGTTTTTTCGCCAATAGCCAATGTATTTAGCAGAAACTTCTTACAGACCCTAACTTCTTGTGAACATATGATAAAATAGTACGTCGAATTTGGTTTTCTTGGTGGCTTAATACAAGTATCATTAATAGCAGGCGGAATCAGTTTCACACAAGACGCGAGAAAGTCTCGTTGTCTTGTATGTGTTCCCAGCTCCCAGTAGGAGTCAAAAATCGTATGTCTATCTTCTGAAGAAACTTTAGTGGAACACGAAAGAAGAAACTTTAGTGGCATTTGTCTGGGCAAGGAGGTAGAATTGATTTTGCTGCTACAGTTTTTCCTCTTTTTGTAGTATACCACTGTTCTTCAAACGTTTGGATACGACTTGTTTCCATCACTCATATTACTTTGACGTTTTCTAGACACTTTGTTTGCCTTCTGCTCTACATTAACTGTTGCTTGTGGTGTTGGTTCGGGTTCACTATTGCCTACATTATATTTTAAGTCCGCCGTAGTATCAGGTTCAAGAAATCTGCTTCGAGTACTGGAAGAGCTGCTGCTAGAAATGGACGAGCTGCTGCTGGAACTGGATGAACTGCTGTCGGAACTAAAAGAACTGGATACGTTTCTCGATTTGAAGAGTTTAGTGTACTTTGTAGCTTGTATTCTGAACCTTCAGATGGTGAAAAATCTGCATTTCCTTCAGATTCGGAAATGTTACTACCCGGGGTTGTATTTATAATTTGTGGGCTAGCTGTTACATTAACCTCTATAGCAGATATGGTTGCCAAGGATGAATTTATCGTTTCTGTAGTTTCAGGAATCTTTGGTATTGGATTATCCATTGCAGATACAGCTATCATGGTTGAGTTTATCAGTCCTGTAGTTTCAGGTACCATTGGTATTGGATCATGATTTTCAAAATCATTGCTATCTATCCATTGTTCAACCATTGACCTAGAATTAATTTTATTAGTAGCATTCATATTTTTAAAACTATTAATATCTTCTAAACTAGGTTTTTCAAAATTTTCATCAATCTGAGGTTCATCAATAGTTCTAGCCTGTATATTAAATTGATCATCAACCATTCTCAAAATTTTTCTGCCTCGAGATTCCATTTTTATTCCCTAGAAGTGAAAATAATCAGACGTTTAGTTTGGTTTATTAGTCAACAGAACAAAATTAAATTCACGTCAAACCTAGCAGAACCATGTTTTGCATCGGGGGCTAATAAATGGCAAGAAATGGCATCGGAATTATCTTATAAATCAATAAACAGACACAGGATATTGTAAAGAAAACGACGAAAATGTTATCAATTTCACAAAAAAATAAAAGTTGGATTGACAAAGTCTTAAATGTTATTATATTTAATATGTATATGAAAAAATTGGAACGACAAAGTCAGATGTGTTTCAAAGACTAGGTAATATTCACGTATTGGACTCACAAAGGCACAACTACCCGAATGACTTTGTTTTGTCAAATATGAGCTCTCAAATTAGGCATAAGTACACAAAATGTGACCTTGTCTTTCCAAAATATAAAACAAAAAAGGGCATATTTACCTTGACGCTCCAGTACACAACCACTACTCACGCGGGCGATGCCGCAACTGACCAATGAGATTTTGTCGCGCCAATATCATTCAAAAAATGAACGAATGGTACAAAGGCACTACTGCCCCCTGGCGTAAATAAACTGAATCTAGCGAATGTCCTTGTCCCTACAAGTAGAAACTAGTTTTTAAGGCACTTTGGCATATTTAACTCATTTTCAGAATTTTTTGCAGTTCGGCCTATGTCTTACCGAAGGTGCGATATGTATATTCAATGAAATAAAGATTAAAATGGCTGCAGATTATTTAGTTCTGTAATAAACCTTAAACCGGTCATTTCAACTGAAATACTTCTTAACAAGATAATCATTTTATATTAAATTAAACACAAAGTATGAGAATCAGCATTATATTTTTTCATAATGATTAACAAAAATAGCAACTACAAATCTCTTTTAACATAGTTTTAAACTTTTCTTGGAAAAACGTTAAGTACTTTGTACTATGTTTGTACTAATTATACTTTATATTATGATAATCACAGCTTTGTATGGCATCTCTTGCACTATGAGAATTTTTTTCACAAAAAAAATAACAAAAATAAATTACAAAATCTTAACGCAATCATTATAAAACTATCTACGTTTGTACAAATTATCCTTAATATTAACAATAATCACAGATTTGTATATATAATAGTCTTGTTAGTCCTCATCGTGAACTTGACTGAGATCAACACTATTTTTATCAATAGGTAGATTATACCAAAACGATTTTCTGTTGTCTGGCATTAAGGGTGTCAGTTTGTGTATGATCGCTGACTTGCGCTCTTGAGTAATGCCTCTATATTGATTCTTTGGTTTTGGAGGTGGTAACCCCGACTTTATATTTTTTAATCTCAGAAAGTCAAGCGAGTATAATTCTTCTTCATTATAGAAATCAGTCTTGTAACGAATAACGTGGGTGCTTCTAAGGAATGTTACTTCACACATATCACCTAAATCTTACTACTCAGAAATGATGCCTACCTACAGGAGGAAATGCTATAACACGTGGAAAGAATATTTTAATCAAATATCTCTAGAGAAGGGCATATGGTATAAGACCATACAATGTCAACCTCCTCCGATTCCCTGGTTTGTTAATAATAATTTACCTAGGAAATATATAAGTCAGAGCACATAGAATTAGAAGTGGTCATGTTTTATCAAATAAATTTAGATATTTAATGCGGATGTTGCGGAGTAAGTAAAAGATGTTTTACCAGTTGGAACAAGATTAATTTATTTACTATTTACACACTCTTATATACTAATTATTCTACATGATTTTACTGAGGTTTAGAGTGGGGTTTTACTCATATAAGTTTAGTGCTGACATTATTGTTTATTGATACGTGTTGTTTATATAATATTATTTCCTAGTTACAGTGTACTTTGCCTATGACGCATAGCACGTCATAGTACTCCCCCCTTTATAAAAATTCTAGCTATTATTTGCTGTGGTGCGTCGACCTTGTCCGTGAACGCTGTTGCTGAGTTGTACTTTTTCTGCAGTTGGTTTCACTTGTTGCATTTCCTTGATTATTTTGTTTATCTTTTTGTCCATGACTTTGTTAGTTTTTCGTACGAGTCTGGTGATTGTTATTATTATTGCTGCTAGTATAATTATAGCGATGAGTACTCCGATACAGATTTTTATTTTTTCAATTTCTGCTGCCATGTGTGTGTTCTTTTCTGCCTTTGCTGCCAGGTTATTGTTCTGCACCATGTTTATTTGTTCCATTTCGTGGGTTTGACTGCTTCCCATCTTGTGTGTTGTTTCTTGTGGCTTGCTGTGGAGTGACTTTTATTTTCATTTTGCCCTTTTTATATCATTGTTTGAAACGGACGGTGGGTCGTGATATTCTTCCCGAACGTGTTCTTTTTATGTTTTGAATTGGCTCTGCCTTATCTTGCTCTTGATTTTGAGCTTCTATCTTGTCGTCGCTCGTCGTGAATGCTGGCTTTAGCCTGTCAATCGACACGTTCACTTCCCTGCCGTTTCGCTTGATCGTGACTATTTTGTTGTCACGTTTGACTACGAGAAACGGTCCGTCGTAAGGTGGTGTGAGCGTAGGACGTAGCTTATCGCATCGTAGAAATACGTGTGTACAGTCGGCTAAGCGTGGGTGTACGAATATGTTTTTGTTTGAGCTTTGTCGTTGTGGAATTGACGTCATGTGCGTTATGTTATCTTTAATTTTTTCCACAAACTCTGCGTATGTTGTGTTTTTAGAACAGTCGCCAAAATATGCTGCTGGTCATTTTATTGTTGTTCCGTAGACCAATTCGGCTGCTGAGTTTTTTTTTTTTTTTTTTTTTTTATACAGTCTTGTCGAATGCTGGTACGTATCCCGAATAATACTGATGGTAATTCTTTCGTCCAATTTTCGGTATTTCCTCTTGCCATCAAAGCTGCTTTCATGGTTCTGTGCAGTCTTTCTACTTTGGAGTTTGATTGAGGGTGATATGGTGTAGTACGGATTTTTTGTATACCCAGGAATTTGGTTAGGCTTCTGAATAGCTCAGACTCGAATTGTCGTCCTTGATCCGTTGTTATATAATTGGGGCATCCAAAACGTGTGATCCAGCCATCGTATAGGGTTTTGGCTACAGTTTCTGCTGTGATGTCCGAAATAGGATATGCTTCTGGCCATGACGTACAACGATCGATCATAGTGACGATGTATCTTTTGTTTTGTGATGTCGTTAGGGGGCCCACAATGTCTATGTGTATGTGGCTAAATCGTTCTGCTGGCATAAATTTGCCCAGGGGTGATACTGTGTGCCGCTGAACTTTTGATTGCTGGCATTGTAAACATGTTTTGCACATTTCGTAAATGTCTTTGTGCATGCTAGTCCAGACGTATTTTGCGGTTATCAACTTTTTTGTTGTGTTTTTCCCTGGGTGGCTCATGTTGTGAAAACTATCAAAAATTGTTTTTCTGAACTTTTGTGGTAGGTATGGCCTTGTTGTACCGGTGGATATATCACAATAAATTTTGGTATTATTGTTTTGTATTGGTACCCGTGCCATTTTTAATGACCTATTTTGTTTTAGTTTTGTTAACTCCGGGTCACTGTCTTGGTATTTTTTTACCTCTTGCCAGTTGAGAATTTGGGGTAGTTCTATTGTTTCTATTACCCGTGATAGTGCGTCGGCTACCACGTTTTCGCTGCCCGTGACGTGCCTTATGTCTGTGCAGAATTGTGCAATATATTCTAGGTACCTTATTCTTCTAGGGGATTCATCCACTGATTGCTTCTTGTCGAATGCATGAATCAGTGGCTTATGATCCGTGTATATTGTAAATGTGCGACCTTCTATTAGTCGTCTAAAGTTTTTTATTGCCATGTAAATACCGAGTAGTTCTCGATCGTATGTGGAATATTTTGTTTGTGTCTCGCTTAACCCTTTTGAAAAAAATGATACGGGTTTCCATTTTCCTTGTACTTTTTGTTGAAGTACGGCGCCTACACATTTTAAACTAGCATCTGTCATAATGGCTAGTGGTGTGTCTGTTTTTGGGAATGCGAGTGTTGTGACATCTCTTATGTCCTGTTTGCAGTGTTCGAATGCTTGGTTAGCTTCCGTATTCCACTCGATTGGCGTATTGTCATTCTTTTTGGAGTTTATTAAGTATTTGTTGAGCGGAGCTTGGTGTCTGGCGGCGTGTGGGATGCTACTTCTGTAGAAATTCATCATTCCCAAAAATCGACGTAGCTCCTTAATCACCTTTGGTTTTGGGTATTCGTTTATTGCTCGTACTTTCTCAGACGTGGGGGTGATTCCTTGGCTCGTTATATGATAACCTAAGAAATCTATCTCTGTCTTTTCGAATTCGCATTTGCTCGTATTGATTGAGATGCCGTTTTTACTTAGGCGAGTGAATACTTCCTCTAATTGAACGTAATGTTGTTCGGTATTTTGACTTGCTATGAGTATGTCGTCCACGAAGACATATATATAGTCCAGGTCTCTGAACAGGGAGTCCATAAACCTCTGGAACGTTTGAGCTGAATTTCTGAGGCCAAATGGCATGAAATTCCAGTGAAATAAACCCATTTGCGTGATTATTGCGGTCTTCTCTGGTTCCGCAACAGGGATTTGGTGGAACGCCTTCTTTATATCAATTTTGCTGAATATTGTTTTTCCACTTGTGATGTATGTAAAGTCTAACAGTCTTGGCAAGGGATATCTGTCGGGAACTGTTATTTTATTTAACGCGCGGTAGTCTCCGCACGGTCTCCATTCCCCATTCTTTTTCTTTACCATGTGGAGAGGCGATGCCCAAGAACTACTGGAAGGTTCTAATATTCCTAGGTTTATTAGCTCTTGGAATTCCTTTTTTGCTGCCTTATATTTGTCGGGTGGTAGTGGGCGCGCGCGGGCATAAACTGGAGGACCTTTTGTTATGATGTGATGCTGTATTCCATGCTCTGTGGGTTTTTTAAATGGTCTTGGTCTAGTGACGTTTACGTATTTCTCTAACAGGCGCTTTATATGTTCGGGTAATTTCGCGTCGATGGATGTAATTGAAGGCATGTGTGTTTCTCTTGCAATTTTCGCAGGCGTCGTTAATTTTGTTTCTTGGTCGATCAGCCTTTTGCCGTATAGATCCACTAATAATCTGTGGTGCTCTAGGAAATCAGCTCCTAAGATAGGCATTTTTACATCGGCGATTACGAACGTCCAAGTAAAAGGTCTGCGTAACCCCAGATTTAGCGTTAATGTGCTTTCGCCATAAGTTTCAATAATTGACCCGTTTGCGGCATACAGTTTGTAGTTGCTCGCGTTTTTCTTACCCTGTGCGTTTTGTAATACAGAAATATTTGCTCCCGTGTCTACTAAAAACCTATAACCACTGTTTGAGTCGGTTATAGTTAGACGGTTGGCGGGTTGTATGGCACAGAGTCCCGTCGTGTTCTGCGCTAGTTCTCGTTTCCCGAATTTTTATCGGTTTTATTTATCCACGAGCACGGCTGTTCGCATTTATATGCTTTTGTTTTGAATCGTCTGTGATAATAACATAGCCGTGTACGTGACCGTGAGCGTGATTGCGACCTTGCTCGGAATTTGCTGCGTTGCATCGGTCGGCGATTACTCATACCGCGGAGCTCGTTTATTTCAACTCGCATAGCTGCAATTTGTGACGTCAGCATTGTTATTAAGTTAACGTCGGCGGATTTCTGTGACGAGTTGTTTGTTTTGGTTTTATAGCGCATATTTTCATAAATTCGGTCCGCCATTTCGCATAATTTTGTGAGGTCGAGGTCTTCGGAGACTGCCAATATGGAGGTGATTGATACCGGAAGCTGTCTGAACCATAATAATCTGATGGTATCTTCGGTCATTTTGTCGCAGCTGGCTTCTTTCATTTTTCTCAACAGCTGTGATGGTGTTGAGTCACCTAGGTCCATCTCCGATAGCAATTTGTGGAAGCGTCGTTGTTCGCTTTCCTCATAGCACGCAATTAATCTTTCCTTGATTTTAAGGTACTTGTCTGCGTTTGGCGGTGACGTCAGGATGTCGCTAACCTGATGTATGACCTCTTTTGGTAATTTTGCGATGACGATATTATATTTATATTCGTCACCTTGTTTTTGGGAGGCTACGATGGCCTCGAATTGCGCGAACCATAAGCGCGGTGAATCTGTCCAAAACGATGGTATTTTCTCCGTAATGCTAATTGCAGCCACCACCTGGCTGTCGCTGATTGATTCAGCTGATGTGCCGGAGTTTTTTGACGGTGTTCCGGCTGGAATTATCGGTGCCATGATTGCGTTTAGCCTCTTGAAATTTCAGCTGGTTAGACCCGCTTGTGGGAAGCCAACTGAAATGTGCTATTTCGCTGATGGTGGTGGTCGGTAAGCTGGTGGGCTGTTGGGTGAATTTTCCCAAATATAGCTCCACAGTGATCTGTGATAGTTCCTAGGTTTGCTGCTGAAAACCTTTTCAGGGCTGCAGTTGGCCTGCAATTATATCAGCACTAGGAAATCACGTCGGGGTCACCAATGTTGCGGAGTAAGTAAAAGATGTTTTACCAGTTGGAACAAGATTAATTTATTTACTACTAGCTTTTGCCCGCGGCTCCGCCCGCGTGGATGTCGGTTATCGCGACAAAACATAGCCTATGTCCTTTCTGAAGGTCTAATCTACCCCTATACCAAATTTCATCAAAATTGGTTCAGTGGTATAGGCGAGAAAGCGTAACATACAGACAGACAGACAGAAAGACAGATAGACAGACAGACAGACAGAGTTACTTTCGCATTTATAATATTAGTATGGATTTACACACTCTTATATACTAATTATTCTACATGATTTTACTGAGGTTTAGAGTGGGGTTTTACTCATATAAGTTTAGTGCTGACATTATTGTTTATTGATACGTGTTGTTTATATAATATTATTTCCTAGTTACAGTGTACTTTGCCTATGACGCATAGCACGTCATACGGATAACAACCTCTCCAAATAGCGAAACTTGTGGAGTAATGGACGACTTACAACACATCCTCATGGAATGCGCGCGCTACCAGACTGGAAGAGACCAACTGATGGTAGACTTAGAGGTGAATAAGTCAGACATAGGTGCCTTCCACAGAATATTGACCACTCCTAATTCGAAGGAAGCATTCTATTTATATAGAATGCTTTCTATAGTACCTACTTAATGTTTTATTTTTTTAATACTTGTTTTGTAAAGATAATACAATATGTACTAGCAGGGCGACATATACTTATTGTATAAAGTCCTTAAATATAGAAAAAAAAACACCTAAATAAGCTCGAGGGGAAGAATTTTGTAGTTTGTAAGTTGAAGAACAGTCTTCAAACTGACAAAAATCATCCACATTCTTTACTTTGACGGTAATATTTGTTCTGGTATTCAATACTGCTTGGTGGAAGTCTTCGAAATCATAAATGTGTTTCTTCCCCTTCATGGATTGCTCCACTTGATGATGGAATTCATCTGTAGCCATATGCGTGTGGCCTACCTCTAAATATCTTAATGTAATCGTTTCATAATTAACTTCGAATGAATTAACAAGATAGACCAAATTATGAATACAAGGTCCAATTTTTGTTCTGAGCTGCACAGTTATCTAACCATATGACAATTGAATGAATTTTTACAGCATTAAGTATGCTAACTATACAAATCGAATACATAGGGAAAAAGAATCTTCTCGGGCGGGTCTCGAACCCGCAGTCTTTCCCTTACAGGGGGAATGCCTGACCAATTCTGCTACCGAGACACGCCCGATATGATTCAAATTTCTTTTCATTCAAAAAAATGATTGTAACATCATTCATTGATTCCGATAGTTCGTAAGAAAATCGGTAGATGACGCCACGTCGCCTTAAAGACGTATAAGATGGGATAAGGATACAAATTATAGAAAAGCAATCGAGTGTCACGGAACGATTAGCACTAACACTTCGTTTTTATGCAACAGGAGATTCCTATACTAGTATGCAATATCTTTTCAAGATATCAAAGCAAAGAATAGGATTTATAGTAAAAGACGTCAGCGAAGCCCTTATTGGAGCATTATAAGAATATGTAAAGGTATGTACTGTTTTAATTAAATCAGAAAAAGTAGTCATAACTTATCAAATTATTTAATTAATTAGATCACCAAATTCTGATAGAAATTCTATCTGGTGGTACCAAATCATAGCTGGTGACCCACAGTCATTTTGATGGGACGTATTTGATGCAGTGGAAGTGAATTTTATAATTACAAGGGTTTCTTCAGCATCGTATTACTAGCAGTTGTTGACGACAAATATAACTTTTTGTATGTAAACATTGGATGTCAAGGAAGAATATCTGATGGAGGAGTTTTTAACAACTGTGAATTAAACGAAAAACTAAAAAAATATGCACTAAACATCCCTCAACCCACTGCGTTGCCAGCAAGAACAGAAGAAATTCCGTTTTACTTTGTTGGCGATGAAGCTTTTGCTCTTTCCGAAAATATGATGAAAGTATATGCAGGATATCATGAACGTGGTTCAAAGGAAAGAATATATAACTACCGACTTTGCAGAGCTCGTAGAGTGGTGGAAAATGTGTTCGGCATATTGTCTGCAGTGTTTAGAGTTTTGCGGAAACCTATGTTGTTAGAACCGAAAACCGCGACATCTGTCGTAACAGCAATAACATGCCTTCACAATTTTTTAAGAAAAGGTAATAATGCTCAGGTATATACCCCTGCAGGTAGCTTCGACGAAGAATCGAACGGCCAGGTCAGATTAGAAAACTGGAGAGAAGGTAACAATGACATGACTAGTATGTTACCCTTGCAAATAAGACCGCGAAGGGCTACAAGATCTGCTTACAATATTCGTAATGAAGTTGCTGAATACTGCATTCAGCAAGGGTCTGTAGGCTGGCAAGAAAATTATGCTTAAAATGGACTTACAGTATCTGTTGTAGCCCGAGGTGTATTTCTATCCAGTAGAAATATCATAGCTTTGTATGCAAACTAAGTACTATGGTATACTTCATCTGCACCTGAAATTGAAGTTGAAATTAACAAACGTCGACCCAAAGTAGTATATTTCGTGAATATCGTAATCTATGCTAGAAAAATAATAAAATAAATAAATAAATAACCAAATTGTATCTGTTACTTGTGGGCCTATGTACTTAAAAACTTAATAAATAATTACGTACCTTTTCCTGTACTAGTTGATTGTTTAGTTTTTTGTTTTTCTCTCCTCAATGATGCCAGTAAACTTGTCATTTTCTTTTTACATGTTTCTTTCTCGCTGTCGAGTAATAAAGCCAATCTATTCCAAGCGTCTTCTTTCTTGAGTTTGTTATAATGCTCTGGATGAGCTGGGTTCCACAACACTTCCTCTTCTCTGTATTTTTCTATAAAATACAGAGTTTTTTCTTTGTGCCACTCCATGTTTTAAGAAATAAATACGAGAGGAACGACGTGTGATTACTCGAGACGCGCGTGCGCTCGGGACGACTTGCAAGAGCGTACTGACCGAACCGCGTAACACTCAAAGGATTCGCCAAAAAACCGACAGTTGGATGGAGCACTCAAAGCGAGCAACGAGCGGCTCGTTGCTCGCTGGTTTCCCCGTAACACGACGTACTGACTGCACGAATGCTCGCGGTGTAACACGTAACATTACGCCCCGTATCGCAGGTCAGTACCCACCTTTACTTTTCTGATTGTCCCTTTTTTGTAAGATGTTGTGGTTCGTCTTCATCGCTTGATATTTCAGGTGATTCAGGGATTGTAACGTTAATTGCCTGTGATTGGGGGATCGTATTTGTAAAAGAATCTGAATCTTCTGAACATTTTGACAGATCTAAACTTGACGGTATGTAATTTTTATCAAAAACTGAATCATCAGAATCAAAATTCAGGATGCTTTGTGGGCTGTCATGAAGATCTGCATCCTTAGAAGAGTTATTTTTGTTCGTAGTAGACAAAGGCAGATCATCATTATTAGTATTCAGGTTGAGGTTTGGCTCCTGGGAAGAACTGGTTGATGGCACCAACGACGTTATTTTTGAGCTTCGATTACGTCGCATATTTTCACACTGAAACAAACGAAATTGTTAAAAAAATTTAAAATAAAAAAACCCAACTTAGGTAATCAGATATCCAATTATACCTACATCCGGCCATTTATAATACAAAAAATGTCACAATCCTCATACAATGACGTGTTTTCACTGTTTGGCTAGATATAAGTATTTTTACATCTGATAACAGCCCCAGAAAAAGTTTGTAAAGCCACTAAAGTGTGACCCAGTATTTAAATCACCCAGGCACACAAAAAAAATGATGAAGTAATGGTGGATGCCATTTTTTTTACTGATTTCAAATAAGTATGAAGAGTCCTTTTCATGAAAGAAGTCCCGCAGACGCAGCGCTGTAGCGCGTGACATAATGTTGCCAGGCTTAAGAAAATCTTTTACCATACTTTTAATTTTATTAACAACCTACAAAAATTATTCTCAGAATATTTAATATAATATTAAAGTTCTATACAATTATAATTATTATGAAATGAAATGCAAGCATGGTAAGCAGGTATTTCGTACCCTTTCTGTTCGGGTCAGGTTATTGTTGCATTTAGAAATTACTGTCATGTCAAATTTATAATGTCGTATTGTTTACCAACGAAAAATGAAATGAAGGTGTACATCATCATCTCAGCTGCATATAGTCCACTGCTGCACACAGGCCTCTCATGGATTAACGGAACGACCGATCTAAAGCAGCCTGTCTCCAGTGCTTCCCGGCGACCCCAAACCACGTTTGTCCGCACGCGGCCGCTACTTTAGGCATATGATGCCTCCGACCGATTTCGGCCATGGCGACCACTTTGACTAATATATGGTCTTTGACTAGGTACAACAATACAGCCTTTGTCCACGTGTTTTCAAAATAAATTCCCTTTTATTGCAGCCATTCTTGCATACTACTTTTTAAGCTCGACATTGTTGGTGCCTTGTTTATTTGAGTACAATGGTAAGGAGCATTGTCCATTACTATGAGAGATCTTTCAGGTAGGTTCGGAATCAATTTTTAATTCAACCATTTCAAAAAAATTGTAGCGTTCATGTCGTCGTGGTAATCTGAACATTTGGATTGTGAC